>CM032231.1:87617500-87817500 GCA_019009955.1 Riptortus pedestris | reverse complement strand
GATTGGGGTTTATAAGAGAGGCCTTAATAAAATTCCCTGATATTTCATTTTCTATTTGTTTTTAGGCAAACATCTGCACGTTTGCCAGACAAAAGTTGTTTTTTGTGTTATTAAAAGTTCTTTTGTTTTAACATAATATTATTAAATTTAATATCCTAATCGCTTGGAATATCATACAGGACAACGTCTGTCGGGTCCGCTAGTATATATATATATATATACAATCGAACCGTCGAACGCGTGAGATGGGGATTGGGGGGGGGGGATTCCGAAAATTAAAAAATATCTACGTTATAATGTTTCGGACCAAAAAATGTTATAGAGCCAATCTGATTAAACTGTTAATGCTATACAATTTTTGTTCTATATTTCCTCATAGTTCATATATTAAGAGAATTAGTGTTTTTTCGATTTGTCTTTAGTAAACCTTCTCAACTGTTCATGGAATTTTGACTTAAAAGTAGAAAATATATAGTGAAATGACATTACTAGTTCGCCACTCCAGCGCGTGGAAACTCTGAGAGTTTACGCAGCCACTGTGTGGCGGACATTTTAATATAATAAATGAAAGTTAATATGAAATTAGTAAATATAGTGGGAGAGATTTGGGCTTTCGTTCAAAATGTGTGTGTGCGGCGGGGTTAGATAGCTGGGAGCGAGAGGTAGGGTGTGATAGGTGGCGCTGCAGAGCGGCGAAGACGTGAGTAGGGAGGAGGTTAAGGAGGTTGCGCAGTACCTACCGTGCTCTATGTGGGACATCTTGAGTCCGTAGGATAACAGTGTCCGTGCAAGTTCGGCCTCTTCACACGAATCCGATGTATATTGTGTTACACTAAGGAAGCAGGTATCCATAGCATGTCATCCAACAACCAGAAACTCTCCACCACCGCTCGCGTCATCCAAAGTGAGTAGACAACATATATTTATGGCAAAAGGGAGGCTTGTTATATTCCAAGGATTGATTTTCTGGGTCGCCATTGCCTGCATTGCCTCGCCTATTGATTACTTGATGCATTTGTCGAATTATACGGTTTATTTGGCGGCGGGAAGTGGATGTTTAAAAAGTGGGAGGCATTTTCGACAGCCTATAATACTTCCTGCACCTCGTCCCTCGGATCGGGCTAACCTAGTTTTTCCTTGCTTAACCTAGCCTTTATCCCTTTTTCAAACATAGACTGACCTATTTTATCTTTTACTATATGAAAATGAGCCAAGAGTTACGGTTTTGTTTAACGATGTTCTGCAAGTTGTACTGTGTGGCGGTATCCTTATCTAGATTTCAACGTAGCTGTTATCATTATCAGTAAACATGTTTATTCCTCCCCAATCGGTATTTTACCGGCCGTGTTTAGATTTTATTTTATTGAAACAAAACGCTTCTGCTTCTCAAATTACGTCTATTAAAATATATTTTCCACTATTCTTCAAATGATTTTAAATAAACTTAACTCTGTTTTATAAAAGTTTGTAACTAATGATTGTAAACAAACTGTCTCACTACCTCAATAAATCGAGTTTTCCTTAACATATGCTTTGCTTTATGCGATTTTCCCTTGGGAATTCATTCTCGGAATATTAATGCATTCATGGAAATATGTATTGATTCATTAACCAAAGTCATTCACAAGAAATCATTCATAACCGTATACTTCTGTTAGGTTATAGAATCTGCTTTGTTATTTGATCCGCAGACGTAATTCCTAAATTGGAATTTGCTGATTTCAAAGAATAACAATATAAATCTTTTCCTTACCCCTGCACATTCCTTTCTAACATTTATTAATGAACTCTGTAGCCTTGTTTTGACTGCTGTTCTACAAATATGCATTAAGTAATTAATTTATTTTTGTAGTAATTATTCAAAAAGCTTTTTTTCAATCATTCTTTATTTCACTTCCTAAATTAAACATTTTATTTACTTTCACCAAAAGTGATTAACCCGAAAAAAATCCTTTATTTTTCATCATTATTCATTTGTAGATTATGAAACTCATGATTTCAAAACATATTTGTCCTACCTGTAAATTACAACAATTCAAAACAGCTATGAAATTATATTTATGTATTAGATACAAGAAGAACTTCTTATTCTCCAATAAAATATTGAATGTCTGGCTTCATTTTAAATGTTAAATATTTTGTAATATTCCCTTATTATAACATTTTATGGTAGAAGCGTATAATACCTAAATTGTTATTAAAAGTAATTTCATAAAGATAATTTTTGGTCTTGTGCATTAATTGTGATGTTATACTGCAACTTAAATTTGCCATATGTATTTATTGCATGAACCTTGTGACTTGTAAACTACTTATTTTATAAATACATTTAAGTATTAAAAATTAAGCTTTACACTGTTTTTGAGTTAGGTTTACTTAATTTTAGTAATTAGGTTTAATTTTAGGCAAGTTTAGTAATTAATTTTATTGTGTTCAAATTAATTTCATATACACATATTATGTATACTAGTGAGAGAATTCATAATAGTATTCTGGACTAGAATAGGTCAGACACAGAAAGTATATCCTTCTTCGTATCTTAGTGTGTGGGTCGATACATTAAATATATATATATATATATATATATATATATATATATATATATATATATATATATATATCAAAACCAGAAAATAATTTATGAAAATAGCTTGGAGTTCAAGGATAAGACATTTAAAAAAATATATGTGTTAAGTTGGTTTTTTTTCGTATCCATGACTTGAATATATTTGACCAGTAAAAGTTGCTTGATTTTAGATGGAAGATTATAAATCAAAAAATTTCCCAAGCCTTTGACACCATATTCAAGAAATAGAAATGCGTTTTGAATTATATTGTTATATTTCACATAATTGTGGCAAATACATTAGTTATCCACACACCCTGGAATCGTAGCAGAATTAGGTACTGCCTGGGTAAATGGTTCTATAAAGATTTTTATGAAAACCTTTCACTTAATGCATTGCCAAATTGAACTGGGTTGCTACTGCATAGATTTAGAGGTACCTTTTCAAGAAATGATCAATCTTTCAACCCTTTATCTCATAAATATTTCAAAAATGCACTGAGAAATCTTGTATACCCAGATTTTGCAATACTGGTGACTTCTAAGCTTGGATAACTCTAGAGAGATCCCCATTTCATAGAGAACTGGGAATATATATGTGGTTGGGAATTTTGTCTTTCTTCATTATCAGATTTTTAGAAGTCGAATATAATGGTAAGAATATAAGTGTTGAGATTGTTTTCCATTTGTAAAGATTAGTTTTAATTTGTTGTACCCTACACTAGAATTAGAAACCACTTTTTTTTTATTTTACTATGGCTTATTTAGTTTGCTATGCCATTACTTTGTTAATGCTATTAGCACTGTTAAATTAAATGAGGTATATTTATATTATCTAAAAAAATTAGGGTTACTTTTATTTGATATCACTGATGATGGCGAGTTCTCCTGTTCCTTACAAGGATAATCTCCCATCTGATGTGTTTTATATATATATATATATATATATATATATATATATATATATATAAAGAACATTGAACCTCGAATGTGCAAATAAAAAAGGTAATTTTTCAGGAGACCTTGAATGTATGTGTAAGATTACGCTTTATTTTATACTGGAGCACAATCATTTTAGGACTGAAAAGTTTATATACAAGTTAAATATAGCTCAGTGTGCTTCATTCTATGCCTCAATAAAGTAAATGTAATAAATGAAGGCAACAAATAATATAAAAAAAAACTTTGGTCCCTTATCGGATCTATTTAATTTTAGGTAAAAATATCAATCGTTTCTAAATTAAGAATATATAATATGAACAATTCATCATTATATTAATTGGTATTCAAAAATTTCTAGGAGTTAAATTAATGTGTAAGTATGAGTTATGGTCCATTTGTAAATGTGGTTATGCTCCCTTTTCCGGTATTATTAGCAACATCTTTGGATATGGGAAAGTACGGTTTTGGTCTGATTACGAATGAATTGACTATTTCAATTGAAGAGTTCAAAATTATAGCAAGCAGTGTCCATTTTTAAAAATAATTTTAGTCTTATATTGAACAAAAAAAGTGAAATATTTGGAATTCTTCAGTGCAACATTGAACCAAGTCAGTAGTACTTAAAATCCATTAAAAAGAGAAAAATGAAAAACTATATTTTGGTAAAAATATATAATTACGAGAACCACATAATTTTAACTTTAAACAATTTTTTTTAAAAATTACATGGACTTGCTATTTCTTTGGCCATTCAATTACTTAGGTGAGCCAAGAGTGATTTGATTCCTGCCTGTGCAATAGGAATTCATTTAGTTATAAACTCATTAAGTAAAATCCTTAGGTCACCTTCGGAAGGAAAGGTAATCTGTAAATTAGATAACCCACCCGAATGAGCCATAGCAGCACAAAGTGGACATTCATAAATAACATTTTCTTTGGTATAGTAAGACATAAAAATTTACTTTCATTATGATTTATTGTTAAATTATTGTTAGTGGTAAATTTCATTTTGTTTTTAATTATTTTAACTTGTAATATTTATTGCATTAATAGTTATGATAATGATGAGTGATGAGAAGAGAGTATTTGGTTACTTTATACGTACACTTCAATTAACCTTATCTACTTTGTCCATTGAGTGGGTGACATCGCATTTGAGTTAATGGCGGGTTAAAAACCTGGCTTTGTATGTCAAACGGGTTTGTTCAAAGCAATCTACCCATGCTCTCCACATTGATTAAATGGATATTACGTAGGTTTACTGGCCACTACTTTATACCTTAAATTAATCACTAGTGCATAAAATCACTTGTAAATCATTTACAACTCAAAACCCCGTGCTTCAAATTAAATACTTTTACAATGGGCTCTGTAACACATGATTCAACAGCACTTACATTCTGTTATCGCATACAAGTATATTGCATTTCAAGCTTTTCTGTTTACCAGTCACAGCTTTTATAACTTTATTTGTTATTAAATTTCAAGTCATTTATTCGGAGTTGTAAAAGTAGTTTTATATAAGTATATATATTTCTTTATTTATTTATAAAAGTGGTCTCTAGGCAGACTTCCTTGTAGGGATTTCAAAATAATAGGAATAAAAAGAAGAGTTAAAATTATAACAAAAATAAAATAAAAACATGACAGATTTTGTGACGAAAATAAATAAGTCCATCACACAGATGCTGTGTAAAATAAACAGGCTTTTGAAGTTTTAGAATCACCTGTGGATGATATCTTAAATTTGAGTGCTATTTCTCCATTAATATGAAGCCCTTATAAACATAACTAGAAATTAAAGATGAACACGAAATGATTAGCGATACAATTTTATAATGTGAAAATCCCATGAGTACGAATGGGGGATTAATTCCGCCCCCCCCAAAAAAAAACAAACAAAAAAAACAGTACGTTAATATTTGAAGTATAGGTAAAATGTATAGAACAACAATAATTGTAGAACATTAATTAATTAACACGATGAACTATATAGCACATATCTATCAGACACAAAAAAAAAAGTCCGTCACGCAGGGGCTGCGTAAACTAAGCATATTTCCCACGTGACGTTTTACAATAGAGAAATTTCACGAGAGCCGAGCAGTTAATGTAACGGTCGAACTAACTCCGGTTTTGGCGGGAAAGACACTTCGTCCGTTAGCCGCCCAGATTTAATAAAAATGAAAATATCTCGGTTAATATACAAGATAGAGAATAAATGTATAGAACAATATTTATAGTAAATTTAATTTGTAATAAGATTGATTGTACAATTTTTCGATCCGACGAATAGTAACGGAGATATTTCGAATTTTCGAAAATCATCTCCTCTAAACCCCCCCCTCCCAGTGGTCCGATTTCAGCCGTTAACGAACTTGATCTTTCTTTTTACATAAAACGACTAAATATCAAGTTTGGTAACGTACAAACAAAAATTGCGGCCGCTAGAGCGGTAACAGACAAATATATATATATATATATATATATATATATATATATATATATATATATATATATATATATATATACAGTTTTGAACGGACCTCATTTTCGACATCTACTAGGTAGGATCGATGGACATTTGAAGAAAAATTTCGAAAATTCCGTCATGAGTACAACCTCAACAGCTGATTTCCCTCAAGGGAAATCTGCTAACAGGCATATTTCGAATTTTTTATTTCCTAAACTCACTAATTAACTATTTTTAACTTCAATTTAATTAAAATTGGTTAATAATTGAGGATGTTATCGGTCAAGTAGAAATTTAGATCCCTTGAAAATTGACTTAACATGATCCTATTTCCTTGTATCTTACTTATAAAATGTCCAATGAAAACAATATTTCGTATTTAAGGTTGGAATACTTATATTATATAATAAGTAACGCCACAGAGACAAACAAAAAAAAGAAATAATCGTTTATTATTTAAGGTACGTAAAAAACGAAAATTGTTGAAAATTAAATTTGTAACAAGATTGGTTTTATAACATTTTTCGATATTATTTTCTTAGATATTTCGAATTATTGATTTCCTCGCCCCATTTCATAAAATACCTCTCCTGATCAAACAAAAATTGTAACCACTAGAGTGTTAATATATATATATATATATATATATATATATATATATATATATATATATATATATAGATTGTACTTTATTTAATTTTGAAGGGATTAATTGTTAAACTCATTTACTTCACGTGAGGAATATTTAATTTAATAATTACATACGTCCCGGCTCAGTGAGATCGAGGGGGATTACTATTAATAATAGTAATATTTATTTAAATTATCTTCCATCCATTCCATTTGTAAATAATAATGTTTTCATTACTAGCAAAATTAATTTTTCCATGTTTTTTTTTATATTAAAAATACATAACGGATATTTCTCCCATGTATTAGATTTCTGCAAAGTAAGAATTATAAATTAACATCTGCAATACCGATGAAATAATATCTAAAAACCTGGCTAGAATTCAGTGCGAAACTAAACTAAAAATTAATGTTCCTCAATTAATGACGTACATTCTTGTATAAGACTGAGGCTTTCATATGATTCACTTTTATTCAAATTAAATAAAATAAACAAAACGTTTTGAGCGAGGGTAGCCTTGTGAGTTAAAGTGGTTCGTCTTAATCTCATTTGGTAAACTTGAAGACTTGAATTCGATTCCCACTCGGGCAATAAGAATTTATTTAGTGGCGAACTCATTAAATCAAAGGTGAAAATGCAGTTTAACCCCACCCTTGATGCCGGCAAGCTGAAAATCCGCCGAAGTAACGTTTGTGAACATTGCGTACATCATAAAATCGCCGGATTACACGTTGTTGTTTAAAATTGAGTTAAAAAAGCAATGAGGAAAAAAAATAATAATCACGTGATCACCCGATTTTCTATGAATCCACCAAGGGTGGGGTTAAACTGCACTCCACCCAATCAAATCCTTAGTCCTAACCTGGCTAGAGAACGGTGATAACCTGTAGACAACCCGTCCTAATTATCCTAAGCACCAATAGTGAATTTTAATAAATGATAACAATATGGATATCTCTGTTTTTTTTTGTATCTCTAAAATGCACTAAGAAATTTGGAATTTTTTATTTCCGTCCCTCTCTAAAGCTCACCCCCCCCCCTATTGCTCCCTCTTGGTCGAATTTGTGCTAAAGGGGAGATACACAACTAGATGTGGGTGGTTAATACTAAATATGAAGTTTTAACATTGTAAGGTTAGTTATTTTTGAGCTTTGTGAGTACTTACAGGCGTCTCGCAGAAGCCTTGTATAAGTGGGTTCAAGGAGGAAAATGTTTCAAAAATTGAGTCATAAGTGCAACCTCAATAGCTGATTTCCGGGAAAGGAAATCTGCTACAAAACGACAATATTGGCATTTATATCATGTAACTACTGTAACTGCTTGTATGTTATATTGAATTTGTTTTTTTAAAACTATGTTTTCTATCTGTATATTTGCCGTTCGGGCATTTGATAAAAAATCTTATCTTTCAAGATTATTTAATGAAAGTATCAAACGGTGAATTACTGTATGAGGACCATTATTAACAATGTTCTACACCCTTCAACATTTAGGCTATCAAATGGAGAAGGGGCCGTGTGGATCCAAATCGAAACTCAAAATCGTGGCATATACAGAGCATTTAAGTTGAGTTGCTGATAAGTTATAAGGTGTTAATGGAGTCGGGCGGCAACAATATTATGACCACAAGGTGGTTCCTTTTTGCAGCCAATGGTCCAGAAAAAGTCCGTCACGCAGGAGGGCTAAGCTTCAAATAAAGTGCTTCATAACCTAATAGAATATTGTTAATATGAGATGAGTAGGAGTGGGGATTTACTGAAGACCGAAATCTAAGAAATGCAAATATCTTAGTTAATAATCAAGATTGTGAAGAAATGTACATAACAACATTTATAGAACATTACATTTGCAATAAGATTGGTTCTATACAATTTTTCGATCCGACGCATATTATCGGAGATATTAAGAAATTTCCCCCCTCTAAACCCCCCCCCTCGCCCTTGTCCGATTTCAGCCGTTAACGAATTTGATCTTTCTTTTTACATAAAACGATTATATATCAAGTTTGGCAACGATAAGACAGAAATTGCGACCGCTAGAGTGGTGACAGACAAATATTAAGGGAAATCTGCTAAAACGTGGAGGGTGTGCGAAGTAAATATAAAATAACATTTTTACGTTTATTACAAAGTTAATAAACGTTCATTAGGGTTCTTTTCGATTGCAAAATTAAATACTCAAACTTTAAAGTTTTTATTACTCCACAATTTATTTTACGATCAATACTCACTTTTACATACTTGGAAAATTTCTTTTCGCTACCAATCACAATGTACACTGTTAACTTCATGTACTTATTACACATTCAAATAACTCACGATCACTCGAATCACTAATGTTCACTAAGGCTGGGGGACTTTATATACCTCGGCGTCGGGTCTAATGCAATTATTTCAGTTAATAATCGATTGAGAAGAATTAGTTAGCGTTCCATGGCTATACTTGTTTGCCTTTTTCAGTCAGTTTTTGACTCATATCTTTGATTTTCCAATCAAAAAACAGTAAACCAAGAAAACTAAAGAGTGTGATATTTAATTAATGATATTTACACTGGGATCTAGGTTTAAAAAAACACCGAAAAAACTGTTATTTTATCGCCCGTTCATCAATGACGCTTACAACTGGGGTTATAAATAAATATATTTGGATATTTTTTATCTTCATTGGTGCTACTTGAACATCATACTTTTATCATCATAGTTTAATTGCGTCATAAAGAGTTGAATGATCATTTAAGGATTATGCTAAGTGCTAATCAGCTTGTTATTAATTTTCTTGATTAGCATTTCGTAATCAGCAGCTGATATTACTTTACTGGGTTTGGCGCTATCTCAATACTGTTTGTGTTTAACATCCAATTGGCCTTGTGAAGAATTTCAAAGTGCTGTTGGGAACAAGATATTTTTTTGTGGCTGAAACCATTAAAATTAAAGAGAGAAAATTTACATACGCTGGATTCTAAAGTTTAGGATAACCTTTATTTTTTGGAGAAAAAAAAAATATTTTGGAATAAATTAAACGAAACTTAAATTATTTTACGTATGTGACTGTCATATAACAATAAAAGTCCGTCAGGCAGGAGCTACGTAAACTAAGGAGATTTCTCTGCTGTGACACACGTGCTCTATCCTCAGAAAAAACGATGAGTAGGAGGGGGGGGGGGTACTGAAGTCTGAAACTAGTAGGAATTACTCGCTTCGTACTTCAGTTGCGATAAAATGCATAGAACAACAATTGTAGATCTTTAATAGTTTAATAAGATTGATTCTATAACATTTTACGATCCGTCAAATAATAACCGAGATATATTGAATTTTTTAATAACCCCTCTCTCTAAACTCCCCACTATTCCTGGTCCGACTTTTGCAAATCACAGGTATGATCTTTAGTGGTGAATAAACGGGTTAAATATCGAGTATGGTATAGATCAAATGAACATTTTCTAAACAAGAACGCAAAACCTTAATGAATGACGTCATCGCTCACCGAATTTGCTTTTATTTCGCATAATGAAGCTTAAGCTTAAAATAAAGAGGTTCACATTATAACAGATTATTGTTATTAGGACATGAGTAGGAGTCGGGATTTACTGAACGCTGAAAACTAAATATTCCAAATATCTCGGTTAATATTAATCTTAGAGAACATTTATAAATAATTTAATTTGCAATAAGATTAGTTCTATGCACATTTTTCATCCGACGTATAACGGAGAAATTTCGAATCTTTGAAATGCCTCCCATGCAGAGGAAACGGGAAATATGACAATATGGAGGACAGTGAAGTCATACATAAAAAAATAATTTCATTATTAACAAATCCACAGTAACGACGGGTATTAACCCGGGTATTGACACTGGGAAGGGTAAATGTCAAAATAATGTGCAAAGTAAAGCCTTGCCTTGTAAAAAATTCTATCACCATCCAGCCTCAAATGAATACCCGGGCGAAGCCGGGTATCTGAGCTAGAATATATATAAAATTGTAACCTCTGTCTGTACATTGATTTTTTTCGCGAAATTTCACGATAACTTTTCGTTTCACATGTCATAGACACCATAACTGCATTTTGTTTCTTTGGTGTCTGTTTGTTACCTTTTCACGCATAAACGGCTGAACCTAATTTTATGAAACTTGGTATTTATATTACTACTAACCTAACTCAGACTTTAGGCTATGATAATACGAGTATTCTCTGAGATGAACAGGAGTGGGGGTTATAAGGGAAGCCTAAAATTAAAAATTACGATATTTCGTTTCCCATTGCATTTTCAGGAATTATGCACAGAACAAAAGTTGTTTATTTTGTTATTTGGAGTAACTCTTGTCATATACACTTTTTTCGTATACCGAACTATAAAGGCGTTATACGCTAAAAATTATAGCGGGAGTCAACAATTTTATTTGGCACAAAAGACTCAACCGAACTAAATAAAACTCGGTATGTGTATTAGCACTAACTCCTTCTTTATAATAAGCCATACTAACATTTCTAGGGACGGGCAGGAGTGGGGGTTATAAGGGAGGCCTGAAATTAAAAATCGTGATATTTCACGCATTAATGCATTTTCGGCAATTATGCACATAACAAAAGTTGTTTATTTTGTTATTTGGAGCAACTTCAGTTATATACACTTTTGTCGTATACGTAAGTATAAATGAGTTATACGTTAAAAACTACTGCGGAAGTCAACAATTTTGTTAGGCACAAAAACTCAACCGAACTAAACCAAACACGGTATGTGAATTAGCACTAACGCCTTCCTTATAATAAGCCATACTAACATTTCTAGGGACGGACAGGAGTGGGGGTTATAAGGGAGGCCTGAAATTAATAATAGTGATATTTCGTTTCTTATTGGAGTTTCGGCAAGTGTGCACATAACAAAAATTGTTTATTTTGTTATTTAGAGAAATTTGCTCAACAATTCTTTTCAATATGAACTACCAGGTACCTCACCTGGAAAAATTAATTCAAATGTGTGTTAATATTTTGTTCTTAATAATTCAAATCTATCCATAATGCTCAGGAAACGGGAAATATGACAATATGGAGGACAGTGAAGTCTAACATAAACAAATTAATTTTATTATTAACAAATCAGCAGAAAAGATATATATATATATATATATATATATATATATATATATATATATATATATAATATATATTAATATATACTGGCTAAGGGGTACCCGGCTTCGCCCGGAAATTCATTTGAGGTTGAATGAAGATGATATTTTTTTGGCAAGTCTTTACTTTCCACAATATTTTGACATTTTCCCGGCAAAGTCTTTAGGGTTCATACCCGTCGTGGCTGTGGATTTGTTCATAATAAAATTATTTGTTATTTAAGACTTTCCTCTCCTCAATATTTTTTATATTTCCCGTCCTATGCATTTTGTTTTTTTTAATAACGTATTGAACAGTATAATTCATGATCGTAGAAAGTATTCTATCTTCCAAAGCATGTATCAATAAAAGTTCCTTTCCCTTGATGCGGTACAAAGCTTAATGGTGACAGCAGTTTTAGGTATGTCATAACCGCTATTAAAAATACTCTTTTGTAAGTCACGATTGTAAACTGTATATTTATATTGGTATTTACGAGTAGTAAAGTATATCATACATTAACGGAGCAGAGTTAATAAATACCAGAAATAACTGGGTGCACATCCCCAGCGTTCATTCTTTTAAATTATTTATATATGATTATTAAACAAATTCACATTCCTGAGAATAACACTACATCGCTAAAAGTGTAAGCATCAATTATCATGTAATCATTGACCAATATGAGGTCGGCAGAGAAGCGGCAGAACTGATAGGACAAAGAAAATAGCTCGACAACTCCCTAGCCTCAGTGCTGCCAACTCCTTTAGGATATCAATTCTGTAATACATACATTATTTTACAGATTACATTATCTTCACAATACGAAAACTGTTTGTTCAAATATTTTTCACGTTCTAATTAAATAATGTATAAATACACTTAGAGAAAACCGGCGTTTCTCATGAATTAATGTTTGGGATAAGAGAAGGGGGGGGGGCAGTATACTTTATTTGGTGCAAACTGTTACTGGCGTTAATAAATAACATAGTTTTGAATTATTAAGGATAAAATTCTAACATGGATTTGAATTAACTTATCCAGGTGAGGTACCGGGTAGTTCATATTGGAATGAATTGTTGAGCATATCAATATTTCTACATAAATTACTTGCTTCATACCTTATTTTACAAAACAAAAATTATATACAAAAGTTAATCTAATTATATAATAAAAAGTAAACAGCTTTTTTTATGTGCGCGATTGGCAAAAAATAAGTAGAAGATGAAATATCGCGAATTTTTATTTTGGCCTCCCTTATAACCCCCTCTCCCGTCTGAACCTAAAAATTTTAATATAGCTTATAATCTTGGGAGAATTAATGCTAATTCACGTACCGAGTTTTGTTAAGTTCGGTTCAATCGTTAGGGCCCAATAAAATAGTTAGTAGTGCCCAATAAATCTCGTTTATACGTTGTTATAAAACAAAAGAGAATATAACAAAAGTTACTTGAAATAACAAAATAAACAACTTTTGTCATGTGCATATTTGCAGAAAACGAAATACCGCTATTTTTTATTTCAGACCTCCCTTATAACCCCCCACTCCTGCCCGTCCCTAGAAATGTTGGTATGGCTTGTTATAATGAAGGCGTTAGTCCTAATACACGTACCGAGTTTTATTTAGTTCGGTTGATTCTTTTGTGCCAAATAAAATTGTTGACTCCCGCTATAATCTTTAATATGTTGTCTTTGCTTTCATAAGAAATGACTATTGGTAGGGGTTCTTCTTTATGTTTGCGTACGTCTCAAGCTGGTAACATTTTTCCATCCACCTAATTGACCAGGTCGACCTGGCTCTCTGCTTTTGCAAAAATATCAAATCTTCCATTTATCCTCATTATATCATTTATCTGAATAGCATCAGCATGGGCAATGCCAACGAAATTTTTAAAGTTTTTAAGAACTGTTGACGCTGTTTTGGATTTTGAACATTAACATTAATCAGTCTCGAACATTTTTTATTAATAAGTCTCAGTAATCCTCCACTCCTAGAACTTAATCAGCCCATTGTTTACAGTTGGAATTGTGCACTGAGGAATAATTGTTCCTGGTGGGCGTTGGCTTCATTTTGTATCTTGAAAGTCCGGGAAAAACGGAGTCATTGTTTATTTCAATTAACTATCATAAATTAGAACATTGGGATTATCAATATTAGTGAAATATGTAGCTCTGTTTAATTATATTGTTGTTTGCTTTAGATTTATTAATAAAAGTATATTGAAGTTGTTTCAAAGTTTTGTTTGTAAAACATTTTTTTTTTTATTATAAAATATATTCAATCATTTTATCATCTCTCTCTCTCTCTCTCTCTCTCTCTCTCTCTCTCCCCCCCTCTCTCTCCTCCTCCTCTCTCTCTCTCTCCCCCCCCCTCTCTCTCTCTCCTCCTCCTGTCTCTCTCCCCCTCCCTCGAAATAGGTCTCCGTAATTATGGTTAAATGGATTTCACCTTTCAACATTCTAATTCCCCCGTATTGTATTTACCATCGGCGATGAAGTAGTAGTTACTCAGCTAAAAAATAGAATTTATAAACCCTAGCCGGAGGTGTTATAAAACTATTTATGGTTACACTATACCGTTATTGGGTTTTGAGCACTTTAACTTATATCTTTGTATACGGTTTATATATGACTTTGAGCTGCATACTTGCGTTAAGGGAGATAGGCCTTGGTGGAGTTTTGTACTCGTGGAGTTTGACAGGAAGTTGCCAGCCCTGCGGTCCAGTGTCAGGTGGATGACATCCTTATCAGGCCTCTCCGCTCTCCCTCACTCGGCAGTCCTTATCGTTGGCTCTGCCTCGAATCTACACCCTTTCATCTCAACTAGAGCATAATATTCGAGCGCTTTTTCTACGTTTTACGTGCTACCTTTGAAATCTTGAGTTTATAGTCAGCAACAGGTGAATTCCTAAACCCTTTTGATTTTACTATTATACCTTACACTGTTACCCCAACTTTAGGAGCTAGTGCCAAGGGAGTTGACGTATTAAGTCTATTTGCGAAATATTATTAGTGTTGAGTGGAAGGTTATTAGTTTCATTAGTACAGTAAATGAGGCGTTACATTTCATTAATTCCTGTTGCCTGGGTTATAGGGTTGTTACATTTATGCTTTTTATTAGCAGATTTCCCTTATGTATGTCGGACTTTTTCTTTTCTTGAAACATATGCTTTTAATTCTTGGTCATGAGAGCAACTGTATAACAGTGAGTGAGTCTCGAAAAACATACTACCATATTCTGTAGTTCCCTTACAAAATGCCAAATATAAACGCAATTAAAATGCTTTTCATTGTTTCTTTACTTGCTAAGGTTGACGAGCGATCTGAGATCTTATAATTAAGGATTGTGCGATCTCTGGTTTAGAGTAGGTTATTAATCCAGGTTATCAATATGAACCGGCATAGCGGCACTATTCATCCAAAGAATGTTCTGGCATTTTGTGCTGGAGCTATTCCATTTGTGTTCATGAAATAATCATAGTTCCTTTATGTGGAAAACGTGCGCTGCCTACTGCTGGAAGAAGACTGGCCCTTTAGAAAAATTGTGTTTCGAACTTTTATTTCTTAGACGATGATCTCTTCAACCGTTCCGATTTATCCTCGCCAGTGGGAGAAAACCGGGGAATGGGTTGGCTATAACATTAAAAGATTGATAATCCAAGATTCTTCAGACGCTTGTGTCAGCAGCAGGTTCAACATTACTTTCTATTGGGACTGCTCAAACACATGAAACTGGATTGTGTTTTAATTTAACCTGAAGATGAACGAAGGCAATTGATTTCATCCTCTTTCGCTTAAGGGAAATCAGGTATTGTGATTGTACTCATTACGCGATTTTTAACAAATGAGTTCAAATATCCATTGATATTGCCTACGGGATAACGGAAATGAGGACTGTTCAAAATTACACAAACACACACAAAATCAAAATTTTGAACACTCCTCATTTTCGCGTTGGTTTGGATCGATGGAAGTTTGACGAACTTTTTCGAAAATTGCGTCTTGAGTACAACAACCTCAATAGCTAATTTCCCTTGTGGGGAATCTAATGAAATATTTGTCACGCAAGAGCTAAGAAACAGATTTGATTCGTCCTCGAAATTTTATTTCTCCACTAATAAGAAGCCGATTTAACCAATTTTAAGTTAGGGATGATGATAAATTGAATGATTATTGATAAAATTGCTTATAAATAAAAATCCTATCAGTAGAAGGTTAACTGAAGATTGAAAGGGAAACTACAAAAACTTCGCTTAGTATTCAAATTTGAGATAATGGTTTATAGAATAGAAATGGTAGAACATAAAATGAATAACAAGCTCGATTACATAATATTGTTGATCCGGCTCATAATAACAGAGATATTTTGAATTTTTTAGTATTATCTCCTCTTAAGCCCAACTCCTCCGATTACGACCACTAGCAAATTTTATCTTTAGCTTTATATGAATCCTTTAAATATTTACCGTGGTATGGATCAAGTAAATATTGAACTTTTTAGGAAATATAATCTCCATTAATGATGTCATATCGAACATATAACTTTTCAATTTATACGACCTCAGATATGAAAGGTCCAATGAAAATCATATTTGTTTTTTATCTTGGAATAAGATATTTGATGATACAGCTTATTTTTGGTAAGTTAAATTATCTAGAACTATTGTTATATATATGTTTTCTCTGTTTTGTATATTATCCTAGATATTGGGATTGTTTAGTTTTCAGCCTTCAGTAAACTCCCTTCTTTGTCATCGCACGTTAAGAATAAGCCAATATGTCAGGAACCGTTTTGTTTCAAACCGAAATGCCAAATATTGTGTTTTAACAAATCCTTTCTAGTCGAACTACTTGCAAATACATAATGACCCCCCCCCCCTCCTCATCTTTTGTTCTGTTTAAAATAAACATACAACAAGTGTAATTTATTTATTTGACTAAATTGAGCTTAGCAACGATGCCGAATTTTTATTCATTTGATAATACTAAAGGAAAGGAGGAAATAAAGGTGTAAATTATACTGTGAGTTCCTCGTGTTATTCTCTAGATTAAACACACTTAATTGTGGCTGTTTGGCGGATGATATCTTAACTTCATTATATTTCCAAGTACATATTCGTCTTATTTTTTATCCATTTTAATAATTTTATGAGTAAGGGCGGTAAACAGGAGGTTTTATTGGAGCATAAACATTTTGACTCTGGGCTGAAGGGAGGGTTATAGAAAGAGGTCACCCAGTATCGACCAGTACTGGCTGTGGTGAGGCACTCCAACCTGTAGCCTCTGCTAGCTCTCTTTCTGTCTCCGATTTATGTAGGTTAGAGGAATTTTACAACAACGATCTCTACTTGACGAATGCTGGCTTCCCCCGAGTTAATGATGGCTCAAGATGTGACTTTTTCATGTTACAGACGAATATACTCTCAAGAATGAAATTATAATTATGAAAGTCTTGTCTCGCAGGGGCTGCGTAAACTAAGCAGATTTACCACGTGCTAGTAGAACACACTTTTGATCACAACATATTCTGTATTTCTAGGTTAAAAAAAAATGTGTTACTGAAGGCATAAATCAAAGCAGTACGAATAAATCCCTGAATACTAGAGATAAGAAAAAATGAATAGCGTAACAATTGTAGAGCATCAACATATTGGTCCCATAATTTTTTACGATCCGGCCCATAATATCTACAGTATTTTCAATTTTCGAGTCCCCCGCCCCTTTTTAACCCCCACTATTCTAGGTCCGACTTCTGCCAATAACAAATATTATGATTAGTGGTGACTGAAACAGTTAAATATCGAGTATGGTATACATCAAGTAAACATCTTCGAAACAAGAACGGAAAATCACTTGAAAACGATATTGGGTATTTTAGCTTAGAATAAAGTGGTTCATGATACAACAACAGCTTGTTAATATGACTTGAGTAGGAGAAGGGGTTTACTGAAGGCTAAAAACTAAAAAATCCAAATATCTCGGTTAATATTCATGATAGAGAAAATATTTATAACATTTATAGGAAATTAAATTTCCTGTAACATTGGACACTTTTTCGATCCGACGTATAATAACGAAGTAATTTCGACTTTTCGAAATTCCTCCCGTCTAAACCCTCCCCCCCCCCATAGTCCGATTTCAGTCGCTAACGAACTTGATCTTTCTTTTTACATAAAATCAGTGTAGGATCGATACACATTTTAAGAAATCTTTCGAAAATCGCGTCATGAGTACAACCTCAGTAGGGAATCTGTTAAAAACGATATTGATGTTTCTGTATTAATAATATTCCATGTGTTGCTTATAATATCTTCTAAGTCCAACAACTTGAGCAAAGCTAATCCTTTGTCGATAATATTTTACAATTATGCTGTTGTAATACTAATGTATAATTGTATGGTTAGCTAAATGTGATGTTTTACCTTTTTATACGTTAAATTATTTCTTTTGCCTGGTTTTTCTTAAGCTCTCATTTCCCCATATTCTTCAGATGTCTTCCTTAGTCGCACTTTTATCTTCTTCTTCGGTTTTATTACCAGGCCTCTGTAAATCCTGACTATTGAATTTCCACGAGCAAGGGTGAATCTGGCTGCCCTGTGACTGCAGTTTTCAGGGCCAAGTGTACTTATCAACTTGAGCACGACATTTCTCCTTCATTTGAGAGGCGAACATGGTCTCGTTGACTCTGTAGGCTTGTTCTCTGCGGCAGGGGAGAGGATGGTACAGTGCAGTAAACCTTGTTTCACTTTATACTTCTCCATCGTCTGGGTTCATTCTCCCTCAAACTTCGTCTTCAATTATTTTTGATACTAATGTAGAGATTGGCCAAGGATATAATCAGATAGAATTTGGAAAAGTAATCAGACACAAATAATTACCACTACTACTAGTGGTTAATTTAATTACTATTAAAAGTAATAGTAAATAATTACCCCGTTGACAAGCCTTAAAGAGAACATAGGAGAAAAATTCTTATTATAACGCTAATATCAGAATTTTTATTTCTAAAAATAAAAACATTTAATGAAAAGTTTTGTTTTGACTCTGAAGTTTAATGGGTTTTTAAATTGCACTTAAGTGCATTTGGCGGAGAACACAAGTCGCTTATCTACTGCATGATCATTGGCTCTTCTCCAAGTAATTCTTGTCTTCAATTAAGCCTATATTAATCAAGTTAAGAGAATATGCTGTGACTGACTGGCATTAACTGTACAAGAGAAGGGGGGTTTCTAATATTAGCAGATTTCCCTTAAGGGAAATCAGCTATTTAGGTCGTACTCATGACGCAATTTTCGAAATTTTTCTTCAAATGTCCATCGACTCTACCTTGGAGATGACGAAAATGAGGTCCGTTCAAACCGTATATATATATTTGTCAGTTACCGCTCTAGCGGTCGCAATTTTTGTTTGATCGTTAGCAAACTCGATATTTAGTCGTTTTAAGTAAAACGAAAGATCAAGTTCGTTAGTCGGACCAGGGGGAGAGGGGGAGAATTTCAAAAATTCTTAATATCTCCGTTATTATGCGTTGGTTCGAGATATTGTATAGAACCAATCTTATTGCAAATGTAATTTTCTATGAATATTGTTATGTCCATTTTTCTCTATCTTGATTATTAACCGAGATATTTTCATTTTTTGGTTTTTGGCCTTCAGTAATCCCCCACTCCTACTCATCTCATATTAACAATATGTTATTAACACTTTATTTGAAGCCTAAATACCAAATATTGTTCTCATTTTTAAGTTTTCAGATAAATGAAAATACGTATCGTACGTGGGAATTCTCCTTAGCTAACGCAACCCCTGCGTGACGGGCTTTTTTCTAATTGTTGATGGGGTCGGGGATGGTTGGTGGTAATTATGACCTGCCGAATAGGAAAAATACTATTGCCTGCTATTATTAAAGGCTCCAGTCGTAATGCAGCACCTCCCAAATCAATGACTAGACTTGGATGAGTCTGAATAAATATTACCCACAGTCCAAATGTACGGTTATATTATTAATCTGAGGAGGAAAATCAGTTATGCATGCGGTTTGTTAGGGAACAGCCTTGGAATACTCAATGAAAGGCACGACGCTCCTCCGCACAAATTCACTTAGTCAAAACCTCTGCAAACACAAGGCTGCGCTTTTTCATAACAACTATCATAAATCTGATTATACCTTTTCATTTTATTCAAGTCATAATCCTCTTGTTCTGCTAACCAGTTAAATATTTACGAACATTTTTTTTTCATTGTCCTGGAATTATTTTTCTGTTGGTTAAAATGATTAATATTTAACCAGAAATGTATTATCCTTTTTTTATAATTACTATCTCCTACAAAAAAAAAACAAATAAAAAGGAATATCAAAGTGTTTGGAAATTCTATTAGGAACTCTTAACAATGAAATAGTCATAGTTCACAATGAATACCACAATAATACAGCGAAACATATAATTTAATTATTTATTGGCTGTGTAATCTGTCCTAAATATAAATAAAATACAACTTAATAATATTTGCTTCTCCAATATAAACAAGAACGTTAAATAAGTAAGCTAACGCCAGTTAGGGTCTTCACCCACTTATCCCCGTAAATAAGCAATGCCTTTGACATAGCTTAGAGAATCACTTTATTGTACAAATTTTTATACAGTTTGTGGGGGGCTCTTGTACTCAAGGCATGATTTATGAAAAAAAAACCTGAAGCTCACCGATGTTACCCAACAAGTAATGAATATGAGGTCTGTGTCGAATTTGTGTGTTCTATTGTTGATATTTTCATTATATCGTTAAAAAACGTGTTCAAAGCTGAAATTCAGGCTTATTTACTCCAGACTTCAGAGCACTAGGAATGTGGTTTTAAAGAAGATGTATAATTAAAAAATCTAAAATCTCCGTTATTATTAGTTGGATCAAAAACTTATATGTAAAGGAACATTTTGGAAATTGATTGTTCTAGAATTGTGTATTTTTCTCTAACTCAAAATCAACGAAGGTATTCTTATTTTTTAGTTGACAAACAGACTACGATAATATACAATATTTGACGAATCGATTTGTTCCAAACTTAACCAACTATGTTTTTACTGGATTTTTGCTGCGTGAGCTACATGTTATGATGCGTTGGATAGTAAAGAGTTTATACAGTAATCAATCTTATTTAAATTATTTATTAACGCCCACTTATTTATAAAGTAGTAATTATATTATTATTATATTATATAGTAATTAGTATTATACTATTGTATTATATAGTAATTAGTATTATACTATTGTATTATATAGTAATTAGTATTATACTATTGTATTATATAGTAATTAGTATTATACTATTGTATTATATAGTAATTAGTATTATACTATTGTATTATATAGTAATTAGTATTATACTATTGTATTATATAGTAATTAGTATTATACTATTGTATTATATAGTAATTAGTATTATACTATTGTATTATATAGTAATTAGTATTATACTATTGTATTATATAGTAATTAGTATTATACTATTGTATTATATAGTAATTAGTATTATACTATTGTATTATATAGTAATTAGTATTATACTATTGTATTATATAGTAATTAGTATTTAGTAAACTTATTTATATTTAGTTTACTACTATACACATTTTCCTCTTTCTGGAATGTTGGCGTTTATTTTTTAAATTTTTTTAGCCTTATAATTTACCTTATACCTCCACTCTAACTCGTTCGGTTTTCACTCGAAGCAACTATATCACTGAAGATGTAACTCAGATAATTCTTAAAGTCCTATTTACATAACCCCTTTATTGCTCGAGAAATCATCATCATTCTGCCATTCCATCACTCAGGAAATGTGCTTAGTTTTCGCAGTAACGGACTTTTTTCATCATAAAATCGTCGAAGATCTGCAGACTGCCTAGTTAGTTGGTTGAGGATAGGAGGTTCGCCTTATTCACGTAGTTGATGTGACCTTAATGGCAATACAGTTGAACAAATAGAGAGTGTTGTTTCTACATATATAAAGTAGGACCTCTGTTAACAATGGTTCATATTTCATTTGCAGGTTCTATTGTCATCACGGCCCTTTGAGTTCATGTTCGTTGTCTGCTTCTACTTCCTTTGGGGGCAACGAAAAGCGGACTGAATCGAAGTTATCTCTTTGCTGTTTAGTTTAATTCCTAAAATTGTTATCTCATCACATTCATTACTTCAATGTTTAGCAGGAAATTCAGTTATATGAATGAAACAGTTTGAAAGGGTAGTAAAATGTATTCAGACTGCCGTCATGTTGAACCATCCTAACAGGTGTTGTAAGTTGTAAGCGAGGTAAAAAAAAGGACATCATTTTCTATGCATTGGTAAAGACCTGTTATAGGGCATTATTTGTAAATTATGTTATTGCATTGCTAATACTGGGAAAAAGATTACATATAATAATACAAGGCAGGGAGAAACAAAGCAGTATGCTCCTTTTAAGGATACTGGGAAGAAGAGAATGAATTCTGTTACACCTGTTTGGCCAAAATGTATGATGAAATACCAAAGTACAATGTCACGTTAATATTATATGCCACAAATCTAGGGTTCAGTCATAAATCTATCTAGGCCAACGAGGCAATCTTTAGCTTAAAATGATCAAAGTACAAAGTAGAGTCAGTAACCAATTGACTGGACAATTTCAGTGAGCTACATGACAGAAATGAGAACGAGAAAATAGTCCCCCAAAAAGAAAATGGTTCTACGACTGACAAAATCCCTTCGGAATTACGGTATATTGGAGATATTGTCATAGAAAAGGTTTAACAAGTGATTTTTGCTGCAAGGAAAAAGAAAGAAGAGTTGAAAGAAAAGGAGTTTGGGAAACTGAATATTGTTACTTCAAATAATATTGACAGCAAATTTAAGTACAAAAGTTATTCAGAAATACTCCTCACAACCAATTAAGCTATTAGTTTTACATCAAAACATCATATCACCAGCAATTATCGTAATGATTGAAAATTGCTACAGCATGCCGAAACTAACATTGATAGTTCATTGCCATACCATATTTTTCCATGTTTCTTAGAATAACCTGGTGTCAATCAAACCAAATATCTTAGGTTTGGGTTAGGGGTGGTTACATTTACAATGGACAATCAGGTGAAGTAACTTGAATACTTGCATATCTAGCTTTTCTCCCTATCAAACAAATAGATAAACATTGCCCACTAATAGTTTAGATATAACGAAAAGTGTATTAATACTCTGTCATTATTAGCCCTGACCTAGAATGTGATAAGCAATTGATAATGTTGACATCCCGCGACATGGAAATAAAATCGTAACATCCCAATAACTCAGCACAGATAGAAGCTTAGGTTCCGTAGATTATAAATTAAAAATCAAGGTAAATAATCGGAAGAAAATATATGGTGCCTTCTTAATATATATTTATATCAATATAGATACTATTAAAAAAAATGCAAGTTTTAAATGAGTCATGTTATCTACAGGTTAACGCCCCATTTCCTACCAAGGTGGTATTAAGGATTTTATTTAATGAGTAAATAATAATATCTAAACGAATTAATACCCTGCCGAGACGACTTCAGGTTTTTGGAGAAAACTTTTTATTTATTTTATTTGAAACTATATACATAATATTTCAACCAAATTTTATTTACAATTATTGATATTTTGAAAGACATGAGGTGGGACAGCGACCAGTGAACATACCCACTATAGCATGATTTAGTTTTTATATGGTCCCTCTTGGAATCAATTATATTTATCACTTTCAATGCACTAGAAGATCTCGAGACCACTCACGCTTTAATCGTCGTCTTAGGTTTTGGAGAACTACGGTTGAGGGAAGTAATTGGGCTAGAGCATTGGAATGTCCGGGATGTAGAGAATGGACTTTTGATATCGGGATGTTATTATGTAAAGTTAAATTAGACACGTCAAATGGTGAGTCTGTGATTTTCGAAGTATTTTGTAATAGAGGGTTTGACTCTTATAGGAATCTGTTAGTTTTGTGGAACCTCAAAGTCCTACTTCGTATGTCGGTGTCAGTATTGTAGTGTATATCTGTCGTTTATTAGTCAGAGATAATTTGGATCTGTTATAAAGTTGTCTTAGTAGTAGTCAGTACCATCCATTCAGTGTTGTGTGAAATTTCCATGTTACTCGCTTGTCTATTGTTAGGCCAGGTGTTTTATTTGCGATTTCCTAGCGAAAGAGAATTAATACCAGCGCCTTAACTTACATAGCCAAGCTGTAATGTTTTTATGTTTTAAATAGATATGAACAAAAAGCATTATGTTCCATTAAGACAATATTTTATAAAATGTAAGGGTGTTGTTAATTTAAAATTATTTTGATGGAACGCAAAGTTTTACTTTCATAATTATTTAGGAAAAATCCGTCAATGATGTGCTGCATAAAGCTAAGCCCACCTGTTGCAATTCCACACTGATGACGTGACCCGAATTTCTATTTCTATTTTTCCCGTAATAAGAAGCCCATTTAAAAATGACTCGAATTTTAAACTGTACACTAGACGTTCATAGACATCGTTTTATATATATATATATATATATATATATATATATATATATATATATATATATAAACGTTTTATAGAAAACGTTTCGTTGGAGAATAAGACTAAGTTTGTGTACACACTAAAACATTGGAAAAATGTAACCGAGATGGCATTTAATAGATTACAAAATTAAGTATCTAGCGTTTGTATCATCTGATTCTGAGTACCATGAGATACCAGCTTGTTGTGTCTTCTTATCTGTCTCGACGAAGCTGGACTTGTGTGATACAAGAAACTTGGAATTTTATCATCATTACTATAGTTTTAGGTATAGCACCTCAGGAACTTTATCAGTACTAGTCTGTTAACAATAATACTCAATAGACTTCATCTGCTAGATTTGAGGATACTACAAGTATTATATAAATGCTATTCTAACAATTGAGTTCATGCGTGTTTTTACAAATATTTTTAATTGTTAATTGGCAAAAATCTGGATAAAATAATATTATGAATGAAAGCCGTCATTACAATAGGGAAACATTTATTTTGTATAAAAAAAATTAATTTTTATTACTTCCACCATTTTTGTGAACTTTCATCTTTATGCGTTATACTTAATTTTTTACTTTAAGGCAAAGTTTTAATTATTTAAGTACGAGATGGAGAAGAAAATAATATCCATTTATAAGTAGTATGTAGACTACTATGCAGAAATGCCCAAAAAAAAAATCACCTGATAAGGTAGGAATGCTATGTTAATGGAATCTTTATACTCCGACTAGCATAGATAATTTTTTTTTTATTGGAGATAAATATTGATTTGGTTTACGTCTTAGTCTTGTCAAGGTTTTACAGTGCAAATAACTGCAAAGACCACAGGGAAAAAATATATTACGTTTAATATAGAAAATATCATAATGAAGATAATTTGAAAGTTTTTAACCGAATTGCATAATAAGTTCGCAGATTAGGAATTCCAGTCGTTGTAGATATAATAGCCTAATAAACGTAGTTTCTAATTGTGTACAAAATAATTCACTTGCCGGTTTGTCATTTCTCCGCACATTTCGGCACCTAATTAAATATCATTAGAAAGATACAACCTATACTTCATAAATGGTTGACAAGGCACACGGTTGGTTGGATTGAACCTTAATAAACCCTTTGTCGATCATTGTAATGAATTAAAAAAAAAAAATTGTTTGTACAGATGGCCCATGCCGTCTCCAGCTGATTAAGCTTGTCTTCGAAAAGCGAATTAAAAACACATTTTTGTTGTTTTTCTCGATTTGGTAAGATAATTTTTTTGACAACTACTCTTTTGATAAAGTTCTCTTCATTTGTTTATCCGTTTAAGACTGGCCTATTTTGGTACTGTTTGGTTCTCATCAGTAGGGCGAAGAAGCCTTTTAAGAACGAATTGATATTGGAAAATTATCTCTAGAATTTGAATTACAGAAGTTAAGAACTAAACAGCGTAAATTGTTAAGAAACAGTAGTTCTCTTTGAACACAAGGTAGTAAAGTCCGTCACGCAGAGGCTGCTTAAAGTAAGCATATTTCCCTCGTGAAGTTTGACAATAGATAAGTCTACATACTACTAATGCTCTCAACACCACCGTGAATATTAAGTGAATAAACTCAAACGATAATTAGAAATCATTCAGTCAATTTTAATAACCTCCCGACGGGAAACGTCTGAAACGGAAACAAACAGGTCTGCCTACCTCTTACTGAAAAGGAAAAGAATTACTGAATTATGTCAGAATATAACGTAATAATTTTATTGAAAACTATTTACTAATATCTAGTAGTGTAATTTATAATAAATCAGAATAATTTTTATCACAAAGAGTGGGGGGGGGGGTCACCATAACATATTTGTATGTATCTCGTATGATAAAGGTCTCTTGAAAACAATATTTGGTATTTAAGCTTTAAATAATGTGATTTATTATATAACAGAGTACTGCTTATGAGACATGAGAAGCAGTGGGGGTTTGCTAAAGCCTGAAAACTGAAAAATGCAAATATCACGGTTAATATTCAAGATAGAGGATAAATGTATATACCAATATTTATAGTTCTAATAATTTGCAATTAGATTGGTTATATACTATTTTTCGATTCGACGTATACTAACGAAGATATTTCGAAGTTTCGAAAATCCCCCTCCCACTGGTCCTGATTTCAGCCATTAACGAACTTGATCTTTCTTTTTACAGAAAACGATCAAAAGTTTTCGAAATTTTGCTTCATGAGAACGACCTCAATAGCTGATTTCCCTCAAGGGAAATCTGCTATAACAAAAAAAAAACGTTCTTATATATTCAGTTTCACTTTTGTGATATTCATGTATGAATTTCTGAATTGGTGATTATTATCTATGCAACTAAGTTAATATCTATCACCCCGCCCTTATATCAGTGCCGTCTGCTTGTATAGGGTGAAGGGATAAGTGAATGATTTTGTTTACTTCTTTTAATTTTCTTTATTTATTTCCAAGTTTAGCACATCACTAGCCTTGTAATTTGTTTATACAAATTAATGCTAATTAGGGCGGCCTTAGAGTTCAAGGGCCTTATCGGTATTTTTTTAATCACGATTCCTTGGCGTATTTACGACATTTAGATAAGAGCTCTCTGGGCGAGTTTCCCCCTAGAATTCCTTCTTTTATTTAAAATGGCGGTTTTTGTTGGCAGTCACGCAATCTTTATCGCTTTTTTTCTCTTTTCACTACCAAAAAAACTTTTATCTTTTATCTGCTGTCAAAACTTCTTCCCTTCAGATCCTTGCAACAACAAATTATTTTAGTTTGAGAAATTATCTGTTCGCTTATACCTTCACCACTGAGATGTCAAGTGTTTTAATGAAAATATTAATCATGGGTTAGAGCCAAGATCCACGAAGGAAATCCCTTCTGCTGAGCCCACTTTGGAGAGGTTACCCTTATCTTATCCTCTGACATGATATGACTGCATTAATGTTTTTAATGTAACATTAGATAAAAATTTGTAAAATTAATCATTTATTGTTTATTCAAATTCTAAAAATCACTGTCGGGAATTTATTAATGTAATCACAATTCATTGATTTTGCAAATTAACACATATATATTATCAAAGTTTTATTACGACAACTGGGCTACGCACATTTTACTTAACAGAAGAACCAACTAGACTCTCCAGAATAAAAACAAGTCCGTCACGCAGGGACTGCGTAAATTCAGCAGATTTAGCTTCCTGAAGTTTAACATTAGATAACTCTACATACTGGTAGACTATTCAACCGTGAATATTAATTGAATAAGTACAAATGATAATAAGAAAACTCCACGAGAAGCATCTGAAATGAAAACAGGTCTGCCAACCTCACAACGGAAAAACAATTACTGAAATATATCAAAATATAACATATAAATTTTATTGAAAACTATATACTTCACCTAGTACTGTAATTTATAATGAATCAGAATAATTTTTATCTCAATCAAATTTTAGTAGTCCAGGAACTTAAAAGGGGGGGGGGGTCACCAGAACATATTTGCATGTATCTCGTATAATAAAGGTCTCTTCAAAACAATATTTGGTATATAAACTGTGAATGTGGTTATATAACAAAGTATTATTTATGTAAAATGAGTCGAAGTGGGGGTTTGCTGAAGGCTGAAAACTGAAAAATGCAAATATCTTGATTAATATTCAAGATAGAGAATAAATGTATATAACAATATTTATAGTACATATAATTGGCAATAAGATTGGTTCTATACAATTTTTCGATCCTACGTATTGGAGTAATGGAGTTATTTCGAATTCTCAAAATTCTCCCCCTCTAAACCTCCCTCCCTCTGGTCCGATTTCAGCCATCAACGAACTTGATCCGTCTTTTTAATAAAACGACTAAATATCGAGTTTGGTAACCATCAAACAAGATTTGCGGCCGCTAGACCGGTAACAGATATATATATACAATTTTGAACTTTCATTTTCGTCATCTCCTATGTAGGATCGATGGACATTTGAAGACGAATTTCGAAAATCGCTTCATGAGTACGACCTCAATAGCTGATTTCCCTTAAGGGAAATCTGCTAAAATGCCTGCAAAATTATTGAACCCTAGACCATGATTATCTAGGTCTTCTGGTATTGACCTTGTCATGGTATTTTTTATCAATTTTTCTCTAGTCTTGTCACTAACGTATTCAGTTGATCTCAACAGAAAATCCAGAAACGTTCCAATAAAATACTGTGATCATACCAGAAGTCCTCGATAACTGTAATTATTGTTTATCGCTTCTGTAATGTTCTGTTTATAAGTCATGAAATGATCAGACCTCTTCTGAAATTAGTAGCTCTTTGTTATTGACTTTAGCTTTGTTTAGGATTTTTGTTTGTATAAGTTAGGTTTGTCTATATCAAATCTCAAACCTTTTCCAAATTTCATTATTTTTTTCTTGGATTTATTATACCAAAACATTATTATCTTCAAGAATAAAACGTTAAGTCATCTCCAATGACGGATGCCCAATCTCCACAATTCCTCCTACCTCTCTCTGCTTTCTCATGCTGCACCTTAGAATGTGAAGGATTTCAACATGTCCCAGCTGCTCGAGTCTGCCATTTTCTCAGCTCAGATGGTAATGAGGTTCTCCCTTACATCGCTTTCCAACTCAACGGAAATATACATTCAGTTCGATCATTCTCTTCTTCTACTCTTGATAATGAAGTCATGGATTGAATATTAATATTTTATATTCAGATATCCCAGTGAACCCGTATCAAAATACCACCAAAGTTAGTACTAGGGAAGTGCAATACAATACATGTTGCTAAAGGTAATTTACTTCTTACAAATATAAAAGCTTTCTGAACTCCGATATGACGTCTCTTTGTATTTAATACCAGTGTTGAAATATTCAATGGGCTGACGTAATTTTTCGCAATTTATTTAATATTATTTTACTTGAAAGTGACATAAGATATCTCCTTTTCCATAATTGGAATCATGAAACGTCGTTGAACTTATAAATTATTTATTTATGATAAATAAAAAACCTGGTGGGGTCACTGTTTTTACTCATATTAAATAATCTATACTAAATGATTCACTTTATTTTAAATTATTTCATTTCAAAGTAATATGTGATGTCTCGTTCCATTTACGTTTCGATATAACTTGCTAAAAAATGACAGAACATAACTTACAAATCGTTTTATGATAAAAAAAATGGTTACACACAATTTTTTATATCTCTAATTAGTAGTAAAAAAACCGTCTTACTTTTACCTTCTCATTTGGGAGGTGCCCAACTAGACGGTACAGCAATTCTAAATATGAACTTTCAACATTCTAAGCCCTAGTCTTTTGGAGTTGTGCATGATATATAGACAGTACGCTCACATACGTACACACGTCATGTCGAAAGTAGTCAAAATGGGTTCGGGGATAACGGACACGAATAATTCATTCAAAATTGATTATAGATGAAAACTGAAAACCGAAAAATTTTGCTATTACAATACTTCCTATACTTTGTGAAAGGAAATAAATGTTCCTGTACAACTGCTTTCATACCTGTTATAGGAACTTACTGAGAAATTTCCAATTTTATTTTTTTTTACCTCCTCTAAAACCCTTTGCCATTAGTCGTTTGTAATCAAAAGGGGAGGTGCTCAAATAAATATTGCAACAATCGAAAATTTGAAACTTCATCATTTTTATGACTTTAGGTTTTAGGTCCACTGCCGTGTTGCCCCCCCCCCCCACCCGCCTTCCGCTATATTTCGGAATCGAAATCAATTTGTGAACATTGTGAAGATATTATTTTTCACTGTTCTCCTTCCCTTAAAAATATGTTATATTTAAAACGTTATTACCCTTTCCGATTCTAATTTAAATTCTAAACAAATCGTGCCCATCGAATGAAAATAATATTTCCATATTGAGTTTTGCATTACACAAATAATATGGCTGAATTGAACAATCGTACGTGTAATATAATAATTATACTATAAAGAATTTGATTTCATATCCAACTTAGATGGCGTTTAAAATTGAAGTAATACTAATACAAAATAACGGAATGCTTTTAAGAAAGATTTTCACCAAGATTGACTGAAGAAAGTGTGGGAAGGTTGTCCTTATGGGACTCATGAATAGATTAATAATAAAGTTTTCTCGTTACAAGGATCCATATGTATATTAGAACTTCAGTGCCAATATTTATTTAAGTCTTACCAATCTAAACATAAAACATTTTTGTTCGTTTATGGCTGAAAACCCCCTTACAGTTGTAAGAAGATTTAAAATTCTTACGTAAATCTCATAAAATCGGTGGATTTCGTTTTCTTACTGATATATATTTTAGTGCCTAGATAAAATGGGAAATATAAGTCGAAATATCTTATAACCTAACCTAATATGTTATAACCTATAGTTTATATTGACCCTTTTCTAATGAGGAGAGCATATAAGGAAGGTTGTACTACGTCTTATTTATGTCACTCCAGTCCCCAAACTGCACATTAACTGTTACGTGGTTTTTGCAAATGGATCAAATACGTGTATTGTAGATATGGAGGTACCAAATGTATTTTAAGCGTCTCCTACTTGACGGATTAAATATACCTTACCATCTGTAGTCTTTATAAAGTCGTTTATTAATATTTGAAGGCTAATCTGGAGGATGTTTGTGGTTAGATATTTTTTGAATGGGAAAAATTTCTTCTTGAAAGTTATAAGATGCCTGGTATTAAGAGTATTAGTAGAGATGTGACACGGTAGAGTGCTGACCTGGGCGGGGCTACCCCACAATTAGGATCTAGGCTAAAACCAGCTACCCTCCACCCCCACCATTCACTCTCTCACTCTCCTCTCTCTCCCTCTCTCCCTCTCCTCCCCCTTGCCTCTCTCCTTTCCTCCTGACATATTCATCACATAACATGCATGACTTATTTTAAAAAAATCACTTCCTTGTCTTCAAGCATAATTTAACAAAAAATAAAATTTCAATAATTAATATAACTGCTGAAAATAAAGATCATCACTTCATATTCAGGAAATAAATGCTAAACCCATCACTCCTATTATGCTTTTAAATATTTGAAAAACTTTAACATTTTTATTTCCATTTGGTTACACCACGGCCCAAGTACATTACATATGTGTCTGATCTAAGTTGGTTTTCCTATCATGTTTTCTTTTTTCCTTGATCAATTTCTAAACCCTTTAAAAGCGAGTTTTAACTTGAAAAGTTTAGAACATCTTTGTTACAGGAAAACAATTTTATTCATATTTTGAAATTCCCAGAATTATTATATATGACCCAAATGGCTGACGTCCCTGAAAGAAAATTTGGCAAAATCGAAAACCAAGTACAAGAAGTTTTAAATTTTCTAGCAAGTGATATAATGGGGATATGATATTTTCTTAAAATGCCATTTAATAATTTTCAACTTATCTACCTATTTTCTTTTAAGAAATTACTTTTATGTGTGTAAATAGAGTATGTAGACATATTCGGGAATGGCAATTTGGAGTAACTGGAAACGAGAAATTCCGATAAAGATTAAAATTCAGTTACATGATGAATTTGATGTAATAAACTGTATATGAAAAGAGATTTGGGGTCAGTCAGTTGTTATGAAATATTAAATTCTGCCTGTTGGAGCTGTGACGGGGGCGTTGTACATTGTATCTAGAGTCACTAGTTGTTAACAGCTTATAAATTCATCATGTGTTCTTACTTTTCAAACATACCCTGCCTGTTTTCTGGAAATAGCCTGGCTATAGAAGTCAGGCTTGCCACTACAAACGTTGGATGTAACAAACAGTTTTCTTGTTTACGGTCAACAGATTGCTTCCGCTTTCCCCTACAGAATTTAAAATATTTTTTTATTTACATAAAAAGGTTCTTTTGTGGGCAATGAAAGAAAAACAAAAGTCGTTTGTAGTAATCAATCTCCCTGTAGCTTATTTATTTATTTTTAAGTATTTTGTCCATATTGATTGAAGATGAGATCAAATCAATGCAGTATTTTCAACGTTTTGCATACGGTTGTACTCATGCCGCAATCCCGAAAATTCGCTTCAAATGTACATTGACCCTACCTTGACGGAAAATGAAGTCCGTTCTAAATTATGCACACACACACACTTTTGTATATAACGAATGTTATGTAATTTTAACTTTAAGGAAATAAGTCACTAAACAGCTCATGCCCAGTTTGTATTTCGATATTGGTTTGCATTTCGGGAGAAATAGAGTATAGTTACTGAGTTGAGATCATCAGCGTGTCAAGGCTCGTGGGGAAATCTGCTTAGTTTACGCAGCCCTTGTGTGTCGGACATTTTTGAACTTATAATAAAGTAGATATTTCAAGATTTGCAATCCCTGCCTCCTTCTTGTCTGAAGAAAACAAATAAAATAAAAATAAATAAAACAAAACGTTTCTTCAGATATTGTGTACTTGTTAATGTGAGATGAGTTAAATTACTTGGGGGGGGGGGTTGAAAGCTGAAAACAACAAAATTCAAGTAATGGTTAAGATCTTACTATTCCTAAAGAATTGTTATAAAATTATATTATGTAAATTAATTTAAACCAGGCAATCATTCAGAAATGGGACGATGCTACTTCCGCCAATGTCTGTGATTGACGCAGAGAGGACATCTCCATCTCTAGCAGTAATCTGGCTTTTAATCTTTTTTTTTCATGTTTTCCTCAAGCTATTTATTTTTTAGAGTTGGAATTGTAAAGACCCTTATCGATTTCTGTGCCCCTAAATCTCCTTACCCTTAAGGTTTCAGCCAAATCCTTCACCGGCATTGCAACTTGCATTTTGCGAGTAGAAGCTGTCCCTTGTAGAAAATAACATAATACGTTTTTGATTTCAAGAGATTCATTTCTGATTATTACTTGATACTTATTGTCTAATAGATATCAAAAGTCTAACTATGTAGGAAATCTAAATCAGAATTAACTTTGGCTGCCTGGAGTCGTTTGAACTGCGGAAAATCAATTTTGCTGAAGTTTTGATTCCGTCTTTTAAAGTCTTAAAATTTAAAGGACCGAATTCCACCACGCCAAATCAAGCTACTCAGACTTCGTCACGCAAACACACAAAGCACACAAGCAAAAATGTTCGCAGCTCTCCGTTGAAGTTAACAATATATAATTTCAACAACTCTGGCAAGAGCCCTGTAAAATTATGGACTAACACTGATCCGAAGATTTGCATATCACTTGAATTCGTACCATCATAGGTAGACAAGCAATGTTGTGGAACAGAATTTGTGAGTTTTTTTTATGAACAAAAGAGGCCCTAAACGAAATTTTGTGTAGATCGTATTGGTGTGGAGAAATTTTCTATTTCGTATTTTCGTCCCCATCTAAGCCTTACTTTCAAACGACTATGCTGGTAAGGCAGCACAGATCTAAAAATTTTCTTCTCTTTTAAAATCTAGTCTCAAATCAGTGTAAATGACTTTAAAATAAAATCTTCAAATGAAGGACATTAACATTAAGAGTGTAGGCTAGTCTTTTAAGAAGAGAAAATAAAGTAACAAAAGTTCCTTTTTTAAGCCACAGAAGGGAAACAACTATTATAAAAGACTTGAGTTATATGAAAAGGAGTAACTGAATGTTAGGCAAAGTTTTGGTAAATGTGCTGTGAGAACCCATAGAGTATCCTATGTAATTAAAGAAATTAAGTTAAAGTTAAAAGAGTCCTGTTCATTTAATTTCCTAGGAGGTTCACAGGAAATGAAATGAGAGAGACAGAGAGTGATGTTAAAATTAATTTGCAGGATAATACAAAAATATGATTCTAGGAAGAGACTTTTGCTAATTCAAATTATTTTGTTGCAGGTGAGTGCTCTCTAAATCCATTCATTTCCATTTCATTAATGAAGTAAGTAGTATTTAACATATTCTTTATAAAACCCATGAAATCATAAATATGCCGATAATGTTACATGTCTGTAATGAACTATTTAATTGATCTGTTTTATATGCAACTTCAATATGATATAATGACCCGAAGCGACTAATTAATTTAATTTCTCAGAAAATGCTCCATAACAATTTCAGATCTAGCACATAATAGCACATATATCTGCGATTTTTTTCGCAGATCTCGTTACTCGTATTAATATAGAAAGTCCGTCACGCAGAAGCTGCGTTAGCTAAGCAGATTTCACACGCGAAGGTTTACAATAGATAAATATACATACTGGTAACACTATAGTGATTGCTCAGTAAATTTACAAGTACATAATAATCTCTACAACGGAAAGTGGCTGAATTGTAGCGCTGCATTGATAGACCAGAAACACAAACAATTAATGAAATATATGTTAATATAACATATTAATTTTATTGAAAACAATTTACTAAAGCTAGTGCTTTAATTTGTAATGAATCAGAATCAGTTTTATCTCAATCACTTAAATTTTAGTAATCCAAAAACAACAAAAAGAGGGGGGGGGGGTCAAAAGAACGTATTTACACAAATCTCACAAAGTAAAAATTCAATGAAAACATTTTTTGGTATTTAGGCTTCGAATAATGTGGTTTATTATACAACAGAGCATTGTTTATGTAACACACAGGGGGTTTACTGAGGCTGAAAACTGAAAAATGCAAATATCTCGGTTAATATTCAAGATAGAGAATAAATGTATATAACAGTATTTATAGTATATTTAATGTGGAACAAGATTTATCTATTTATAGTAACGGAGATATTTTGAATTTTCGAAATTATCCCCCTCTTAACCCCCCTCCTCCCCCTGGTCCGATTTCAGCCGTTAACGAACTTGATCTTTCATTTTCCATAAAACGAGTAAATATCGAGTTCGGTAATGATCAAACAAAAATTGCGACCGCTAGGTAGGTAAGATATATATATATATATATATATACATCTACAGTTTTGAATGGGCCTCATTTTCGTCATCTACCTCAATAGCTGATTTCCCTTAAGGGAAATCTGCTAAAACTCCCACTCCTCGAGCTCCGATTTAGGTCGTTAACAAAGACAATTTTAAGATGAAACGTTCAAATAACTAATATGGCACAATCAAAGATAAAGTACAGTCCCTACAATGTCAACTGTCTATATTATATAGATATATATGTTCATTAGAGCTCAACTATGATTAACTGATGGCTATGCGAATGTACAGTGCCGCGTGTTTGGCAAGAGATATGACCTGATAACTATCATGTAATTAACTATACATGATTAACAAGGGCCGGTTGGAGGCCTCGTTCCAATCTGCCTCCCGGCAAAGATGCAAGTAATTTACATATATATCAAAATTAATTTTGTATGTGTAATACGTAAATATTTAATAATGTCCATTAAATAAATTTGAACATAAAAAAGTCCGTCACGCAGGGGCTGCGTAAACTAAGCAGATTTCCCACGTGAAATTATACAATAGAGAAGTCTCCATACGAGAACCCAACAGTTACGGCAGAACTAGCTTTTGGCGGGTAACTCATTCGTCTGTTACAATTAATAAAAATGCAAATATCACGGTTAATATTCAAGGTAGAGAATAAATGTATAGAACAATATTTATAGTAAATTTAATTTACAATAAGATTGGTTCTATACAATGTTTTGATCCAACATATGGTAACGGAGATATTTCGAATTTTTGAAAATCCTCCCCTCTAAACCACCCCTCCTCCCACTGGTCCGATTTCAGCCATTAACGAACTTGATCTGTTTTTTTGCATAAAACGTTTAAATATCGAGTTTAGTAACGATCAAACAAATATTGCGACCGCTAGAGCGTTAACAGACAAATATATGTATATATATATATATATAAAAAAAAATTTTGAACGTACCTTATTTTCGTCATCTCCTGGGTATGATCGATGGACATTTGAAGAAATTTTTCGAAAATCGCATCATGAGTATGACCTCAATTGCTGAAGGGAAATCTGCTAAAATATATATATATATATATATATATATATATATATATATATATATATATATATAATATGCGTATTCGTCTAAATTCTCTCTGGCGGCTTGTCAGTGGGACAAAAACATTCAGCTATTAATGACTAGTCTTTTTCATTACCCATATGATGCAGGCTAAGGGTGTCTCTAACTGTTAGCAGATTTCCCTTAAGGGAAATCAGCTATTGAGGTTGTACTCATGACGGAATTTTCGAATTTTTTCTTCAAATGTCCATCGATCCTACCTAGGAGATGACGAAAATGAGGTCCGTTCAAAACTGTATATATATCAATCTATCTATCTATCTATATATTTGTCTGTTACCACTCTACCGGTCGCAATTTTTGTTTAATCGTTACCAAACTCGATATAATCGTTTTATACACAAAGAGAGATCAAGTTCGTTAATAGATGAAATTGGACCGGGGGGGGGGGGTTTAGAGGGGGAGAATTTTGAAAATTCGAAATATCTCCGTTACTATAAGTCGGATCAAAAAAGTGTATAGAATCAATCTTATAGAAAAGTAAATGCACTATAAATAATGTTATATACATTTATTCTCTATCTTGAATATTAACCGAGATATTTCATTTTTCAGTTTTCAGCCTTCACTAAACCCCCACTTCTACTAGTGTTACATAAACAATGCACTGTTAATAATAAAAGCTATTAATTGATGCCTAAGTACCAAATATTGTTTTCATTGAACTTTTATTTTGTAAGATTTATGCAAATTCGTTCTGTTGACCCCCCCCCTTCTTTTGTTTTAGGATTACTAAAATTTGAGTGATTGAGATAAAACTGATTCTGATTCATTACAAATTACACCCCTAGCTTTCATTTCATTAATTGTTTGTATTTCCTGTCTATCTATGCAGCGCTACGAGGTTGGTTTGCCTGTTTGTTTACAATTCAGCCTTGTATTGTACATTTACTGAGCATTCACGGTTGTGTTACCTGTATGTATATTTATCTATTATAAACCTTCGCGTGGGAAATCTGCTTAGTTTACGCAGCCCCTGCGTGACGGACTTTTTTATTGTGTGTGAATGGTATTCTATTGTTCTTTATGCGTTTATGGTGATATAGATCAAACGACTGCAGGGAAGGAATTGCTTGCGTTAGCCATGAGAGCTAAAATGTTGGCCATAATGCACTTAGTAAACCTACATTCGGCACTAGAAATGTATTTAATGGCAAATTCACTATAAAATATTGAAGATCGTCACGTATCTGCTACCTAAACTAAGCAGATATCCCAGGCACTGGAATAATACAAATGCATTTATAAACCCCACTAATTGTAGAGACTTATAAATCCAACAACATTAGTTTCATAATTTTTTTCGATCTCTTAACAACCGACATATCTCGAATTTTTAATAATTCTCTCTGTCTCCCCCTCCCCCCCCCCCGCTTCCGAAGGCAAATTTTAGTTATTACCTAACGCAATCTTTAGTTTGCCAGGAATCGGTTAAAGATCGAGTATGGTGATGATTCCATAAAAATCATGTAGTTTAGAATGTAAAATCTTAAATGATGTCACACCGTAAATATTTTGACACATCTTGCACAGTGAAAGTTTAATATAAACAATATTTGTTACTTAAGCTTCCCATATAGCTTTCCATGTAATTACCGTGTATTGTTAAAACCACATGAGCAAGAGTGGTGGGTTTAGTAATGTTTGAAAACTAAAGAAAGCTAATATCTCAGTTAATAGTCGAGATAGAGAAAACGTGTAAAATTCAGCATTTATATAAACATCTTTTCAACGGGATTGGGTGTAATACAAAGTTTTTAACCCACTCATAATAACAGATAGATTATGAATTTTCGATTTACACCCCCTCTCCTGGTCAGATATCAAGCGTTAACCAACTTGATCTTTAGTTTCATATGAAACGCGTATTTCTTTAGTTTGGTATATATATATATATATATATATATATATATATATATATGTATATACATACATACATACATATACTAGCGGACCCGACAGACGTTGTCCTGCATGATATTTCAAGCGATTAGGATATTAAATTTAATAATATTATATTTAAAACCAAAGCTACTTTTGTTATGTGGACGTTTGCTAAAAACAAATAGAAAATGAAATATCGCGAATTTTTTATTCAGGCCCCCCTTATAACGCCCACTCCCGTTCGAACCTAAAAAAATTGAATATAGCTTATAATCATGGAAGAATTAATGCTAATTTAAATATAGTGTTTTGTTAAGTTCGGTTCAATCGATAGTGCACCAATAAAATTGTTGGCTCCCACTTTAATTTTTTAGTGTATATCTCGTTTATACTTTGTTATGCGACAAAAGTAAATATAAAAAAAATTACTGTAAATAACAAAATAAACAACTTTTATTCTGTGAAAATATTTGCCGGAAAATCAATAGGAAACGTAATATCACTATTTTTAATTTTAGGCCTCCCTTACAACCCCCACCACTGCTCCATCTGCCGGGCTGATTTGTGAATCTAAACCATCCAGGGCACCACCCAAACGCATATAAAAAAATTCATTCAAATCATCCAGCCGTTTAGAGTAGTTCAGTGATATACACACCTACAGTAGAATTATATATATATATATATATATATATATATATATATATATATATATATAGATAGATAGATAGATAGATAAATAGATAGATACTATAGATATAAGTATATAAATTTTGATGAAACTTCATTTCCGTCTCTCTCGATGGACATTTGAGGACATTATTTGAGAGAAATCTGCTAAAATCCATTGTCCCATCCATCATAGAAATGGGGGTAACTTGTTGACAACCGTATTAGCCGTAATTGCGTAAGTGGTCGTTAGTAGATAGCGTAACAAACGTGTCTCAAAATTTAAACAGCAATAGTTAGAATAACTTCATTGGCACAATCTGGACTTATGCATATATATAAAATTGTAACGCCTGTCTGTACATTCCTTTTTTGTTAAAAAAATTTTACGGTAGTTTTTCGTTTCTCATGGAATTGAAAGAAACCATTTGAACCTTTTGGGCTTTTGTGTCTCTTTGTTTGGTATCTTTTCACGCCGAAACTACTGAACCGAATTTTATGCAAATTGGTACGTTTATTAGCACCAACCCAACATAGAGTATAGACTATTGAGAATATTAATATTCTCAGAGACGAACAGGAGTGGGGGTTATAAGGCACGTCTGGCATGAAAAATCGTGATTCGTTTCCTATTTGCTTTTTCTTTAAATGTGCTTATGACTAAAATTGGTTATTTTGTTATTTAAAGTAACTTTTTTTATATGCACTTTTTCTGTATAACGAAGCATGAACAGACTGCACTAAAAACTAGTGCCGGAATAACAATTTTATTGGTCATTAATGACTGAATCGAACTAAACAAAACTAGGTATGTGAATTAGCATTAACTTCCATGTTTTTAAGATATATTAACATTTCTAGGGACGTACAGGAGTGGGGGATTATATGGGAGGCCTGAAATGAAAAATCGCAATATTTCGTTTCCTTTGATATTTAGTGTAGTTTTTGTTATAAACATTGTTGTCGTATAACAATTTATAAAACAAGTTATTTGCATAAAAGTGTTAGTATAGTCACATATTCGTTCCCAAGTATGAATTTATTAAACGTGAACAGGGAGCTGAACAATTGCTCGGTATGGATGATATGCTCTACATGGCCTCTGGTTGTAAGATTATTAGAGTTCATAACCCATTTGTGAGTGATAATGAAGTGCAAAATATAATCGATCACCTGAAAACGCGAGGTCAGCCAAACTACATGGAGAAAATCACCGAACAGGATGAAAATTCCTCTGCAGAATTAGAAGGTGAAACAGAGGATGAAGAGAACGACCTATACACGCAAGCTAGTTGCTATCATTCAGAGAGAGAAAAAATCCGTCACGCAGGTGCTTCGTTAACTAAGCAGATTTCCCACGTGCTCCACGTATTTGCATTTATCTCAAAACGTAAAAGTTCAATGGGAACAATATTTGGTATTTAAGCTCCAAATAATGTGCTTCATAACATAATAGAATATTGAAAAATATGAGATGAGTAGGAGTGGGGCTTTACTGAAGACCGAAAACTAAACAATACAAATATCTCAGTAAATAATCAAGATAGTGAAAAAATGTACATAACAACATTTATAGAACATTACATTTGCAATAAGATTGGCCCTATATAATTTTTGGACCCGACGCATAATAACGGATATATTAAGAATTTCCGAAATTCTCTCCCTCTAAACCCCCCCTCCCCCTGGTCCAATTTCAGCTATTAACGAACTTGATCTTTCGTTGTGTATAAAACGATTATATATCAAGTTTTGTAACGATAAGACAAAAATTGCGACCGCTAGAGCGGTAACAGACAAAAGAAAGAAGAAAGAAAGAACATTTTTATTTTGGCCCAATACAACTAAGGTATTATACACAAATTGTTACATGATTTTTACAAAATTAAGATGTTTTGGTACAGCCTTGGGCGTAGTCGTCCCTCAGTAGTTGTACCTAAATTGTAATAAGTGGCTCCACTTGACATAGGAAGGCAGGCATGATGTTTCCTTACAAGTTGTTGGATGTGAACTGAAATAGGAGCAACCTCCAATTCCCTGTGGATTTGGCTGTTCCTAACAAACCAGGGAGCATTTGCCGCTATCCGAAGTACTTTGCTCTGGAAGGACTGTATTTTGTTTTTGTGTATGTTGCTGATGCCCAGCCAGACTGGGCATGCGTATGTTAATATAGGTAGTATAAGTGTTTTGTAAAGTAGTGTTGCGCATGTCAGTTTGAGTGGTGTATTTTTATTTATTAAAGGGTATATTTGTGCTAGTCATGTGTGTGCTTGTTGCAATTTAATGTGGATATGATGGCGCCATGTAAGTCGTGTGTCAAAATGTACTCAGAGATAGCGGATGCTCTGGTCCTTCGGAGTCCAAGGAATTGAGTGATGGCCTATTTTCAGTTCAGGAAGATCTTCGTTCTTGAAACGACGAAGAGCAAAAATCTTGGCCTGCGTTTTTTCGGGGTTCAACGAAAGTTTCCACTTCTTGAACCATCTTGAGACCTGGTCGGCTGCTCTTTGGAGAAGGAGAATGGAAGTATTTGGGGTATTGTCTTGAGTGAGGAGGAGCGTGTCATCTGCGAAGGTAGGTAACACAGAATTTTCTACCTGCGGGATGTCACTGCAGTAGAGGATGTAGAGCAATGGGCTAAGTATGGATCCTTGCGGTACGCCAACTCTGATATTCCGGTTCGTGCTGAGAGTGTTGTTTATTTTCACTTGAAATGTTCTTCCTTGTAAGAAGGATGCAATAATACTATATAGGTATGCTGTAGAGTTTCTAATCCTAAGTTTATGCAGCAGGGGGTTTTAGGGTCGACAAGGTCTAAAAATCGACCCCTATTAATGAACATAAGTTCTTATATGAAACATAAGTTCTTAATGAACATAAGTTCTTATATGAATTTCACGATACTGTTAAGTTGTTTAACGTGCACCAACATATTAGAAGAATGACTAATATTTTAGTAGGAAGTGTTATTGTTTTCTTTAAGTCAACAAGTCTTCGTATAAGATAATGGGTTCAAATAAGTCTTTCAGACACGTTTTGACTTGCTCTGTACTTGAAGCATATACGGGATTTAACGCGTAAGAAATCATTATCATTCAGCACACCGATTTTTTTATCTTTATATTTCGATTTTATTGTTTTGTTTTTCAAAAAATAATTACCTACTTTAGTATTTTTATGTAATTTGAATTAATAATTATACTCAATATTTACTAAATTTTATTTCAATAAATTTTGATGAGAAAATTATTTTAAGTTTACTCACCACCAACCTGAAAGTTTTTAAATTGGTAAGTATTTGGTACCAATCGCACAAAAACTAGAGATAGAGTATTTAAAGTAATTTGGCTGTACGGATCTGAGGTATAAGTTTTATTTCGAAAATATACACAATAAGTCTGTCACGCAGGGGCTGCGTAAACTAAGCAGATTTCCTACGTGTAATTTTACAATAGAGAAATTTCACGAGAGCCGAAAAGTTAAGAAAACGGCCGACCTAGCTTTTGGCGGGAAACTCACTCCCATCCGTTATCCGCCTCGATTTCATAAAATTGCAAATATCTCGGTTAATATGCAAGATAGAGAATAAATGTATATAACAATATTTATAGTATATTTAATTTGCAATAAGATTGATTCTATACAATTTTTCGATCCGACGTATAGTAACGGAAATATTTTAAATTTTAGAAAATCCTCCCCTCTAAACCCCCTCTCCCACTGGTCCGATTTCAGCCATTAACGAACTTGATCTTTCTTTTTACATAAAACGACTAAATATGGAGTTTGGTAACGATCAAACAAAAATTGCGACCGCTAGAGCGGTAACAGACAAATATATATATATATATATATATATATATATATATATATATATATTTTTCAGATATATATATATTTATATATACAGTTTTGCCTGGACCTCACTTTCCTCATCTACTAGGTAGGATCGATGGACATTTGAAGAAAAATGTCGAAAATTCCGTCATGAGTACAACCTCAATAGCTGATTGCCCTTAAGGGAAATCTGCTAAAAGGTTTCAACAAGTTACATTCAACGACATCTTAGAATAGGCTATAACAGTGCTGCATCATATGGGTTCTCTAAAATTTTGTTCACAGAGCCTAGATTAGACCAACTGGGCTTCTTTTGCCTTTTTTTCTCGCTTGGTAAATTTCCTAAATAATTTATTACTAAAGTAGTATCCTGGATTCCAGTTTCAGGTAGTCGGATGACAAGAGAAGGGACCCCTTAGAATACCTTTGCAGGGTACCTCAGTAGATTATCTCAGTTTCATTGAACTTATCATATTAATTTGTTATAGCCCCTAACAGATTGGACTATGAACAATGTATATTTCCGTGCCCCACCCCCTCTCACCTAAACATTAATTAATCAGAATTACCAGTTTCCCCTCAAATGTATTTAATAGAAACAGAAAAAGTAATTGAACTAGCACGTTTTGTATTGTGTAAATATTGTAATCAGAAGTGCTAATATAATGTAATGTAAACATGGAGTGGGAAGTTGGTTAGCAACATTGAGTGTATGGACGGGAGGGGAGAGACTTTCTTTGTATCTTCTCATTTCTTCCTTACATACAGAGTTGTTTACGGAATTAGCGTTGCCAGATGATTAAGATAGCTTTAATATCCTGAGTGTATACAGAAAACTCTTGGATTTTAATACTGGGAGAATTTGAAATGAGGAAAAATAATTTTGGTGTAATAGGAGAAATTATACAACTTGACGTATTATGTCGGGAATGCACAAATAGGTTATGATCACGTGTGTCCCACCCTTCCCCCGACCTCACATGGGTTTATGTTTACGTGTGATTTGATAAATTTACTTTTAGTAATGTAGTATGATTCTCATAAATGTGAATTGGTTTAAGTCTCATAAATATATAATTTAAAATGAATTAACTTTGAAGAGGTGCTCCCACTTATTTCTGAAATTTATTAACCTTTTTCCGTTAATATATGTTATTGAACATACTAGGTACCATTGTGAATATATAGTATACTTTGCTGAAATACAAAAAATATTTTTAATAGTGGTTATTATATACATAAAACACCTGTCATCGTTGTGCTTGGAACCGCTTTTGGGGAAGGGAACTTTTATTCATACATGGTTCGGGATACAAAATATTTTCTGTGATTTTGAACTTTTATGGTCCATTATGTTATTAAAAAAAGCTACATTCACAGGAAATGGGGAATATAAAAATATTGTGGATAGTGAAGCCTCACATAACATATATTTTTATTATTAACATATCCCCAGCAAAGTCGGGTAGTCAGTTATAAACCATAAATACTTGTCTACTGGGACTCACGCGAAATAAAACATTCTGTTATTGACACCACTTCCTTATCGTGGTGCCGTCGTCATGAATTAAATAAAATCATTTTTGGTTGCATTTCATTTGAAAGTGATGCACGATATCTCCGTTCCAATTTGATCGGGATGGAGAATAATAATAATACTTTATAATCTTTTAATGATAAACATAACTACGTAAAAATTGGATCTTTATTTTATATTTTCACCTTCTCCTTCAGTCGATTTCGATGAGCACGGGTGGTGCAAAATTTGACGTTATTACAATTCCAAATATAAAATGTCAACATTCTTTTCTAAGGTTTTTGAGTCTAAGATACACTTGTCACGGCGAATGGGAATGTGAAAACCTATGTACCTCAGTTAATTTTGTAAAAAACTTTGTTACGACTTGTTGTGTAAAGGTGGTATATATTTCGAAATAACTTATGAAATTTAATCTTACGTGCAATGTACAGTTTGTTGAACCCGTCTACTCTCATTGCGTTTCAAGTCTGTTATGGTAATACGTAATTATTTTTAGCATAGATTATGAAGTTCCTTTCATTTCCCCCCTTTTAATAGGATTCAATATTTTATAACTGCCTGTTGATAATGATGGGTTACGTAAGTTTGAATTAAATATGGAAGATTAATATCTGAGTCGTTAACTGGTTTGTAAGCCCCCTCCGATCTGGGTGGGTTGTACCTAGTGAAATCAGGTCGGCCCGACACTAAAAGGGCAGATCTTATTTTGAAATGCCTCCCTGTCTGTTTTAATCTATGTGCCACCTGTTCTTCTGCATATTTTCCTCCTATAGTCATGCAAGAGGTAAACGTTTATACCTTTGGACAACCAAGGCTTTTTATTGGTTTCGAAACTTCCCTCAATTTATCAATAATTGTTTTCGAATTAAAGGTGATTTCTTTTTAAGATTCCCAGATCAGTCAATTGTTTTAACAAATATAAGAATTCCCAGAACTACGAAGTCAGTCGTTTTAACAAATATAAGAATAGAATTTTAAAAGTTTTGATAAACTTTTGAAACAATTGACTTCGTAATTCTGGGAATTCTTATATTTGATAAAACAATTGAAACTTTAAAATGAGATATCTTGACTTTAAGATGTTATTTAAATTTACTCTGAGACCTAAAAAACCTTCGCACTGATCGGAAAGCATTGTCACATTCAGTATTTTTGTTATATTGACATTATTTCTCAGCAGTATATTATTATTAGTTATTAAAGTTCACTTTTTACTACTATGGTTAATCGGGACGGGTTATCTACAGGTTACCACCCTTTTCTAGCCAAGGTGGGCCCAAGGAGTTTATTTAATGAGTCCGCCACCAAATAAATTTCTACTGCCCAGGACGGGAATCTACCCCTCCACTCTAGGTCTACCAGGCGAGATTAAGACCAACGAATAGGAATAATTGGGATGGGTTAACTTCAGGTTAGCACTATTTTCTAGCCATTTAATGAGTTCGCCACTAAATAAACTCCTATACCCACAGGTATAAAATAGTTGTTTTGTGATACGATCTATAACCCTGGGATCTGTAATTATTCGATAATTACAGAAGGGACTATATCTATTTGTTAAAATTTAATTATTAGTAAGCCTCTAGTTTGCCAATACAAAATGATTACCCGTAATATATTGTGAGGAGCCACAAAAATATGTTTTTCATAAACCTGATTAATTCCTCCTAAAATTCTCATATTTCTGTAGGTATCTAAATCTCAATGTATATTCAGGAGGTGAGATGTAAATGCATATATTATATAAGGCAAAATTTAACATTCAAATTAACTCTATGGTGTACAACTAAATTTCACTTTATATGCATTAATTGGCATATGTGTGTATCAGTCTATATATACACAGCTACCCTCAAGGAGGCCATTACGACAAACATCAGCGAACGTGCCGTTTTCAACCATATAATTCCTATGAATTCTTCACCAGCTATGCTCATCACCAATTTCTTTGAATGAAACATACGAATCACCTATGCTGCGAAGTATGGAACAAAATTTAAATAATAATAGTGAAATGAAATATTCAGGGGGACCTAGGAGGGTTGCAATTATATCATTGACCTTTAATAAAGCAACTGCTGATAATTGGAATTCGAAATATACATGTTTTCTTTGTTACTTTTCTATGAATCTGAGATATTTTTTACGATTCGTGTTTTTTAAATAAGGACTTCCCACTAGTCCATTCATCATTGATAGAGTTCTTGCGGTATAACAATGGCATTATAATGAGGCCAGATGTTAGTTATTTAGCCCTAGAGCTAGTTTCAGCCATGTTTCGAACCTCATCATCCTTTATTAGAACGAACTCCTAAGGTTCACCTCATGCATATGTACTTTTTTCGTGGCGTTGGATCGTTGTTTTGAATCGGTGGTTTGGCTGAGAGATGGAGTGGATTTGATAGAGGTGGGACAGGGTGCTTTTGTAGGGCTGCAGCAGGTGTATTGTTGCTCTGTTATCGGCAGTCGAGTACATGCTGGATGCATCTTATCAACATTACTGTCATTCATCCATTGTGTTGAGGCGGGAGGTCGTACTGCTGGAGGTTGCTTGCTGCCCAACCCTGCCCTCATTTCTCTCTCACTCTCTCTCTCTCTCTCTCTCTCTCTCTCTCTCTCTCTCTCTCTCTCTCTCTCTCTCTCTCTCTCTCTCTCTCTTCTCTCTTTCTCTCACTCTCACTCTCGTTACCTCCTCTGAAATTTAGCTTCATTTTTGTTATTACACATAGTAGACGAAAGAGGGCTCTCTCATCTCAAATTTAAGTCTCTTTCTTCTTTAAGCAAGACAAATCAGGGTATGCTCCCTTAAAACTAGAGAAAATAATACCGTTATTACTTAAGTGCAACTATATCTATAACGTCAATTATTCTGGGGGAGTAATTTGACTAACAGTATAGATTATGTAACCTTTTTATATAGGTTTCACACTTGCCAGAATATATGTGATTTCATATTCCCTCCTTCCTTCTCTTCCAATTTTTCCTGCTAAAATATCATTAACTTTCCATCCACGGGTCCTTTAAGACTCGTGTGTTTGATGCTTGGTTTCGGAGGTCTGAAACAAGCCTTAACATGAGATATTATGTTACATGATGGGTTTTATTAAAACTCAGAAGAATAAGATGATTTGCATAAAGTTGAAATATATGATGTACATCATTAACATCATTAATATATTATTATTGAACAAAAATTGTAGAAAAGGCTTGTTGAATGAAATTATTTGTTTAGAATGACTAAATTGCATTAGCAGAAAAGGCCTACTGATTATTTGAATATTTTATCAGGGGTTTCTGCTCATAAGTTTCTATATTTGACACCTCCTACTATTGTTTTGAAGTATATGAATATACTTACAGCAACTCATTAGAATCCTTTTAGCACTTAGTTTTTAAGTGTTGGAAAAATAAACTGAACTCACTGACACTTTCCCTGTCCGTTATGTGTTTCTTGGAATGTTAAAGAAGGCCTTATACCGCAAAACGGCCTCTGCTATTGAGTCTACATACATTCCAAAGGAGTTAGGAATGATGCATCGTCATCTATATTCTATTTAAGTTAGGTGTGGGCCTGATTAGCATTTCTATACAACCCCCCACTTACAACCAGCCATGGCTCTCTTTTACTGTTAAGTGATCGCTCTTGAAGACTTCATATGAAGTGAAACTTTTAGAAACGAGTAATAAACGTGTTATATAAGAGAGCTTAGTTTTACTACCAAGTGAACTTCCATTCGATAAATAAATATTATTATGGCTTTTATTTATTTTAGCTTCATCATAAAAAAATTTACGTATCGCCAACCTCATTTTTTTGTGATGTTGGTCCCGATTGGAGAAAGTAAGCATGTGTTGGAAGCCTTATATATGCAATAGAGCGCCCATTCTCCATAGTATATAAGTTTGCCGGTAATTTATAAGGAAACTACTGCAACTAAAGTTTCCGCCTACCCTCTCTCTGTTGGTTATGGAAGCCCATGTACTTACAAGATAAGTAATATAACTCACTTAAACAAGTAATATATACTCTGTGTTACGAAAGGCAGGGGAGAATGTCTGAGGCAATATATGGAGAAGCTGGCTTAAGTCTATTAGCATATATGTGCGTGGCTGCAAAGGAATCGTCGGGGGACTTGGGAACTTAATTTCCAGTCTGCAAATCGTGTGAACAAGTAATTACCAATTCTCAGCAGGCAGGCTTAACCTTGTCCATAACTTATTGCGAAACTAATTTCCAAACATAAATACGCTCGTAGCGTATGACTATGCATCCCACGGCAGATGGTTGTTCCAGCAAGCTTTCATTTTCATAATAGAAGCCATTTATTTCAGCCTGGTTCTTTATTTTAAAAGCTTACGAGACTTGGAGTTTCCTTTAAATTTTAACACATACATTTTGTGTTTACAATTCAGATGTTGTTTTATCTTCATAAAAATGAGTTATTGCCTCTAGGGGGAGCTTTCTTCTGAATTCTTAGAAAACTGAGAATTACTTTATATACTTTGTATTGTACTACTCGTAAGACGTTTATATGGTATATTATTTTTTTGGTTTCCTTTTTGGTAACGAGGATATTGCAGTAGGTAGCACAGCAAAGGTCCTTTTGTACTCACGGCGCGATTTTCTAAAAACCTCTTCAAATGTTCATTGATCCTGTCTTAACGACATTCGTTCAGAAAGAGGCGATGATTGCAGATTTACAGCAAGGGTAAATTAAAAAATTCTAAATATCTCCATATTATGACTTTAATTTTCTAATCAAGCACGTTGAACGTGTAGTACTCTACTCAAAATTATATGTTTATTTTTAAATTTAAAGTGTTAACTAGGATCATTCAGAAACACCAAATTCCTGGGTCTTTACTTTTACTTGAATTAATTCTTGTCATTGTTTATTTTTATTTTTCTTAAAGCAAACAGTAATCTTCCAAGATACTGTATTTTCCCTCATTAGAGGCGTTAAAGTCTAAGTAAACGTCCTCTCTTCCATATGTAGGATTTACTTAGCATCCCACTAATAAGTTTAAAGGATTATCCCCATCTCACACCCCTTTGGGATTTACAAATTCATTTCCCGAGTGCCTATTTAATTGGATGATGTTCTTTCAGTTATGAGTTGATAGTTGATATTGGGCTGAGATAGACTGCTTGTTTGCCAGGATTTACTGAATAATATTGTCTTTCTTTATAGTAATTCTATTTTAACTTGCTCATTGTGTCAGTCTCTGTTACTGTATGTTCACATTTTTTGAAAACATGCAACTCTGTGTTTATTCGCATCTGTTGTTTATGAAATTGTTTGAAGGCGTTAATAGGGAGTTCAATTACCCATTCCAGAAGTTGATCGTTGTTTAAATTTAAATTATTTATTAACGTCCACTTTTTGCGAGTTATCTACAGGTTACCACCCTTTTCTAGCCAAGGTGGCACTCAGAATTTTATTTAACGAATTCCGTCACTAAATAAATTCCTTTGTCCACGCGGGAATCGAACTCGCCATTCTAGGTGTACCATGCTCACACTAAAGACAACACTTTAACACACATGGCTAACCTGAGCCCCTTGATTGTTGTTTGATTCCTGTATTCAAAAAAAAAAAAATCCGTCACGCAGGGGCTGCGTAAACTAAGCAGATTTCCCACGTTAAGTTATACAATAGAGAAATCTCCAAAAGAGTGCCGAACAGTTACGGAAACGGCCGAACTAGCTTTTCACGGGGAAACTCACTTGCCCGTTATCCGCCCACATTTTATAAAAATGCAAATATCTCGGTTAATATTCGAGATAGAGATTAAATGTATAGATTAATATTTATAGTAAATGTAATTTGCAATACGATTGGTCTATACAATTTTTTGATCCGACATATGTTAACGGAGATATTTCGAATTTTTGAAAATCCCCCGTTAACAGACAAATATATATATAAAATTTGAACGAACCTCATTTTCGTCATCTACTGGGTTGGATCGATGGATTGTTCGAAAATCGCGTCATGAGTACGACCTCAATAGCTGATTTCCCTTAAGGGACCTTTATGATAAATTTCATTGAATGTATGTCTGTATATATATATATATATATATATATATATATATATATATATATATGTATAAAAGAAATTGTATGCAGGAAATAAATATTCCTTGTGGAATCATCTCATTTTAATATCTGCATTTAGGCAGGAGTAAATCACATTTTTATCGCATAATACGATTCGCTTCTGTTCAATATCAATTAAAAAAATCAGATTTTTCAACCTATTAGACGTACAACAAATATTTATAGGGCCTCCTTTAGTTGATTTGAAAACAACTATTAATTATTCGATCCTAAATATCTAGGGCAATATTCGATCCGCGGGGCGGAGATATCGTCTATTACTTTCAAATGAAATCATTTTTATTGAAGTGCTTCAAAATGTATTGATTATTTTATTTGATAGGAGTCGAGGAAGTGTTAGTATTGCGGATATTGACATTCTAGCGAATATTCAGAGATAAACTGCAAATTGGTTGTTGGGTATCGCTGCAAATCCCCCTTTTCCAGTCCCCCAACGATACCGGAAACTACATCTTCCCAAAATGTTCTTTTTTCCGGTCCCTTACTACTTCCTGGTTGGGAGGTTGGTTCAACGCTTATGCTCAATCTCGGCTAAAAGCATCTTCCTCCCTATCCTTACCACTTGTGCCCTTTCCTTCCCTCCCTTCTCACTCTCCCTCTCTCTCTGTCTCTCTCTCCCTCCCCCCTTCGCTCTCCACCTCTCTCTTTTTTTTAATTTTCTTCATTTTTTCTCCAAGACTGTACGAATTCTTGTTGGGTTGCAAAGATCTCCAGGCTTGCTTCCATTTCTTTCGGACCAGAGAATAGTTCTAGATGCTTCCCCTTTTATCTTAAGCCTTCTCAGAAGAACTTGTCTGGTCGTTGTACTACACCGCTGGGGCATATGAGATACTTCCTTTAAATGTCCTTGGCCGGACAGGAACTGAATGTTCCAGTAATCTTGATTGAGGCGTTCCTTGGATAATCTTCTCTCCACTTTTGTGAAGTAGAGCACTGCTTTGTGTTTGAGGTTTATCAGTGGTGCTCCATCGCCTCTCCTCTTTATTGTTCACCCCGCCCCTGGGTTGCGCCTTAACGACTCCAATAGAATTATGCTCTTCTTTAGGAACGTCCAGTGCTTCCACCATCTTGATCGGTGTTGAGGCTAGCAAAGGTCATCCCCTTGTTTTTCCTCGCTCGGCTATTTTAGCCTTGAACACAATATCGAACGGAGCTACTCCAGCAATAACATTGGCCGTCTCATAAGAGATTGTTCGGCCAATAATAGGTCTCAATTTCTTGAATGAGATTTTATTAAACTAGAATTTCATCTAATCGTTTCCATGTCTAAGAAGAGCAAAGTCGCCATAGTTGCGGAGCTCTACGTAATAAATAAATAAATAATCGTTTCCATTTCGCTGTTTTAGGAAAAGAATAATTATTACTTACTTCTCCGCTGATTTATTCCCAAATATATTTTTTGCATATACGAAGTATCTTATTGGTCATCGGGAGCCCACCCATTTAAAGATCATTATTAAATCATAGTAAAAGAAAAACACTTAATTATTTAAAATTACACTTCTAGAATTTATTTGAATAACAAAATGTAATTATAGATTAGAATTAGCCCATAACTGGAGGATGTCGGGGAGTAGCTGCATAAAGCGGCCGTCCCCGGCCGTCGTCTGCCTCATGAACTCAGCAAGGTAGCTGTCCAAGTGGTGTAATAATAAACGATTACTTATTTTCTGATAACTAAAGAAATAGAATGACTTAGATGACCTAGTCAAGTGTGAACCACCACCTACACCATCACCATATAATAGAGATAAGCGGTTTTGAAGCAGTAAATATTATATCTGTAAAGAATGAGTGGCCTCTGGTTAACCATTTTGTCATTTAGAAATTCTATAAGTCTTATTTTACATAATAAAGTGTTTTTCTTTTAATTATGATTTAATAATCATCTTTAATGGACGGCCTTCCGAAAATCAATAATTACCATCTTTATTAACAGGAGTTAGTTCTTTGAAATATAAATTTCAGTATCTTCTTTCTAGAGTGTGGTGAACTTCCTTTATATGTAACTTTTTTCCATAGTTCTCTCTTTCGAAAATGAAGATTTGTAGGTCATATTTCACTGCCTCTACCCGAGATTTATTCTGAAAAGACTACTTTTGGGGGCATTTGTTTCTTCTAAATTCGTTGATCGACTCTTTTTTTTCTTTGGTTGTGTTATGATTTTTGGGTATAAATCGTAATCTAGGAAGGGCCCAAACTCTGACGATCGTTACTTATTGGACTCGGATTTGTAATTTTATCAGATCAGAATGTAAAGATTTTTAGAATGCTCCTTAACCCTAAAATACAAATGATTTAGTTGCATACATTATGCTTATTCTAATAGAGTCCTCACAGAAGCGGATATTTTCTCGTTATCCGTACATACATAATGAAGTAAGTTAGTTATTATTTGTTTTGTTAAATGACAATTATTTAGTTCTAATTAATAAATTATTTGTTAAAAATATTTTTCACAAATGGAGAACTAAACAAAAATATTTTATCAGTGAATAATTTACGATTTTCTTTTTCTTTCTGTGATTTCATTATAAATATATTAGTTTAAAGGACTGCAGCTAGAATTTATGACTTCTCTACCCGGTTGGCTTCAACATTTTCCTTCTCATCTATGAAAAGAGTCGATAGATGCTTCAGAAGTTGCATATGGCCAAGGATTTTATTTGGGTTAAATGGAGTTACTTGATACTTATATTAGAATCGTCAATATTAGTACCTTCTTCTGAATTCATGCCCTCTTCCGAGTTCGGATAACTTATTCGTTAGGTAAACAGATAATAACAAATATGGGATATTTTTGGATCACACATCGTCGGAGGACAATTTTGATGGCCATTTGAATGTGAACCTAAATTTTGAATATTTAATGGATAATACATCCATAACAAATGCATTCTATATAAGTGACTTCCATAACGAAGTATTCAGCTGGAATAAAATAAATGATATTGATATACGTTGCCACTCGCGTTTACCTCGTCTCGCCAGGAGACTTAAAATGTTAATATTGGGAAAGGAAAAAGTAAAAAGTGTTGGAAGAGGAAAGGGAATATAATTTATGTATAATTTTCAAAAGAGGAATTCATTGAAGAGCTTTATTTTAATCTTGTACCTGTATCTGCCTCTCTCTCATTTCATTTAGCCCTCCTTTTTGCTTCTCGAGCTAAAATAGTCTTCAGAAAATGTCTCTCTCGGGATCATTTTGGAAGCACTAAACAATTTACTTTCTCTAATTGCCCTTAAGTATTAGCTCCTTCTTCCCTTATTTTCCTTTTTCATTAATTAAGATTCTTTTCCTCATTATTCTGTTTTTGTTTAATCCGTGACCTTTTCTTTTGACCCAATGGTTTCTTATTTACTGTAATATTAGATTTGTCTAAAGTTTATCCCATTGTGCCATTAGGTCTGTTTTAATGAACGTCCACAATTATTTATCTTCTCTGTTAAATTCAATTTGATTATTTCAAATCTTTCTTCGCTACTAATTTTATAAATATTTTTATTTAATCACTTATCACTACCCTATTGAGCATAGATTCCCCATTCTTGTGAAATACAAATTAAATGAAACAAAAAAATATAATTCAAATTCTAATCATTTCTTTCCCTAAACAAAAATATAATCTACAAAATTTATTTCCAGCTTTTTGTATATTTTATATTAAATCATTTTGCTCAGTAATTTATAACATCATTAGCCGCTAGCCGTTTTTAGGGAAGCATACTTAATTTATTCTGGTCCACCTTACCGACAATAGTAAGCTCTTACTTGCATTTGTTTAACTGCACTTATGCTCCTCGCCAGGAAACTACGGACGACAAGTCACAAGTTATATCTTCTAATTACAGTTAAACAGAAGAGATTTATTCCACGTGCTTTTTTTATTCCTCATTTCAATGTCAAATTAAAATGGTTGGTATATTTTCATAATTTTCTATAATAACTTTCTACTTAATAATTTTACTACATACTGTTGTTATTAAATTTGGGTTAGTCGTTATAATATTAATTAATTAATCGGTATTACTATAATTTGTTCCAAAGATATCTTATGATCATTTACATAATCTACTGGAATAAGTAAATCTAATATATAGGAAAATATAATCCCTATGTAATAGAAATGAAAATCTTTCCTAATGGACCATTTAAGTCCTCTAGACATTATTCGCTTCATTAGTTTTTATCTTTGTCTTTCGTGTACTTTATAGTAAAATGTTTACTTTAAATATTTTTAAAATACCTCTGTCCAGACAGTGCTTGAATTAATTTATTCTAACTTTTTCTTTGTTCTATATTACAAATCAGTATAAATTTCGCCCTATTTTAGCAGAATTCTCTTAACAGAAATCAGGTATGAAGGTCGTACACATGACGCGATTTTCGAAAAATGTCTTCAAATGTTCATCAATCCTGCCCAGGAGATGATGAAAAAGACCGTAACGCTTGCGTAAACTAAACAGATTTTCCACGTGAAGTTTTACAACAGGTAAATAAATATACATACTGGTAACACAACACCACCGTGGATATTAAGTGAACTGATACAAACAGTAATGAGAAATCAGTCTAATTACATTTTAATAACCTCCAAAACGGAAGCGTCTGAATTGTAAACGATCAAGTCAGCCACCTCACACAGCTGAAGATATATTCTTCACCGTAATGAAAACCGATTACTGAAATATATATGAATGTAGCATATTCATTGAAAGCTATTTACTATATCTAGTACTGTATTTTATAATGAATCAGAATTTTTATCTCAATCACTCAAATTTTAGTATACTCATATTTATTTTTAGCTGGTGGTGAGGGTGATGAATGGTTAATCACAAAACTATGATCTCTCAAGCATGCAGTGCATCGGTAGGGTTTAGCCTGGTAGCAAGCCTATAGGATCGCCCTACGCTCTGACGCTCTGAGGATGGGGATTTAGTCCCCGAAAGCGCTCAGCGTTTAAAAGAAATAAAATTGTGAGGAGCCATATATAGTTTTGTGATTAACCAAATTTTAGTAATTAAATAAATAAAGAACGTATTTTCATGTATCTCGTAATGTCTCTTGAAAACAATATCTGGTATTGAAGCTTCCAATAAGGTGCTTCATAATATAACACTTTATCATTAATATGACGTGAGTAGGAGTGGGGGTTTACTGAAGGCCGAACTCTAAAAAATGCAAATAACTCGGTTAATAATCAAGATAGTGAAAGATCGTACTTAACAACATTTATGGAACATTACATTTGCAATAAGATTGGTTCTATATAATTTTTCGATCCGACGCATAATAACGGAGATATCAAGAATTTTCGAAGTTCCCTCCCTCTAAACTCCTCCTCCCACTCGTCGGATTTCAGCCATTCACGAACTTGATCTTTAGTTTGGCATACAAACTTTAAATATCGAATTAAAATGTTTCTCTTAACACCCAGATAAATCTTTGAAGTGCATCCTTTTTTTTTTTGGCCAAGCACAGAGTGGCCTTTCCCCATTCCTTCCGCCTCTTCCATTAATTAAACTATTAGCCTCCATCAACTATCTGGTATTCCCACCTCGCCCACACCACACCTTTTTCATCTCTCTACCAACCTCAAGCCTCTCATCCCGAGAAGAATAATCAAATCCATCTTCTTCTACAACACCCGTCTTTTAGCAGATTTCCCATAAGGGAAATCAGCTATTATGCTTCCTCACCAAATCTTCTCTATCCAATGTCCAATCCAACCAGAACGGTATCGTCTCCCTGCAAAAAAGCCCACCTGTTTTTCCACGAAGCTCTTATCTCCAGATCCAATTTATTGACCCTAAAACCTCAATATTCTTTTCTCCTTGCTTTTCTCAGGAACCTATAGAGATTCTACTAATGGCGCTATTTACGAAAAATTTCTTTAACTGCCCATCTATCCTTCAGAGTATGTGAAAAAGATAAAGTCCATTTACGATTTTATAATATACATGCTTGTTTTTAGCCATCTTGCTGTCGCAGTTTTGGTTTGATCGTTGCCTTGCATGATATTTAACCGTTTGATAGTAATACTACATACTGAAATAGGACCTGAAGAAGTAGAGTTTAGATAACTTAAAAAATAAAAAATAAATAAATAATCGACATATCATCTTTATTATTATTCAGATTGAAAAATATACCTACGTGAGCGTTGAGTTCAACAATTTTTCTTCTGCGAGCTTAAAGTTAACAGTTTTGTTTGTATTTTTCAGCCTTAAATAAACCACCCCTCCTAATGTTCAAGCATATTCTATGTCAATTGCATTTATAAATGTGTGATATGACGTCACTAATGAACCTTCTACGCTTTAGAGCCCTCGATTTGTATTTGACCGATACTACTATAGTTGTATAGAACCGTTTCATGTAAAACTGAACATTAAGTTCATTAATTGACGAAACCTAACAGGACGGTTTAAGGGAAGGACGGGTTTTTTTTTTCAGCCTTAAGTTAATACATAAGCTTATAACTAACCCGGAGTCCTACTCATACGATTAGCAGCGATCACCTACTGCAATATTAGACCTTTAGAACTGTTTAAGTAGGCCTCTTTGCCGAAGAAATTAGGAATAGACTATGAAATGACAACATCGGTGTGTCATTCAAGCATTGGGGGATCGCCTATGCTATTCACCTACTGGGTGACGTATTTTTAATTGTATTTTTTTATTACGCATCCTCCTATTGCCCTGTTTCTTCTTTAGTTATATCTGTCTCCTGTAACCTAACCTGTTTTACCCGCTGTCCATTCATTTATCCCTTAATTTTTCTAAAGTTAGTATTTGAAAACCTTCATCACTCCCTCTTCAAATGAAGCCACGTGTGGTCTCCCAATTAACACCAAATGGACTTATCCGCACTTTTTTTGCGAGTCCTTAGTATATTGATTGCTTGTTATCACGAAATTTAAAAATTTTTAATTTTAATTTCTCTACGAGGTAATAATTGTACCACAGTAAAAGTATTTTATTTTTCTAATTATTTTCTGAGGCCTAAGAACCCTTATTCCAAAAGTCAACCAATGTCCTTCCATAGTTTCTATTTTAGGTCAATCTTGCAGTCAGAAATTTATTTAATAGGATAGCAATTTCTGGAATGTCAGTTGCACAGAAGAGTAGATGAACGCTTAATGGTTGCAGAGAGGTTGTTATAAAAGAACTCATGTTGAAGACTCCATCAAAGAGCAAACTTTGAAATGCATATTGTTAGTCGATAGAAGTTTTGAGGATCGGTTATTTCCAAAGTTTATAAAGGATTTGAAGGGGAAATAGAATACCAAGGGATGTCTCTTCTCATCCTTTATTCCCTTTGTAACTTAACCTTGTTTCCCTTATACTTTTTTGCCGGAGCAATTTTTATTTTATTTTCATCTCCCTTTCAGAATTTCCTTTCCCATTTTATCAATCCTCTCCTGTATTTGGCCCTAATATTTCCCTCTGGTAGACGATCGTGGATTCCCCTTTAATACTCCCTAGAGCTCTTTGATATGGCCCTCCATTCCATAATCAGATGTTTTGCCCTGGGTTTAACCGTATTTGCAGCATGAATGTGATGCTATTCTCAACAGGCAGCCTGTAATCAAATACCCCAAGGCTTGTTATGTAGCCTATTCATAACATCCGACCTCAACCTCCCGTCGTATTCCGCAATTTCTGTATTAATCAACTTTTCTTGATTAATATTGGGGGAAAGAATTATTGGATTTATTATTTCCTTATTATCTTAACGAAACGCATATATTATTGAAAAGTGCTTTACTCAGAAACTAAGCAGATATCCAGTTTTCAATTCTATAATAAATTTCCATGAAACATTTACAAATACTAATCACTAATTAAAGTTGTTCTGTCAAATCTGGTGGACCACAGATGATATACATTTCTGTCATACTAAGTAGACCAATAATTACCTATACTAGACAGATCAAAAGAAATATGATATAATAATACCCGGCCCGGAAGACCAAAATGTGATGGTGGATAAAGGGTCAAAGAGATCCTTTCCTAGCCACAACACACACACATATATATATATATATATATATATATATATATATATATATATATATATATATATATATATATATACACATACACACATTCTTACGAGCGCGCACACACGCATATATAATTCGTGTTATATTGTAGACGATATGGTACTATTAGCAGATTTCCCTTAAGGGATTATCGAAATATCTCCGTTACCATACGTCGGATCAAAAAATTGTATAGAACCAATCTTATTGTAAATTACATTTCCTTTAAATATTGTTATATACATTTATTCTCTATCTTGAATATTAACCGAAATAATTGCATTTTTATTTAATTTGGGCCGATAGTGGACGACTGAGTTTCCCACCAAAAGCTAGTTCGGCCCGTTGCCGTAACTGTTCGGCTCGTATAGAGATTTCTCTAATGTATAACTTCACGTGGGAAATCTGCTTAGTTCACGCAGCCCCTGCGCGACGGACTTTTTTTGCATGAGAGTTGGTGCTGTCTTTCAATTTATTGAGATTTAATGGTCCAGTTGGAGGCTCACTAAAATAATTGAATAAATATGTAATTTAGATAAGTTTCAGACTAATCACAATTAGAACTAGAAGTGTAAACAGGTGACTGAACGACGCATTATTGTCCTAATTATTATTATTTATTAACGTCTACTTTAATAAGTCGGAAAGGTCCGGAGCGCCATTCTAAAAAAAAAAAGTCTTCCCTCGCACCCAAATCCAATTGCCCTAATAATATGAATAGGACTAGCGAGATACTAATGGTTAGTAATCAATACAACGCTAGATAGTTATCGACTATCACCCGTACTTTACCCTAGACCCTTTGAGGTTGGTTTTCTTAGTCTTCGTAACGATATTTAATCTAGGCATTACTTACCCTGTGGTTTGACTAACATATACAAAAATAGACACGAAGCATTGAATGGCTCTCAAAGAAAATAAAAGAAAAAAAGAGAAAGTATTTAAAAATGTATAAACAAAACTTCATGCATATTTATTTAGATACTAAAGTAAGTAATGAACAGAATTTACTTTGAAAGATAAAAGTCCGTTTTTATTTTTAGTTGTCTGTGTATACTCTGGCTTAATGTAATTCTTTTCTTGAAATCATAGTTTACATTATTGGATTTTATTATTAGTCGCTTTTTCCATTATAAGAATTGGCCTATCTAACAAGGCCAAATAGAGAGTTTTATATATTTCATTATTTAATAAAAATTACAAAAACTATTTGCTTTTGAATTTTGGTCTAAGAGAATCCTTCCTCAATGTATTACTCATGTCGCAACTTAACATTCAAAACATTCCACAAATTCTTCACAAATATTTTTAATTTTGAAGTGGTAACATTTAATATTTTATGAAATAGTACATTCAATTTTAAAAATTTAAAACAAATGAAAAAGTATTGTTGGTTAATGACTGAAATCTGTTGAAAGCAGGTTTAAAGGAGTACGATGTAAAATCGCAAATATCCGTTATTGATACGTTGCATCGAAAAATGTTATGTAACCAATCATTTTAATGAAGTCATTATCTTCACCCATTTTTATATACACTATGCTCTGCTATTATTACGATTAAAATTTTAGGCTATCATAGAGTTGACTGTTCTTATCAGTTCTGTAATGTATGGGACCACTGGAATTTCAGTACACCAGTTTTAATATTAGAAAGTGTATTCGTAATTAAAGTAGTGTTAGTTAAAATTTGATATGTTAGTGTAATTCGAAGAATCGGATTCTGAATAAATGATAAGATTTTTGTTCCAAAATATTGTCTAGGCCAGTAAATTATTTTTACTAGAGGAAGGGTATTTGTAAGTTTGCAACTGCCCTGTAGTTAGTGTATTTAGTTGTGAGAGATATATCACATACCTTACATACCGGCGTTTCTTTCCGAGCTGAAAATGAAGGAATGTAATTCCAATATATAGCCGAATAAGCACCATGTCCTTATCACAGATTATTATTAGAAAACATTGTGCTAATTGGGGTGATCTACTCACTTTTCTCGCCAGGGCGGGAATAAGGATTTTATTTAATGAGTTCGTCACTAACTAAGAAACCAGTACCATGTGAGATTAAGACCATCGCCTTAACTCACATGGGCAACCTGAGCCCCTGTTAATCAAATAATGTTCTGCAATTGTTATTTGTATTAACTAAGTTTTTATGTATAATGTTTTTTTCAGCCTTAAGTTAACACATAAGCGTATAACTAACCCGGAGTCTTACTAATACGATTAGCAGCGATCACCTACTGTAATATTTGACCTTTAGAACTGTTTAAGTAGGCTTCTTTGCCTAAGAAATTAGGAATTGATTAAAATAACTTTTCGAAAATCGCGCCATGAGTACGACCTCAATAGCTGATTTCCCTTAAGGGAAATCTGCTAAAAGTGAACCACCCCCAACTTGTTCTACGATGATGAAGTTCGCTGAAAAAATGCAGACCTTTTTTGAAGCGAGGGATTTCAGTGATGATATTTTCCGGGCGATGGGTCCTCTCCGAAGAACAATAACACAGGGAACGAATTCAGAGTAAGCTAACAAACTATTTTAACTATGTAGATTGATGAAAAAAATAAATGTTTTGGTAAGAATCTTTTCGTTTATTTTTCTTTCCGTTTATTGTTTCTTTCCTTTAAGGCTGTAGCGCAACTTTGTCATTAATTTATGAAAAGTATTTAATTAAATTAATTAATGTAATTAAAGTAAGTATTAATTAAATTTGAGGTAAACTCAATTATTTGACCTCGCAAGCCCCCCCCCTTCTGGTTGCACGCCATTTATTACGAGCACTCGGATTTAACGAGTAAATGTTACAATCCCTTTGTGCTCGTTATAATCGAGTTCGACTGTAACAATAAGCAGTTATAATGTGAAGCACTTTACTTGAACCTAAATAACAAATATTGTTTTCATTGAAGTTTTACGTTTTTTAGATAAATGCAAATACGCGACGCACGTGGGAAATCTACTTAGTTAACGCAGACCCTGCGTGACGACTTTTTATATATAATAGAAATAAAATTGTGTTATTTTTTCTATCGATTTATTTTGTTATTGTAAATCAGAGTCTTGGATCATTTTCTATTTTCTTCTCACCATTATCTCCTATTTCCCAGTAGACAATCTCCATTGTATTTCCTTGGATGTAGGTGTTTTACTGGTGTCAGTTACTTGGCGGCATGTAGAAGAGTATCGGGTTGTGTATCTGTCTATAGTTACTGAAGGGTGGGTGGGAGTGTTGTCTGCTGCCTATAAGCCAATATTAGAGTATGACTAAGCCCTCCAATTTTATAAATATCTGTTAGAAACTCAGGACACCATGAACTATTAGAGTTATCCCTCTGTAGGTCAGGGAACCTTCGCTTCTTGCCAAGTCCATTAGGTCGTCCGAAACTATCTTCTAGGAATGTGGTGTCGCCACGTCATAAAGTCCACCTCGGTGCCTCCACTTATTTAACATCAAACCTTATTCACTTATTAACGATAATTCGCCGATTTTATGGATTTAAGTATTTAAAAAAAATGTTTATTATTAGAGAAGTTTAAATTTAAAAAATACCATTCTGGGCTTTGAAAATAATTTTTCATTCCATTATAGTAACACCCTGATTTGCGATCCTCATCTCATCTAGCTGTAAAAGCATAAAAGCTGAAACTGTAACCTTTAAACATAATGCCACTATATAATTTGAACTAATCCCATTTAATGCTTTATTTATTCGAGTAATTATAAATGATTACTCATCCTTTAAGTAATGTGCTTAGTAACAATTGTGCGAACATACAGGATTTATGCAAAAGGCAAGTACTTTTCTGGCGCTGCTGAAGCGATGACACGGTTTCAGGCATTTTGAGTGACTAAATGTTTAGGCTCCACAAAAACCCTGTTTTTGACGCCTCATTCTGGTCACTAATAAATTGTTCAATGAGTGTTTCATGAGAAACCGTCTTTGTATACGCTATTGATTATAATTATCTTTTGGATGTGGTCCGCGCAGTGAAATCGCAGTGAATAAGTGAGAAAAAACAAGGTCTGTTTGGATTTAAATTTTTGATATATGTGTGTGTGTGTGTGTGTGCTTGTTTTTAATCATTTTCGACACTTCTGACTGAAGGTGTAAGCGACGACCACCACGTATGCAACTGGCAACAAGAAGCGTATCCAGACACCAGCCATCAGTTTCTGGTCTAACTGTTTGTTCGCGAGTGCTTCCTCCACCAACCCCGTATGGTACCAGTATGGTCTAAACCTCTAAGAATCATTGACTGGTCGCATGCTCAGGGACTGAAGTCCCAATGGTTCTCCTCCCCCCTCCCAGTCATTGCCGCCAGCATACCCTGAGGGGATGGTTCCGCCAATTCATCTTCCGGACTAGTTCTCATTGAGACCATGAATGAATCCGTGTATAAACAAACGATGGGGTATAACAACCTACAGGAACGACCCTCCCAGTCAGGAACCCAACTGAACACCATGAATTTGAAATCACTACGGATTATTGCTTTATCCATACGTAATAAGCGATTAAGTAAATTCCTATTATCACTAGACTTTTGTAGCAATAATGTTGGGAGCTCTACACTTTATTCCAAATTATACTACATTAAACTTCGAACAGTGGTAACATAATAGAAATATATGCCGTCTCCCCTTCTATAAGCCGAAGAGTGTGACGCAGAGGGCACTTTTTCTAAGGTAATTATCCATAATAAATTCAACTCTTGTGATACGCCGTCCAGCATAGCAAACAAATTGTCTGAGATTAGATGCTGTATCTCTAGTAAAATGCCTCAACTATCGTTCATTCAGGTTGTCTATGTCTACTTGGGTATTGATTCTTGTTCCTCTGGCAATCTCATATGCAATAAGTCGTGTCAGTGTATCCCTCCAATCTTAAAAAAGACTCATTATTTGCGAAACGAAATTCCTGTTTTCTCCTACAAAAAACATTTTATATGTTAGTAAACTGTCTTGTTGCCACAATTCTTACTTCATCGTTAGACATACTTCAGACTTGAACGTTTCATATAAAACTACAGATGAAAATCGCTAATCCAACTTCTCTATTATTATGCTTCTTTAAAGATAATAACAAAAATTCGCCACTTTTATAGATTTACGTATTTAAAATAGTTTTTATTACTATGAAATTAATCATATATTAGTTCCAAGAGAGACAGTTTTAAAGTGATAAACTAGACGCATTCAAAAGGATCGTAAAAAAAAAGGCTTCTCAGAACTAATTACCATTTTAGAGCGGACAAAAATAGCAACGCCATGAACTGACAATTTACGAACTAACTTTGACCTTTGCAGCTGTTTCTAATTGTCTGAATGTAAATCGGAGAAGCCATACTCATGATATTTCTCAAGACTGTTAGTTGGCTTCTTTGTTATCACTAGGAAAGAAGAAATCATTTAATAGTTTATTAAGGTTTGCACTTATTTTTACGACTGCATGGAAATGGGGTTTAATTTTTAATGAGTGACCGAGTTCCTGAAATTATGCCATAGATTCTGTCTTATTGATAATATCGAACAACTTATAGATATTAAAATAAATTAATAAAAAGGATTACCTTGTTTTTAATGAATTGTAGAATTCTGACCCCTAACCATCCTATCCGTGCGGCCAGTCCTGATCCTTCATCATTGTTGTATCAATTAATTAAAGTAAATTCATGGAACAATAATAAATAATTGAAGATGATACCGACGTTTTTAAAGCCTACAACGTCTGTAAAGGTTCCCATTAATGTGAGTCGATCAATTCAGTAAGCTCGAATAAAAATAATAATTAAGTATTTATTCAAAAAGTTTTCAGGTACATAAGGAAATATGTAACATGAAAAGGATAAAGTAGACAACTCAAATGCTTCTTGTATTGGTAGGCAAACAAGGCGACAATGCATACTACGAGGAGGTCAGTTTCAATAACTTTTTAAGCATAAGTTTCTAGCAGTTTTTGTCTTAAATTCGTTCATTACTTCCTGAAAATAAATTAATTTGTATGAAATATACATACAATATTATCCGACTACATTTTGGCCATCTACTGTGTTCAAGATATTTTTGGAAAATATCTTTATGAGTAAAACCCTTACAGATGATTAGAAATATTTTTCTTTTTGGCATACTTGCTTGAGGGAAATATACGACAAATAAAACTTCATGTACATTAGGTAGGTCATTACACTTTGGCCGCGGCTGACGGTAGATGGATGTGTAGATGGTTTTGGGAGATGGTAGCGGCATACTGGGCTTCCAGATTTATTGCTGTGCCTGATAGTTATGATTTAAAGTCATAGTTCCCACAATTCCCTTTTTATCTCTGCCGGTGAACCCCATTTACCAACAGCAACATTTATCCTACCTGCCCAATGAAACATATCATGTCATTCATCTTCTATTGTCCCTCGATTTTATAAAACCATACAATATGTATTTTCCATTACTGGCACGTGTTGTCATTCAGAATTTTTTTTTTTATTTATTTCTATACATGAGCAGAATATAGACTATATTTCGAGACACATTTATTTTAATTCCTGTGTAAGGGAAAGTGGATCATCAACACTGGAGTCTACTCATATTTCCAATCGCCTGCAAGTAAACCATCAACATTGGCGTCTGCTGTAAAAACGAAGTGCCAAAAAAATTGCTAGTTATTTTACAGTTTATCACAAGTTCTAAAGTTTTTTATTCTTGAGGTTTATTGTTATAATGTATATGTGACCAAGGATTTAATTTTGCAGTATTTTCAATAAAAATATATTTGATGAATTATCGCCATTAATCACCTAATGCATTTCATAAGAAGTTATAATCAACTTGCGGTGTGTGCACACACAATTTAGAGGCTTTCCTCTGAGTTTTGGCTTAATAGGACTTGTCACCCAAGAAATAAAAAAAAAAAATTCCTCAAATCCTCACGAGTGCCAAACACGAGAGAAGTTTGTTTTTAATAATTGTATCTCTCAGTCCCCCCCCCCTATCCTTTCCCTCTCCCCCTCTCCCTATGCTATTCTTTCCTGCCCTTAAACGACTGCATCTTGATATCGGCTACCTAACTGAGACTTTAGGCTATAGCAACATTCTTAGAGACTAAGAAGAAGGGCTGTTGTGAGCAAGAACTGAAGAAGAATGGTTAACCACGATATATAGTTTCCTAACTTTTTAGCAGATTTCCCTTGAGGCTACGCAAACTAGCTATATATATATATATATATATATATATACACGAGTCATCAATTAAAATTTAACGTTCTTGTCTCGAAAATGTTTATATAAAATAGCTATCAGTTTTGTGCTTGAGATGGATTTAGGTGGAAAGAAAGTTTCATTCATACCTCGCCAATGGGACTGCTATCCAGAATTGATTTATATTAGTTCTTTGAATAGGGAAGCTTGGAAACTCTAAGAAATTTATTACGTTTGCTATACTTTCCAGACACATTACTAAGCATATAAACACGGAGCCGAGGAATATGTAAATATTATGCATAGTGAACCCTTGAATAACAAATACCTTCAATATTCAGTCTCTTGAGATTACACGCCCAAAGTCGAGTCTCTCTCTCTCTCTCTCTCTCTCTCTCTATATATATATATATATATATATATATATATATATATATATATATATATATATATATATATATATATATATGTATATATGCATTCAAGTGGCCACATAGTTTGAAATATTGAATTTATTTACTTACAAAGAGAGAATTAGAGATTTGGAAAACATAATCTCTGTCCTTACACCATGTGGTGATATCGGTTTAGTTTACGTTATTCCGAGTAATGGAAAATAATTTGATTATTAATATTACTATGGTTATTGTTGTTATTTTCAAATACATAGTTTCCTGTTATGAATACATACAAATTAAATACATTATCAATACAATTATCATTGAGGTGCCCTCAGGATCTGCGTATTCTCTATTAAGTTTATTATTCAAATATAAAAATAATGTGGGGCTCAGGTTGGCCATGTAAGTTAAAACGTTGAACTTTACCTCCATTGTAAACCTATAGTGGCGAGGTCGATTCCCGCCTGGGCAATAGGAATTTATTTAGTGACGGAATTCATTAAATAAAATCCTTAGTCCCACCAGGCCTAGAAAATGGTGGTAACCTATAGATAACCCGTCCCAGCCTTAGTTGCAAAAAGTGGACGTTAATAAATAAATACAAATAAAAATAATGTACTTATTTAGCAATAATATTTGTATATTCAATGCAAATACACTGATTGCCATTATTTATCACAGATATCTCTGGAGTATGCTGGATGGTAGAGGAACCAATTGATAAGGCTCAATAAGAAGGCCAAGTACTCTACTGATTTTTAATATTATGCAGAGTGCACTTTCTGAGTCAACGCTTCATCGGCAGTGCCTTCTGACAAACAAAACCTTTAAAATTTAACATCATAGCATGGCCAAAAACAAAATAAAAACAGTCACAAAAAGAAACACAAAAATAAAGAGTAAAAACAATAGAAAATTTAATAACTAGTTAAAAATCAGTAGAGGACAAGGCCTTTTTATTGACCCTTATCATATTTATCACAGAGTTCGCCTATGGCATGAAGGAAAGAACAAATGTTTGTAGAGTAACTTTCCAGAAAAAACTGAATATCTTTCAAGCAGTTTTTATTTTAATTATTCCATATTTTTGTCTACATTGGATTTATATTTTAATATTTCTGTGGTGCTCTTTTTTTTTTTAATTTATAGGAGAAAGAAGGGAGTGTGGCGATATATAAAATTTGGTGAATTCATGTATTTATTTATGTGGCTCTATTGTGTAGTCGTTTCATTTGTGGGGCGGTAGATTTAGCGGAGCGGATAGCCGCTAGTAAATCAGCCCTCCAATTCGGGCTCCTGTCCCCACATAAATCCTCATCTCTCTCTCTCTCTCTCTCTCTCTCTCTCTCTCTCTCTCTCTCTCTCTCTCTCTCTCTCTCTCTCTCTCTCCCCCCCCCCTCTTGTGGTAAGAAGGACTTAAGAAACAGAAGATAATGCTGGGCATGCAATGTTGTCTCGAGTCTTGATAATAAAGCTATTTATGGAACCTAGGCTTGCAGAAATGTAAATAGTTATTTTTTATATGAAATTTGATTTTCTTCTTAGCATTGTTTAATGTAAATCAGAGTAACACACACATACAATATGACACGTGTTATAGTCTATTCATATTTAATCAGGGGAGAAAAAGTTGGTAATAACCTAGTTATACAAAGTTGTGGCGGAGCAATTACTTTTTCTCATCAAAAAATCTCTCTTAAGAATGGGTAACACAAAAACACATTACATAATATCATGTCGTTGAACATCTTATATTACTATAAACATGATGTTGTTACTCCTAAGATAGTTCATTGCCTCTTCAATAAAGGATTGTAAAATTGGGTATTCCATTTACAGTGTTTTTTATATTGTAATTATGGAGTGGTGAATGGCATATAAATAAATATAATTGCTGAAAGTAGCACTAAAGCCTATGAATGCCCCTCCCCCATTGGTTGCCCTCCTGTAAGTAGTAAGATGGAGGCCCACCTCGACGATAGCTATCAATTTTATTCCTCTTTGTAATGGCTGCTGCGGTAGTGGGGGTTAACAGAGGTAACCAACCTCTGAACGGAATTTTATCACCGTATTTTCCATTCCTCTCTTTCTCTACTTTTTCCTCACATTTTTACGGCCTAAGGACGGTCGTAAATTCCCAGCCATTGTTGTCCTAAATTCAGTATGGTCCTATCTTCAACATTTTTTATGAACTATTAAACTTCGTTTCTTTTCTAGTAGCCATATGTTTCTATTAAGAATATGTTTAAACATTAAGGTAACTGAATCACGTTAGTCGCCAGACCACGTTAGTTTCTCTCCTCGGCTACCGTGAATAGATTAATTTCCCCCCGATTTCAATCACCCATTCGTAAATTTATTATGTCATACACATTTTCTTGTGACACGTTTACGAGAGGCGATCAAAAAGTTTTGCAACTAAGCTAAAAAGGAAATAAACAATTCTAAAAGTGTTTTATTTTTCAATATAATCCCCCATTAAAACCAATACACTATTTCATCCGTTCTTCAACATTCTTATTCCACGGGGGGGGGGGACCTTTTTCTTTGTCTTGAGACCATACTTCTATTGCTGATTTGGGAGAATTCAGGTCATCAAACCTTGTCTCTTTTAAGAACCTCTTTAAATTTGGAAACAAGAAGGTCGAGCTGTTCAAAGCCGCAGTCGCGAATGGCAGCTTGTGCAATGTGAGACTTGTAGACTGGCGCATTGTCACGCAACAAGAGGACACCTCGAGTCACCATTCCCCGACTTTTTTTTGCTCTTTGGCCTGATGCAGTTTTCTAATAACCTTAGAATAATACTGAACTATTATTGTAGAGCCGATATCGAGGTATTCAATGAACAGAATACTCATTGCGTCCCAAAATTTGTTGCCATCACTTTCCTCGCTGAGCACTGTTTTTTTTTTTGACGGGGAAGAGCTTGGATTTCTCAGCTGCATCGACTACTTCTTTGTCTTTGGATCCCACTGTTTAAAGAGTTCTAACAGATAGGCACTGATGCCGATCTTGAACAGATTTCTGGGAACCTATCTTGCAGACACTTTAGACGTTCTTAAAATCATGGATAGGAAATGCCTAAACGACAATCAATCACCTATTTGATTATCACTTTAATCTATTGTATCAAAATATCTGTCCGGCTCAGTTTCCTTCTTTTTCACGTTGGGGATATTCAGAAAGGGAGCAAAAGAGGTTACAGTATGCAAATAACATCGTCTGTCGTATAGTATGGCTCACCGTCACTTCATGGTGAAATCTGCTTCAATGAGTGTCCGACTTCAAATTCCGAGAATGGTCTAAAAATCCTTAGAATGGGATAATAAAAATGCTGAGAGGACTTGAAAGTGAGTGAGAGTAAAAGACAAAGAGTATTGTGCGTGTGTGTGTGTGTGTGTGTGTGTGTGTGTGTGTGTGTGTGTGTATGTATGAGAGAGAGAGAGAGAGAGAAGAGAAAGGGAGGGAGTGAGAGAGAGGAGTGATTGTGAGTGAAGGAGGGAAATGTGTTTAGAAGGGTATCTGGATCAATATGCTACCTTCTGAGAGCGCAGCCTCTTCTCTTCATTCATGACCCCGTACTGAGTCCCATTCTCAGCTCCCTCGCTGTCCTGTTTACTCCCAACTTTATTCTACAAGTCACACTTTTTGCCATCTGCCTTATTTATATATTATTCTCACATGGTAAAACTAGAATGGTGAGTTCGATGCCCGCCTGGCCAATAGCAGTTTATTTAGTGGTGGACTCATTAATTAAAATCCGTAGTCCCAATCTGGCTAGAAAAAGGTGGTAACCTATAGATAACCCGCCCCATATACATAATAATCTATCACCGAAATCTTAGAATCTTATGAATAATGGTCACTATTCTCTCCACAAAAAATCTGATGTGGACACATACTGACTTCCTTGCATTCTTATTAAATTATATAAACAGCTAGTTTTGTTCAGTTCATTTAACATCATTTCATTTGAAAGTCATATGTGCCAATCTCAGTTCCAGTGCATGGGTCGAGTCATACAATATAAGTTTTAAATATTTTCATGATAATCTTTAAAGCTCCTATACAAATATTTTGTTCGTAGAAATATACTTATAGGTACGAAATCTGCAATTTTTTATTTCTGCTTCCCTCTAATCCTTCTCAGATGTACAAATTGATACAATAGTCCTAAATATGATATTTCAACATTGTAAGGCTAGCCATTTTTAGTACGTACTGACGTAACGCCTTAACGAGAGAAAATAGCTTCACGGAGGGACAAAACGACAATTCCGTTAAAATCTGAAAACTGAAATTTTTCGGTGCTACAATACTTCCTTTCCTTCTTATTAGAAAGTAAAAAGGACTGCTATTATTTTGTTCCCACTAATGACAAAAACACTTTTTTTTTTTCTTTTATACACAGTTGCTTTCTCGGTGCTCAACAATGAAGTTTGCTCATTATAAAGGGTGTCAGACTCCTGGGCCGAAGTAGCTCACATTTTCCTCTAGAATAAAACTGAATTATCTTTAAATTCTTTGTGTCATTAGTTAGTCTATCACGTGCGGACATTAAAAATAATTCTGAAGCAACTTTTCTATAAAAAAAAACCAATTATGAAATTATGAAATAGATGGATATTGATAATCCCATGATGATCCGGAGTATTCTCCAAGTGATGAGGAGGTTGAGCCTTCGGAAATGATTGCAACATAGAGTGGGCTAGATAGCGATGAGAGTCAGCAAATTTTAGAAAACATCAAGGCAATCGTAGAAAGAGAAGAAATACAGAGGCAAAAAAACCCTAAAACCTCTCAACCACACAATATTTATTGACAGATCAGTTACAATAAATGTAGAAGGTGGGGTAGTCCTTGGTAAGAATGGATATGAATGGAGCACACAACCTCCGGAACGTGTTTCGAACCAAGCGCCTGAAAGGATTGCCGTGCACATTATTAGATATTAACTTAGATATAAGTTAAAGAAAAGTGTATCTTTAATAAAATAAAAAAATAGTCCCAAACATAACCAAATTTTGAATAATTTCACCAATTATCAGTTGCACACGTAAAATTTACGTATCAATACCATTAAGCGGGAAATAATATCACTACCGTTCTAGGGTTAAGAATATGTTTAAACATTAAGGTAACTGAATCACGTTAGTTTCTCTCCTCGGCTGCCGTGAACAGATTAATTTCCCCCCGATTTCAATCACCCATTCGTAAATTTATTATGTCATACACATTTTCTTGTGGCACGTTTACGAGAGGCAGTTTTGCAACTAAGCTAAAAAGGAAATAGACAATTCTAAAAGTGTTTTATAGTTTTATACACAGTTGCTTTCTCGGTGCTCAACAATGAAGTTTGCTCATTATAAAGGGTGTCAGACTCCTGGGCCGAAGTAGCTCACATTTTCCTCTAGAATAAAACTGAATTATCTTTAAATTCTTTGTGTCATTAGTTAGTCTATCACGTGCGGACATTAAAAATAATTCTGAAGCAACTTTTCTATAAAAAAGAAACCACACAAAAAACCGAAAACTTGCAAAACAAATTGTTTAAAACGTAACTTTTTCAACGAAAATTAAAGTTCTTAGTTCGATGAACTATATTATATAAGAAGATTGAATCTAAATTTTAACTATTTGACAAGACTAGTACAAGTTCTGTATCCAGTGAGCTTTAGAGACGTTACTCAAAATTATAAATGTTCTTAAATTTTTAATCAGGGATACACATTTATAATATTCATTTTGTCTGGAATACTTGCACCTCGCAATGAAGTTCTTCATTGATTTTCTCCTTTTCCTGTTCCTTTTTGTGAGATTTTGAAAAATGTGGCGGCTTTTTTGTAGCCAACTAGCGATCAGTATTAGTCCAAATACTCCACTCCATTTTAAAGGCAGTTATTATATCGGTCCTTTCCATTCGTCATGTCTAGTTCTTCAATTATCTTTATAATGTTTGAATATCTTTCGTTTTATATACAAATAACCATATTCAATATTTTGTTAAACATACCAATACTAAAGTTGTCGCTGAAAACTGATTTTGAAGCCTTTGAGCATGTCAAAGTGGTGGTTCCATGAGTGTTTAGTGAATAGTAATCTAAACAATGCTCGGCAGAGCTAGTTCCTTCATTAGTATCATAAAGACCACTTTACAAACATTTCACATCTTGCCGAACAGTAGGACGCTTTAAACCTCTAAAAATAATGCTTAGTAGTTCTCCTTCGTTTTAAACCATTTTCTATCTTCGGTACCATGCATTATGCAAGTTTTAAACTTAAAATGATTTTGTGTAATCAATACATTATCGTTAATAAATGATATCCTCAGCCTCTTAATATTCTTTTCTACTTTTAAAAGTATACACTTAAATAAAGAAAGTTGAACTTTACATTACAATCTTCCTATTTGAAGTCAAGGATTAAGAGTGTTAGGTGCAATTAGTTGTTGATGATTAATACTAATAAGTCGAGTTCTTATAATTAACCCCGGAATGAGCACTTGAATATTGCAATAATGGGAGAGGGAAGAGTTTGTATGGAGCAAGACTATTGGAACTTGTTTGGCAGCGAATAACTATGGGCATCTGCTGGCTGTAGGAACCCCCCGATTCATCTGCATACTATATATGTATATTGAGGTAAAAAGAGAACAGGAATTGTGGAGTCAATTTAAACATATGCCTTGGCATTCGTCTAATAAATAGACTGGATGTTACAAGAAAGCACCAACTGGTGAAGATTTGTTTTTCAGACTACGTACTGTAACGAACAAGATTCTTCTCGTAAGGGTTGTATTAACCTTTCACAGGCAAGGCTGGGTCGCCGGTGACCCAGAGGTTGGTAAAAATAATATTCTGAGTAAAGTAAGGGAAGGAGGGGAGGGGGAGTGCACGGTACCCCTCCCCTCCTTCCGAGAGTTGATGAAAAAGAAATTGAGAATCAGCCTGGACCCAGCACTTCAAGACGTCGGTGTGCTTTTTGTGAAAAATCAAGAGATCGTAAGAGTACATCAAACTGCGCTCATTGTAATCGCAGCCTATGTGCTGAGCATAGGCTAAGTATTTGTTCTCGATGCATTACCAGAGTCTCACCTGAAGAAATAGAAGATTGTTAGATTGTTCTGAGTTTGAAGTATTAGTGAACTTTCATTACTAATAGTTTATTCCTTTTTTTTGATTTTTTATCCCTCATATTTTCTTATTCTTTTTTCCGTATAGTATTTTTTATATATATTTTTTCTGCAGGAGTTTAAACTATTTATTTTGATCTGGAAAGTTTTTGACTGTTCAGAGTAGGAAAAATTATTGCTGGACTGCTGGATGAAATGTAAGACTGATAACTTACTGAAAATTATTTAATCACTAAGATTTTATTAAATTTTCTCGTCTTTTATAGCTGGAAATTTTTTATTTTTTCCCTTCTAGGGGTTTACTCGTTTAATTTTTATCCTATACGGATACCAAAGGTCTGGAACTCTACGTTCCTACTAATTTAAGTATAGTTCCTACTAATGTAAGTTTTTGTATTTTTATCATATTATGTATATTGCTAAATAAAATAAATTTTTCAAACTATACTTTTTTTTTTATATAAAAAAAACAACAACAACTGGAATATTTTTGTTAAAATGAAAAAAAATGTGCTATAAATATGACTGGGTCACCCGTGACCCAGCTTGCCTGCAATGTAATTTTCATATTCCTTGTCTGTGAAGGGTTAAATATAGTATATGACCGCCTTCATATATATTTGTGTTTGTGTGAGTGTGTGTGTGTATGGTTGTCTTTGTATAAACACACACATAATTTTTTCGGTATGATGACTCTATATCAATCTTCTAAGTTTTCAGCCATGGGGTTCTTAGTTTTGGTTTTAATATACACACACACACACACACACACACTCTCTCTCACACACACACACACACACTACTTTCTACAACGAACTTCGCACTTTCTGAAGGGGTAATCTAATATTTATAAAGTAACAATTTTTGACACACTTAAAAAATTTCATTTGGCCCAGTTTTAACTTAGAACTTGCCTAACAACCCTGTATTAATAGTCAGTTATGACATTTTCAAAAGGAACCCTCAATGTCAATCTTGAAATTTTCAAGTAGGTTATTTTTTCAAACTGTAAATACTATATTTAATTGATAATAGAAATGGAATTCCCCACTAGCAAATTATATAATTTTGGTTATTTTTTCAAATGAAATAATTAAGTATATGCCTTTAAGAGTTTAATTCGTTCAACTTAGTTTGACATTCAGCTATGGAAGGAGATTGTAATTCGTTGGACGTATTATTAGCATGTATAGAGAGGTTGTAATTACTCTTTGGTTAGAGGTGGTCATGAGGTCTAGAAATTATTCCCACGCTCATAGATCCCTATTTCACGGTCTGCAATAATTAAAATTAAACCATGTTTTGTTGACAACTCGCTTGTAATAAACTCATTAGCAGTACCTGTTGCATTTGAATTCCGATTATATTCTACTGATTAATGAGCTGAGTGGTTGCCAGGAATTTATCCCAGGTAATTATTATCCTGCGCTTCTCTTCGTTTTCATCGGCACATGTGCTTGCTCCCTTTGTTCCCAATAGAATATTCATAATTATTTTGATTTTGGCTTCAACCCAAATTTATCAGGCCATCACACGTGGGGCTTAGTGTTCGATTTTTTACTCTTGGCGTCATTCCCCTTTCTCCTGTCGCCCTCTTTTTGTACTCTTTTCTTTTTATTTTCGAGATAATTTAATCCTATCCTTAGCGCTTCCATTGCAAACGGCTTTCTCAGAAGATCGTAATTTGATTCTGTCTTGATGGAATCGAGAATGCCTTTAAGATATTTTCAATTTCTTCTTTTAACTCTCGATCAGTAGAAGGATCTTTTCTCAGCCCTCCTTTTTTTATATAGCTCTTACCACTTCAGATCTTATTCAATATGTTTCCTATAATACTTTCATCGTGCAGGTACAAATTCAGTTATCTTAATTTCTTGAGTATTTTTTCAGTTTCATATTTTCCTTTCATAACTAAAATGTTTTTGTATAGGCCAGTTTAAGGCCCATGGCAACCGATCTTCTAGCAGATTTTCGTCTTAGGAAATTGGTCATTATGGTTGTCCACGTGACGTGATTTATCATGGCCATCTTAAAATGTCCAGATTTTCCATGTTTGAGAATGACGCCATCCTACATCCCATTCTATATTTCCTCCTATAGATGCAATTTAAAGATTATTAATGAACTGTATTTTACCATACTGTAAATAATAATCATCAAATCTCTATGTGGAGACGGCCTGCCCAATTTGGGCGTATATGTGTGTACTTCCGAAAAAAAGCCATACAATAATAATGAAAGTCATGAAAAGAAAAACATACTGGATTCTAGTCGATTTTTCTATCGTGCTTATGCTTTCGAAAATAATATTTCCTTTCAGCTTCTTTAAAGATTTTAGCTACGTATTCTAATTTTTCTTTTTAAGATATAGGGAAGGGGTAAATTTTTATAGGTCAGTTGTGTTTAGTAGCTTACGACACAAATGACTATGATTAGTGTTGGCAGTTTCGCAGGAAACATTTAACAATTATGCATTTAATGTTTTTTGACTCAATTATGAGCTGACGGTGTGAAGCCTTTTGAGTTATCGGTGCAATAGAACTAAGAGGAATATTATGTTACAAACACCTGTTGAGTGTAGTTCTCCCGTACTCTCCAGAGGTCTGACCCTACACTTTACCTCTTAAATCCTGTCACAAACTCGCAAATTTGTGTGACTAGTGTGTTTGATATATTTGTACAAAAATGGAAAGTCATCTTCCAACTGGACCAAAGATCTAATGTCTTATTCCCTTTTCAGTAATTTCCTATAACTGGTCTGTCAAGGGTTCATGGATTTTCAAATATGTATTATAGTATAGAAATCATCTACATTGTAATGGTTAGTTGGGTGTGGTTACCATGACAGGTTGACTATATAGTAATAAATGATTTAATTTACCACATTAATGTGGTCTACCACATTGATCTTCGTCTATAAATGACTACCTGAAGTAGACTATGAAGAGCAGTTAATAGGCCTTAGAAATAACACACTTCTTTTCACTAAAGTTTTTTTTTTTTTGTGTTACCTTCTAGCCTGTTCCCAGCAATCCATCCAATCATTAGACTACCCACAACTCACTCATTGTCTTCTATCGCCTACATTAAATCTGCTTCCAATCAGTTTTGACGACCGCATGTTATGCCTGTTATCAAGGTTGTGCCAAGCAAAGTGCAGATTAGGACAAGAATTGACTGGAGACATTAATTTTTTTTTTGAAAATCGCGTCTTGAGTACAACCTTAATAGCTGCAATTTCCCTTTGGAGAAAGAGAATAATATTCACTTAGTCTTTTCAGCTCCAGTACGTTAGTCCCCTTCGCCCTACTTATTGAGGGTTTACTTGCTCTTGGCTATGGGGGCAGGAAACATTTGAGGAAATGGAATTACCACGTTCTCAATTGATATGGTTAATGTATAGGGCAGGAGGGCTTCTACCCCAGGTGTCTATAATTGGATTTAGTAGGCATCTTGTAGTGCGCTATACCACTTTCATCTGATTCCTATCTCCAAATCATCAATAAGGACTTTACCTCCTGTATTAGGTATTCCTTCTAAATGAATCATAAGTCTCCGTCCGGGTTCAGTGACTCCATTTATGTGCTTATACTCTGGATTTCCTCATACTTTATATTTTATGTTTACAATAATAATTCATATAAGTTTGATGGAATACGAAAGTAATTGGTCTTCCGCATAAACTAAACCGTTCTCCCAGATGCTGGAATGCCTTGAGCATTAACAAGTGAATGAATAATATAAAACAAGCTCTTATTGTGCCGTCGGCTAGATTTATAGACACCTATGAAAAATTGGTTAGTTATCAATATGGTTCCCGTAGGAACCCATTCAGACACGTTGGCGTGACTAACATTTTGTCTGTTGTATTAATGACTCAGGAAAAAGGGAGAACAGGGAAGTATCAAGATAAGATTGTCAATGAATTTTGGCACATGGAATGTACAGAGAAAATTGTATCTTTGATCTAGCTGCATTCGTTGAGATAGACGAGAAAGGTACCTGGAATTGGTCAATAATTTATATATCATTACAGAATGATAGCAGGCATATGAGTTTATGTCCTGCTGAAAGCTCTCGTATCCAGTGGCTCATCGACAAATGTTTTGAGCTGCAAAGTAGCAGCAGGGATGGCGCCTCGGAAGGAGCGCTGAGCTAATGTAATTCTATGGTGAATCTGTCATTTGTGCTATCAAGATGGTCAAGGTTGGGGCTACTCTAGAGTATGCTACGTGGCTCATCAGGAAGGCGTAAGGATAGAGGAAGTCCCAGGTGCAGGTTGCTTACTAGCTCTGTTTCAGGATTTGCGGAGATTGGGAATCAGTAATTGGTGAAACTTTGCACAAACAGCGAAGGAATGAAAGTTCTCAAGGATAGTCGTGCCTAATGACAAGGGCATTTGAATTAAATTTTCGAAAATCACAACATGAGTTCAAACTCAATATCTGATCCCCCCCAAGAGAAATCTGCCAAATATACTTCCTCCACTTAGTAGAGTGAGAAAAAGACTTCCAATTCTTCACAAGTTTTTTATTTCAGCGGTAAGTGCTAACTAAAGAATGGACGTCTTTTTCTCTCTCCAAGAATACAATATTCTTCACTTCCAACAACATTGCTGTGAAATACTTCCTCAACGTAAAATGATACAAAACCTTATTGGCTATTTTATTTGCGACCTAGTTAGTATACTTTATGTATTGCATTAAGAATTGAAAATGTTTTATATTACGATTTCACAACCTGAAAAAATAATTCTCTAATAGGGCCAAGGTGGGAGAGACTGGACTGACAGACATGTCACTTGTCCATGTCTTAGCTATTTGTAATTCATAAATTTAAACATATACACTTCAAAACAGAGCTCAGTGAATTATTACAAATTGGAGCCCAACCACATTAAGTTTCTAAGCACCTCTCCACAATTTGTGAGTTTAAGAATTTATATTCATTAGGAGTGTAAGAATTATATGTAAAACACCTCTTTCACTAATTAAAAAATATCCCCTGTTTCATTAACTGAAAACAATCTGTTCGAAATGACCCATAGCTTTTATAGTTATATGAATCAACTGGTTTTTCCCAACATTTGTCATATAGACTAATTCGCTTCTAGAGCTTCGCATAGATTCGCTTCTAGGAGCTTCACATAATTCGCTTCTAGGAGCTTCACATAATTCGCTTCTAGGAGCTTCACATAGATTCCTCCCCACGGAATGTTTTGTTGAAAGTTGTACAATACGTCTTCCTAAAAATAACCAGTAACTTTTGAAGACGTAGGCTGAAGAAGGAAACTTTACTTGCACACCTCGGGATTCAAATGACAACAATCAAAGTGAACTGCAAATTTTGGCAATCGTACAATGTTTTAGTAAATTTCCCTTACGGCGAATCTGCTATTAAGCTTGTACTCGATTTATAAAATGTCCTTCAAATGTGCACGGAGCCTACCTAGGAGATTACCATGATAAGGCAATATTTAATCAATTATTATCAGAAGTATGTATTTTTTTTTTTCGATCTTATACGAAAAAATTATACATTTTCATACTCCCTTACTTCCACCCATCCATTAGTTCATAAATCTTTTATTTTTTTTTGTTTTACGTCCACTTTATGCTACTAGGCTAATCGAGACGGGTTATCTACAGGTTACCATCCTTTTCTAGCCAGGGTGGGCCTAAGGAGTTTATTTAATGAGTCCGTCATTAAATAAATTTCTACTGCCCAGGGCGGGATTCGAACCCGCCACTCTAGTTCTGCCATGTGATATTACCTATACAAACAAAACTTATAAATCTTCTTGTGCGACTAAACATTTCGTGTCTAACTGAAGTTTCAAGGCTTGCTTACGTAGGTTTGTTTTTACAGGAAAAATTGAGAATAGTGCATGAGATATAATCAGGAAACCATTATAGTGTGTGGAAAATCTGGTTGGTTTACGTAGTGTGACTTACTTTTATTGGCAAAATAAGAGAAAAAATTAATACAAGAGAGAACCACTCCTTCACCATATAAGGCTAAACCAAGCATTTTCTCAAGTATTATTTCAGCACTTGTTTGTATAGGTACTTACTTGTATGATACTTTTTGTCATATTGTATTTCTAGAGGGTTTTATAGAGAGTCAGAGGGGCTTAATAGCAACCACAAGTAGATTTGCAAAGCCCTTCTTTCAATTACGGGTTTGAAAGGGAATTGGAAAAGTTATTTACGTCTGCCGAGTTCACTGGGAATCCTTTCTCTTCTTGTAGAACTTCTCATAACTTTTCTCTTTGTTTTTTAACTTCTTTGAAGTGAATTGATATAATTCTTTTTCCGTTATAAATGTTCTCCAAATATATATGTTTCATTGCTTTGTACATATTAGTTCTAGAATCTGCTTTATCAACATAAAGATAATGTATTCACGTTTGTGAGAAAACTTCTATTTTATCCGCATAATTTTCTAATTAGGAAATATTTTCTTACCACAAGATTACTTTATTTCATGAATATGCATTTGATTATTTTTTTGTTTCTATTTTTACAATATTAGCTCATTGAAAACTCTAGTGCAATTCGAGACGATATGTGCTACCCCTACATAACAGAGTACATTAAGTTGTACATTGAATATTTTCACTGGCTATTTCCTATTGTCAATAAGCTTAACAAAGTTAGTTAACATCTTTGGCATTGTGTGTAATATTGTCTACTCTTTCTGAAGCCAGTGTTGTAGGTCTACGACATCTAGAATACTAAGAGTGACCACTTTGTGCCCTTGTGTCCTGCTTCCCTTAAAGCAGCAACTATTATTCAAATAATGCTGGCGGTGGAAGGTAGATAAATGAGTAACAAACGGGGCTTCCTTCTGCAGGAATTGCAAAATGTAATTATTTTGGAGTCAGACGACCATCTTCAGTCCTTGACAGGTATATATATCACTTGATTATACAAACAATATTTAAATATGTTTTTTTTTTTGTTTTTTTCAACTGAACAAATGCTCTGACTGCTATAATAAAAATAAATTCATATTAAAAATTCACTGACGAACTTAGTAAAATATTTCACACACAGATTATAGATTGCCAGTATAAGATACAATTTCTAATTCTGACATATTTAAATAAAAAAAAATACATTCAAATAAAATATTGCTTAAAATTATTAAATATCACGTGCTCTATATATACACCCACCCACTCACGCAATTGAAACATCATACATGAATAAGCAAAGAATGTCCAGAAAGCATACATTCCTAAAACCAGTGGTTTTAATAAATACATGCCTTGTTACCAGTCGATGAAGTGTTGAAACAAAAAGGGTTTCCACCTCGAAATGTAATGATTGGATCAATGAACAAAATCATCCAGCGATTTTTTATCACATTAAGCAAATGCCCTGTAACATGTGCAGTATACATAGTTCTTATTCACTGAAGTAAAAAGTGGAGGAATTTATGTTTAGAATACCTGGATTGTCTATAGTCTGTCGCCCTTTTCCTGTCAGGGTGGGACTAAGGATTTTATTTAATGAGTTCGTTACTAAATGAATTCTTATTGCCCAGGTGAGACTTGAACTCAAGAATCTAGGTTTACCAAATGAGATTTCACCAACACTTTAACTCACACACGTGACTTGAGACCCAAGCATATTCAGAACAGTTTATTATTACTCGTCCCAAGTAATAGGAATAACTTTTGTTCCTCGAGGATCCATGATTGTTTCGACATTCTGTCCATCTCTCCCTGGGTCAATTCTTACACAAATCACACTTTTATATTTTTTAAGGAGTAAACACTAATTCAGGACACTTGGCTTGCATTGTGTTTCTTGTATTATTTCATACCTCCATTTCTGCAAAAAAAAAAAAAAAAAACAGTAAAAGCTCATTAATTCAAGTTGATGCTGTCAAAAGGTAACAAGTAAAGGTTTAATTGCTTACAAAAAAATAAAATAATCTATTTAGAGCTACTTAACTTCAAGCACTAACAAGCATGAATAAAAAAGAAAATCTAAAGTACAGAAAATATTGTCAAAATTGACATTTGCTCCTCGTCTTCCTACTATCAGTCTGAAATATTTGTTCTCGGAATGAGCAATCATCTTGGAATACCTATGTTATATTTAATATGACGTAGTCTTTGATGCCGGTTTGTTGTGTTTCTTATAACGTACTCGAAATCACCCACTTAAATTCCAGATATCGAATAAGTATATTTATTTCTATTTTGTCAATCAAAACCACATTTTTTAATTTTAGTTTTCAGAAGTACCCTTTACGAGGTGAATAACATATTTGGCTTAATTTAAATTAAGAAGAAAGAAACTTGCAGTGAGAAATGAGAGACGACCGCTAGAGCACAGTCAGGAAGATGATCTTTCACTAACGAAACAGTTTGAAGAAGAGAATTGAAATATTTAGTGTACTAACTGGTTACAGTTCATAGAAATATGATAGTTAGTTTTTAAACTTCTGGCATTTAATAGCTTTAATGTTCGCGACTTTATACTTAAGTAGTAATGTTTATGATTATGTTACTGTATGTACCAATCGCCTTCAGAATCCTGAGTTAGTTCACCCTTCTCTAATTTTCCTAATATATATTCTTGTGGCAGTTTGTCAAATAAATATAAAATGCGGATATTTAGTTACTTGACGACATCAATTTCGTGCTCAATAAACAGTGCTGCCTGAGTCACAGAAAAAGTTCATTAATTAAACACATTAAGGGATTTGTGTGAATCCTGAGTCGTCTTCTGTAAATGCTTAGTCGGTTTAAATTAATGGTGAGAAGCCTGCTCGGATCGGGGTGCAGTTAAACTAAGAGGAATATAATGTTACAGGCACCTGTTGGGTGTAGTTCACCCGTACTCCGCCTCTCAAATCCTGATGTGATACACGCGCACTCTCAACCCCCCTCCCGTACTAACACACAGGGGATTTATGGAAAACCGAATCTTGTTTAAAAACATATTTTCAACAAATTACATCGGGCTTTTACTCATACAGAGAAAATTAAGGTGAGACCAAATGATAGCCTTTTTACAATAAGAAAATTACTTTTTGACTTTTGCTCTATGCTTGTCTTTCAGGAGTACTCCTGTTGAATGTCTTACTGAGACTTTCGTTACTAAGTTTTGGAGGGGGGGGGGGTATTAGCGTAGAAATAACCAAATGCCTGACGACCAATTTGAAATCGAACTTAGGATTTTCATTGTACGCTCTGACCGGACAGCCATAGAAGGATTGTGTCTCTTCATCTTCTGTATCATCACAAGTGACATGAACACTTTGTATTGGTAGAATTTTCCCTTTAGCCTGATTATGCCATCGTAGTTATAATATACACCTGGCCATGATACCGGTGCCTCGCTCCTTCCCACATTTTATTAGAACGTTGCCCTTCCGATACGTTATATCAATTTGCCGTTATCAAATCTTCAACATGTATATGATATCTCCTTTTTCAAAGTCCTGGTTACAGTAGTTTAATGAATTCAAATCCTTTTTGTTGTTTTTTTACTTGTTATTATTTTTCTGTATACTTAGTAAGATCTGGTGGATGGTGGTAGGAATTTCTATATTTATTTTCACATACTTGATATTATTCTACAATTCAATGAACCCTAATTCTATCGTCATTAGAATTTTGGCATATGGGAACATGGTGAATTTATTTTGAGCAATATATCGATTGTATTCTCAGTTAATTCACGAATTCAATTTCCATAGAATGGACATTAATGAGTGGAAAGGGAATGAATTAAAGGCTGATCAAGACAAAAGGAGTTGAGAGATCAATTAACCAAATGAAGTGGATTCGTCTGTAAACCAAGGCCTATTATGCCAGTAAAACCTGGATATGGCTCCTATTCATGAGTATCTCCAGTCTTCTGGTGAGAGTAGTAGATCCTTTCAACTGGGAAACAGGCAAGATAGACGAGTTGGACCCAGAATCTCTGGGGATAAGGGTCCATGGTTTGCAAGACCCATTGTACCCACGGATCGGGAAATCTCTCTAAACCAGCCTCGATTCCCTCTCTCACTTATCGGCTTAATTATGAATGGAAGGATTATTAAGCACTATAGTTAGCAGTGATAAGTTAGACCGTCTGCATTATTCACAAATATTCTGATTTATGTTTCCTCGAAATCTGCATCCTAAATAAATAGTTGGCAGTATTTCAAGGGGAATACTGGAATTTTAAATATTAATATAAAGGAGTTTCTGTTATAGAGGAAGTCTTATCTTTTTAACAGAAACTCCTTAATTTAAACGTTGCTGACGTAGAAGAAGTAAAGCGGTCTTTTCTGTCTTAGTTTTACATTGATAGGACGAAGCATTCAGGTTTTTTCCTCATCAATAGTACCTTACAATGAACGGCATGCTTAAGTCTTTTTGAATGACATGATTTCTTTGATTCTTGCCTGGTATAATATTGTTACGTTTTTGTATTACCAAAACCAGTAATAAACGTTTTTAATAAGAGTTCATTAGGATTGCAAAATTAAATACTCGCAAGTTTCACAGTTTTTATCACTGCAAAATTTATTTTCACAAAGCACAATAAACTTGGTGATTATTCGTAATTACTACTCACAGTATACACTCATAGCGTTACTGTTCTTCAATGAGTCACAGTCCAATAATTCCCTGAAATTCACAGAAAGACGGCACTAAACTGTTACTTACAGTCTCGGCACAACACTGTTCTTTTTATAAAAACACTTTACCGCACTGTACTAAGTCGCACTGTAGCACTGATGTGACCATCAAGATCGCTGAGCATAAACTGACTGACTCGCAGCTTGCTGGTGCCTTATATATAGGTGGTCGGCATAGATCAAAGGGGAATGTTCTAGTTCATTCCAGGCTAGGCGGGACGAGCCCAGTAGCGTCTCGATCTCTTTGATCTACGCCGCCTTTCCAAATACGCGACTCTCTCTCTCTCTCTCTCTCTGAAGGATTATTCATCTATTTAATTTTCGCAACACTGCCGCCCACTTAAGCCTTTTCGTCCCGAATAGGCTCAATATCGCCGTTGCCATACTTGGCTAGTCGCTCTAGGTGTACCACTTTCATCTTAGACCTCGGATTGTGGTATCTCTGTATCCGGTAGACAACGTCGTTCAATCTCTTTATCACCTTGTAAGGTCCCTCCCAGTGCGTTTGCAATTTCGGGGATAGTCCTTTCTTTCGTTGTGGGTTAAATAGTAGAACCATTTGCCCTTCAGTGAATCCTTCCGTATTTGCTGCCCGATCATATCTGGCTTTCATCTTATCACCTGTCATTTTAATACGGTTGCGTACAAACTCATGGAGCTCATGCAGGTCTTCCTGTGCCTGGGGAGTATTTCCATTGTCTTCGCAGGACGGTCCGGGTTTGGCCCCAAATTCCAAATCCGCTGGTAGTCTTAATTCTGCTCCAAATAAGATTTTTGCCGGAGTACGTGAGGTGGAATCATGGATTGCCGACCGGTAAGCCAGTAGTAATTTGGGTATGTGCACATCCCAATCCCTTTGTTGTGTGCTAACCACTTTTCTGAGGTATTCCTCCAGTGTCCGATTAAATCTTTCGACCATGCCATCAGATTGTGGATGAAGCGGTGTCGTCCTTGTCTTTTTGATGCCATACAATTCACACATTTCCTTGAATATGGCTGATTCGAAATTTCGGCCCTGGTCAGAATGAAGTTCTATTGGAACCCCGTATCGGCACACCCAATTATTTACAAAGGCATCTACAACCGTTTTCGACTCCTGGTTTGGGATGGCATATACTTCGGGCCATTTACTGAAGTAGTCCATTACAACTAGGACATACCGGTTTCCAGCCTCACTGACAGGGAATGGACCAGCAACATCCATGGCTATCCGCTCGAAAGGGGCGCCTGCGTTGTACAGCTGAAGTTTGCCACGACTTCTTCTCGTTGGACCCTTGGCTGCAATGCACTGCTCGCAATTGGCTATCCAATCGGTTACAGATTGCTGACATCCCACCCAGTAAAATCGTTGTTTTATCTTTTCCAGGGTTTTAGTAATGCCCAGATGGCCGCCGCTGGGACCATTATGGAACTGCTTCAATACCTCATTTATCTTGGAAGTGGGCACGACAATTAGGTCGGTTGTGGTTTTGCCATCTGCACTCTCCCAAGATCGATATAAGCAGCCCTCTACCAGTTTTAGGCTATTCCACTGTACCCAGTATGATTTCGCAAGTGGGCTTTCAGCTGATGTCTCATTTCGGGTTGGTTTTCTGTTGCATTCCTTAGCCGATATAATCTTCGCCAGAATCGGGTCATCATTCTGAGCCTTTGACCAGTCCTCGTCTGAGCCAATACGGGTAAGTCGCACATCAATCACGCTTTCCTCTTTCTCGGCTTTAGTACAATGTTTGCATTCTATGTTACAAGGCCGTCTTGAAAGGGCATCAGCGTTATTGTGTTTCCCACCTTTTCGATGCTCGATGCTGAAGTCATAGCTCTGCAGACGTTCAATCCATCGTGCCAGCTGACCTTCTGGGTTCTTGAACTGCAGCAGCCAACGTAGTGCGGAGTGGTCTGTTCTTAAGGTGAAGTGTTGACCGTACAAGTATTTGTGGTAATGCTTGACGCACTCCAACACTGCCAGAAGCTCCCGTCGGGTAACACAATAATTTCTTTCGGGCTTGGAGAGTACCCTGCTGTAGTAGCCAATGACTCTTTCTACCCCATCAACTACTTGAGAAAGTACTCCTCCTATTCCATAGCCACTGGCGTCCGTATCAATTATGAACTTCTGTCCAGCGATTGGATAGGCAAGGACAGGTGCTGTGCACAAGAGTTCCTTGAGCCTCTGGAACGCATCTTCCGTTGCCCCACTCCAGTGGTATGCTCGCGACTTTTTGGTTAGCTCGTGCAAGCTAGCAGCTACCTGAGCGAAGTTTGGCACGAATCTCCTGTAGTATGTGCAAAGCCCCAGGAAGCTACGCAGCTCGTGAAGATTTCGTGGTCGAGGCCAGTCCTTTACTGCCCGTATTTTGTCCTCGTCAGTGGAGATGCCCTCTGCTGTTACCCGATGCCCCAAGTATTTGACCTCCTTCTGAAACAGAGCACATTTCTTTATGCTTAACTTCAGCCCAGCTGCTGTTATGCGACTAAATACTTCATCCAGATTTTTAAGATGTTCCTCAAAAGTCTTCCCCATAACGATTATGTCGTCTAGATACACCAAGCATGTCTTCCAATTGAGACCCTTTAGCACACGTTCCATTAAACGCTCAAAAGTAGCTGGGGCGTTGCAGAGCCCAAATGGCATCACCTTGAACTGCCATAAACCATTGCTAGCGCTAAAGGCGGTTTTCTCTTTGTCCTTATCGGCTATCTCTACTTGCCAGTAGCCGCTTTGCAAGTCCAAGGTAGAAAACCATTTCGTTCCAGACAACGTGTCTAAGGTGTCGTCAATTCTTGGCAGCGGATAACTGTCTTTCTTGGTAACGTCATTGAGTTTTCTGTAGTCGACGCAGAATCTGGTGCTGCCGTCTTTCTTCTTTACTAGAACTATTGGCGAGCTCCACGGACTCGAAGATGGTTCAATGACTCCATTCCGCTCCATTTCGTTGACAAGTTCTTTAACTTCGTTCCGCTTCGCTAGGGGAACACTCCTGGGTGCCTGTTTTATAGGTCTCGCTTCACCGGTATTTATTTCATGTTTCACTACAGCTGTTCTACCTGGGCTTTTATTGCTTAGGGCGAAGACGGATCCATGTGCTCTTAGCAACTCCTTTGCCTTGTTTCTTTCAGGCGATGTCAGTCCTTTCATCCACTTTTCCTCTTCTTCTGCAAGTAGTTCGCGCTCCTTGGCTGTCATTTTTGGGCATCCTGAATTTTTGGCACAGTTAATTATTGCTTCTGCTGGCTCACATTGACCTATTTCAAAATTTTTATTAATGATCTTCTCATTGTTGGATAGGTTAAGTACTCTCACCGGAACTCGTCCATCGTCGCAGGTTTTCACGAGGGCTTTAGCTGTTATAATGTCATCTTTAAGTTCTTTAGGTTCTACTACCCACAACCGGTTATCCTCACAATCTTCTTCCACACGCGCCCATACTAAGGTTTCCGACTGGGGTGGTAATTTCTGGCGTCCGACGGTAAATAGCCTCCTTACTGTGGTCTTGCTCTCATATCCTACATCCAAGGGTATCTCGATGTTGCGCCAGATCATAACTTGCTGACCCATGTGCAGATTGATACCGTGAGCTATCATGAAGTCTGCACCGATGATCACTTCGTCCACTATGTCGGCGACAACAAATACATGATCGGCCAGTAGCATGGCCCCAGTAGCAGTGCGCAGTCGGACGTCGCTTAATGGTTCCACTGATCCTTTTACCAAATCGGGCCTAATTATGGACTGCGACGCCCCTGTGTCTATGGTGAGGATCTGTTTCCTTCCGTTAATGAGTCCACGAGCTGTAAGGTTGCTATTCTGCTGTTGTATTATGGAAATGGAGATTGTGGGGCCAGCGGTTGTAGGAGCTAGCTCTTGCCCCTCAGTGCTAGCTCGTTTTAGTTTAACGGTGTCTCTTGCGATTTGGGGTTATTCGTCCGTTTGTTCTCCCTTGGTGGCGAAACAGATCTTGACCTTTTCTTTGGAGCTTTACAGTTACGTTGAAAATGGCCGGGCTTGCCACAGTTGAAGCACTTTGAGCGTGATCTGTTCCTTTGCTCCTCCATTATTCGCTTGACTAATTCTTCTATGTCACTCCTTGACATTTGGGCGTCATTTTGAATATCAGCCTCAAGACGTCGCACCTGGAAGACTTGTGGTTTTGAAATTACTTTAGCGGTCTCCTGGGCTAGCGCATATGAGATGGTTTCAGGAAAAGATGATTTCTGCATGGCGCATACCGCAAATTTAACATCTGGATCTCGAATACCATTCACAAATGCTTCAATCTTGAACTGATCTAGAAACGGATGATTTTCACCTGGGTAAGTCAGTTGGACCAGACGTTCGATTTCCATGGCAAAATCTTGGAGCGTCTCATTCGGTTTTTGCACTCTGCCCCGTAACTCCATCCTGTACAGTTCTCGCTTATGCTCACCGCCAAACTTGCGCTGTAATGCCAACATAATGTCCTCATAATTATTCCTACAAGCTGATGGTAAACTCTCCAGGATTTCTGCAGCGGTTCCCTTCAGTGCCAAAATCAATTCTACCGCTTTCTCTTCATTATTCCATCCGTTTCTACTGGCCACCGTCTCAAATTGGAATTTAAAAACATTAAATGGTACATTACCGTCAAAAGTTGGGGTCTTTATCTTGCTGGATTGTTCTGAAATGAGCCTCACCGGACCCTCTCGAACATGTAGATTATCCATTTGGAATTGTAGCTCACGTATTTCATCGTCTATCTTTTTTTCTAGATTGGACACGTCCTCTTCAACTTTCTTCTGTGCCGCAGAAATGCCGCAGAGTTTTCCATCAAACTCGCTGACTTTCTGCTCTATGGCTTCCACTCGTTTGCCCAATACCTCTGACATTTCATGGAGTTTTTGGTTTGTTGTTCTAGAAGCTTCCTGGAGTTCCTGTCTGACTTCAGTTAGGATTTTCTCACTGTTGCTTCTAGAAGCTTCTTCTAGTCTTTCGTAATTAATTCTAGAAGCTTCTTCTAGTCTTTCGTAATTAATTCTAGAAGCTTCCTGGAATTTTTCTTCTAGCCTGTCACAATTAGCTCTGGAAGCTTCCAAAAGTTTCTGGTTATTTTCCATCATAGCGGCTAAAATTGCATTTAAGTCTAAATTGCTACTTGAGATAGGATTACATACAGCTATGTCTTCTTTATCGTCAAACTCATGTGTACTTACATCAATTCCTCGTCTTTGGAATTCATCTGTCAACCGCCTTTGTAGTTCAGCCTTATTTCCTGTTGTCGGCAGATCCAGTTTAGCCAGCTCCTTCCTTAGCTGTTCCACTTTTAGTTCTTCAAACTTCATTTTTGTTGATTTTAATTTTGCAATCCCACTTCTGACACCAGTTGTTACGTTTTTGTATTACCAAAACCAGTAATAAACGTTTTTAATAAGAGTTCATTAGGATTGCAAAATTAAATACTCGCAAGTTTCACAGTTTTTATCACTGCAAAATTTATTTTCACAAAGCACAATAAACTTGGTGATTATTCGTAATTACTACTCACAGTATACACTCATAGCGTTACTGTTCTTCAATGAGTCACAGTCCAATAATTCCCTGAAATTCACAGAAAGACGGCACTGCACTGTCCTTTGCTTCGCGGCACTGCACTGTCCTTTACTTCGCGGCACTGCACTGTCTTAAACACGGCACTAAACTGTTACTTACAGTCTCGGCACAACACTGTTCTTTTTATAAAAACACTTTACCGCTCTGTACTAAGTCGCACTGTAGCACTGATGTGACCATCAAGATCGCTGAGCATAAACTGACTGACTCGCAGCTTGCTGGTGCCTTATATATAGGTGGTCGGCATAGATCAAAGGGGAATGTTCTAGTTCATTCCAGGCTAGGCGGGACGAGCCCAGTAGCGTCTCGATCTCTTTGATCTACGCCGCCTTTCCAAATACGCGACTCTCTCTCTCTCTCTCTGAAGGATTATTCATCTATTTAATTTTCGCAACAATATATAAAATTGAAAAATATAACAGAGGTTTTTATTCAAATACAGTTGTCCCTTGATAATCCGACACTTTTTAATCCGACGTACTCGGTAGTCCGACGCGCTACAGGCAGCAACATGCATCTCCCTCCCACCGCTCCGGCAGGAAGCAAAACAAACCTGCAGTGACATGAATCCTCCTCCCTCCGCTCTGTGGGGACAGATCAGTCAAGTGTAGTTAGTTCAGCAGTTGTGTTGTATAGTTTCGGACGGAAAGTATTTACTATTGCTTTGTGTTACGTTTTGACAGTGTGATTGCGTGTAGTGACAGTGTAAAAAATTCCTTTTTTTTTTAACTTCATTGTGTTCAAACGCATTAAGAATAAAACATCTTTGATAATATGACATTTTTGGTAATCCGACACTCTCTCGGTCCCTTAACTGTCGGATTATCGAGGGACAACTGTACTACTCATAGTTTAGTGTTATCGTTTTACATCTTTAGCAGCTAGAACAAGCATAAGCACTCAATATAGATGGTGTGTTTTACTAAAATTCTGCAACCTCGAAGACGTTTTTACATTGCTATAAAAATATGCTTGACGCCATTTGGTCTGCTCTCTATTAGCTCCAGAGTATTTTAGCAGATTTTTCTTAGGAGAATCAGCTATAGAGGTTGCACTCGTGATGAGATTTTCGAAAAATTTCTTCAAATGCCCATCGATCCAGGAGATAACGAAAATGAGGTCCGTTCAAAATTTGTTATATATAAAAATTGTGGTCGCAATATTTGTTTGATCGTTACCTAACTCAGGATTTAAATGTTTTATGTAAAAATGAAGATCAAGTTCGTTAACGGCTAAAATCGGACCGGTGTGAGGGGGGGGGGGGGGTTAGATGGGGATAATTTCGAAAATTTGAAATATCTCTGTTGTTATGCGTCGGATGGAAAAATTATTTAGAATAAATCTTATTGCAAATGTATTGTTCTATAAACGTTGTTATTTATGTGTTTTCAATATTTTGATTATTAACCATGATATTTACATTTTTTTTAGTTTTCGGCCTTCAATAAACCGCCACTCCTGCTCGTGTCATATTAAACATAAGCTTTTATATTATGAAGCACTTTATTTGATACCTAAATACCAAAGCTGTTATATTATGAAGCACTTTATTTGATACCTAAATACCAAAGCTGTTATATTATGAAGCACTTTATTTGATACCTAAATACCAAAGCTGTTATATTATGAAGCACTTTATTTGATACCTAAATACCAAAGCTGTTATATTATGAAGCACTTTATTTGATACCTAAATACCAAAGCTGTTATATTATGAAGCACTTTATTTGATACCTAAATACCAAATATTGTTCTCATTGATTATTTACGTTTTGAGATAAATACAAATACGTGGGAAATCTGCTTAGTTAACGCAGCCCCTGCGTGACAGACTTTTTCTTCAGTTACCGTTATCCAGTGTACATGCTCATGCGCTATTCCAATATCAATGAAAGTGGTTGAAGATTAACATTATAGTTATATTCTTTTTCTGAAATCTACTAATGGTGTAGATGCGATATATAGTGGAGGGTTATGAAGTTATCTTGGTATAATTTCATATAATTCCCGAGTAATAACCAAATTATGACAATTATCTCATGTACCTCTAGCAATTATTTTCAGTTCCTAAGGAATGTTTTCAGACCCAGGAAATTTAATATTTCTTAGCTGAACTTCAATCATCGAACTTATGGGAGTAGGTTTCTTCATTTAACGTTCACTGAACTCCTGGGCCCACCATGCCATTCTTTGTGGCCTTTGAATGAAAGGTTTCTGTTATTGTTACCAATATCATTCCGTCCTGTGTTGGAGGAGATTATCCCCAATCGGAGATGTGCTTACTGTGTTTTGAAGTTAAATTTCTTCTCATTTGCGACCGTACAGTTGGCCCGACGTAGTTCTAGGCATTTCGGATTTCTGCGAGCCCCCTTAACATTCTGGTTCTCGACTGTAGGGTGTTTGAGTGCTCTCTCAGCACAACTCAATCTCCGCATGTCTTTTTTTATGAACGCCTTTCTTGAAATGTATTTAGTTAGTTCATCCTTATTTAGTTTATTGTGCATTCATTTATAACAGTGGAATTAAGATTTTTTGTTTTCATGTATGCTTGTCCCATTTTTTCCCGAGACTTCCAATTCCACCTCACATTTAACGAACTTGATGATTATGACCTCGAGAAATACTGGATCCCACATTCAATTTAGAAAAATTTAATTTTGATAGAATGGCAGGAGTTGCCGAGTAAAACACACACGACTAATACAAATTGCAGAAATTGGAATTTCACTTAATTCTTAATTATAATCAATCAGTGGCAGTCAATTCACATGGATTACAATAGATTTCAAATGCGTTGCTGTATAAATAAAGTTTTGAAAGTCGTGTTTCAAGAATGGGGTAAATATACTGTTTCTAATATTTAAAAATATTCTTATTTGACTTCGGAGCAGGGTTTTCATTTTAAATTTTATGGGGGGGAAACGAATACAGAAACGAAATGGAGTGAGGTGTTTCCACATTCCACAGTTCATTAATATTAAGTTGGTTTAATTAATATATCCTGGCACAGCTTATGATTTTATGGCATTATTCGACATGCTATTCTTTATGCTGGTTGAATTCAATGAGGCCATAGGATATTATTATATGTGTGTATATCTGTTGAATTGTTTCAATACTGCAAAAAAATATATATATTTTCCTTGTTAAAGGTTTAGAGTGTGAGTTTTACTACTAAATAATACATTTAATTATTTTAATTTGTTAAAAAGTATAAATACCTAAACGTTTAAAATAGCTTTATATTTCTATACATTATTTAAAATTTGTTTGAACCACGTCATTTATATTGGGCTAAAGGTTAGCCCTGAATGAAACCGCCCTATAGATTTTCTTCGTTTTGTTATCTAAATATACATTTTTGTCGGATATGCTCGACAATGCAGAGTTATGAAGCCTTTGATCCGGGTCATCGGATTAAATCCAACTCTCTGCACAATATTTCTGAAAAGAGAACACGGGGGGGTTTTCATGGGGATTTTAATCCATATCCAACCAAAACAACTCTGCTCTTCTTTGTAAGCGGACACAGTTGGGTTCGTTTTATCGAAGTTTTTAAAACTCTCCTTCAATACCTAACTTCCCCCCCCCCCTTCCTATATTTCATATATAAAAGACAACATGCCTTTTTTAAACTACATTATTTAAATACTTTTTATGAAGACCATTTAAGAAAATCGTAAAATTTATTGAAAACAATCCAAGATCAAGATTCATTCAACATTCAAAAAAAGAATGAAATTCTTAGAACACTGCCTTATTATTCAAAAATTTTTACTTGTTTATTTGGGTTTTAAATACAAAAGAAGTTACTATTATAACAACTCCTCTAGCCTATAATACTTTAAAATACTTAATTAATAAGGGGTTCACTAACCCCTTGAAAGTCCATAAAGGACATTATAAAAAAAAAAAAAGGTACTAGAGAATGAATTCTTGAACACGTAGCACAAACAAAAACGGTACACGTAGCACTAACGAAAACAGAAGAGAACAACAGCAAAAAAAAATGGATTCCTTAATAATTAATTTGATGCAATATACATTAACAGCTTCCTCTTCTCGGGCTCTTATCTTGTTGACTCCGTTGGGTGACACAACGGTTCCCTTAGGTAGCGCAAAGCAGTGTTGGGAGTTTTCGCTATGAATAATTTATCCTGGCGATGGGAGAGTATAGGGGCGGATTAGACAGGGCTGGGATGTCGAGTGGCCTGGATGTATTTAAATGGGGTCAGCCGGTCTGGCTATTGAATACGAAGCTCTGCTATAGTCAGTAAATATACTACCTTTCCTGCTTACAACTACCCATGTCCTGGGGCTATACTAATACCCATACCAATAATATCTATCATCTAGCTGATTTCAGTGTTGCCAATAATTAATGATCCAACACAATTCCGCTACAAAAGTTTATTAAGGGCGTGAGACCGTATCATACAGCAAATAAAGGCCAATTTCATCGTGTGATAAAGAAAAAAAAAACTTTCGTCGTCCAGACGTTGGATTAACTAAACAGATTTCGCAAAAAAACGTTTCAATTGCGGAATAGATGTAGTTAAAACTTTTAAATTCCCTTGAGGGAGATCTGTTAATGAAATGCCCATCACGCATGGGCTGCGTTGACTAAACAGATTTTCCGACTGCTGGTATAACACACTAGTGATCTCATATCACCACGTATTATCTATTTATATATAAAAACCTATGATTAGGGAGGGAAGGGGGTTACTGAAGGCTGAAAAAAGAAAGTACGAATAACACGCTTAATATTTATCAAAAAGGTCCGTCACGCAGGCGATTCGTCAAACATAGCAGATTTCACAGGTGAAGGTTTACAGTAGATAAATATACATACAGGTAACACTACCGTGAATGTTATGTGAATAAATAAGTAAACGTTCAATGAAAACAATATTTTGTATTTAACCTTGTAATGAAGTGGTTCATGATATATCCATCTTATTATTAATATGACACTAGTAGGAGTGGGAATTTACTGAAAGCGTAAATCTATAAAATCCAAATGTCTCGGTTAATACTCTTTATACGGAAAATATGTATAGAACAATATTATAGTAAATTTAATTTACAATAAGATTGTTTCTATACAATGTTTAGATCCGACGTACATGTAGTAACAGAGATATTTGAATTTTCGAAATTCCTCCCCTCTAACCCCCCCCCTTCTTCCGATTTCAGCGGTTAACGAACTTGATCTTTTTTTATATATTAAAAACAACTGAATATCGAGTTTGGTAACGATTAAACAATAATTGCGACCGCTAGAGCAAGTTTGTCGTAGAAAGTAATATAATACAAAATATAAATATATATATATATATATATATATATATATATGTGTGTGTGTGTGTGTGTATGTATGTGTGTGTGCGTGCGTACATGTGGGCGTGCGCTTCCGCGCGTGTGTGTGTGTACGGGCCGTGTACCCATACGGCCCGTATACACATACACACACACACACACACACACACACACACACACACACACACACACACACACACAGTGTTGAACAGACCTCATTTTCGTCGTCGACTAGGTAGGATCGATGGTCATTTGAAGAAAAATTTCGAAAATCGCGTCATGAGTACGACCTCAATAGCTGATTTCCCTTAAGGGGAATCTGCTAAAATGCATAGAATAACAATTGTAGAAAATCAAAAGTTCAACAAGATTGGCTCTATAACATTTTATGATCTCACTGATAATAACGAGGATATTTTGAATTTTCTAATTCACCCCCTCTCCTCTAAACCACCACTGTTCCAGGTCCGATTCCAGCCATTTTCATCATTAGCTGGGTAGGGATCAATGGGCATTAGAAGACATTTTTTGAAATACGCGTATTAGTACGACCTCAATAGCTGATTCCCTGTAGGCAAATGTAGTATTTGGGCTTGTCGTAAGATATTTAGTAATATAATAGCTCGGATTAGTAAACTAACTGGTAAATTTGTATGTACATACAGTCATCAGTCCATCGATTGATTTACCGTTTGGTATGATTCGGGTAATGTTGCATCGACCTACACTGCAAAAATCTTCAATTAAATAGTTGGAATGGTTTGGAATAGTCCTTCGAGAGGCTGGGATACTGGCTTTCTTCGACAGAAATATTAAATTGGTTAATATTGATAACGTAGGCAGACAACGTCCACCACTTGCTTGTTATTATAATGGGTGTTCAAAATAATATATCATCGCCACGGCTGCGAAGCTCTAATAAATAAATAATTGTTCCAAAATATATGTAATAAACATCCCGTGGATTCCATTGAAGTTAAAGTGCATCTCATGGAGTTTATTGAAAAGACTTGAGCCAGCAAGAAACTAGAGGTTCCAACCTCTTGCGTAACCTTCAATGTTTATACACAATCATACAACGCATTTAGCATGTAATTAATTCCTTATGTTATAAAAAGAAAATAAACAGGATTCTTCATAAGTTATTTTAAACTTCATCAAAATGTTTAACTATATCTCAGATAATTTCCTTCCTTTATGCATACATCATCAACAACTAACGAAGAAGATTTTGAATTATTTTCGAACAGTTGATGTGAGAAAGTCATTTGCTATTATTTGGTATTAGTAGTGTATTATTTAGTATTAGTAGTGTATTATTTAGTATTAGTAGTAGTGTTAGTATTTATTTCAGTTTTTTAATAACGTTGATCTTGCTAAATAACATCTTCATTTATGAAGTTTTAACTCACTTTTAAACTTGGGAATTTTTCTTTGTACATTTTATATGTAGTGCTTTGATGAATTTCACTACCGAAAATGAGGCGCTTTTGTCAAAATAATTATGTTTGCTTTAGAGAGCTTAAAGCATATTTATGTATCTCGTTTAATGATTATGCTTCATATTACTTTTGTTAAATAAGATCAAGTTTTGCTTCTCAAAAAGGATGTTTTGCAACTTTATATTGAAGGAAAAGACATGATGTGAGACCAATATTAATGTGGCTTTAAATATGAGGCTTTTATAAATATTTTTTCCTAGCAAACAAAAATCTATCAAGTTTTAGCATATTATTTACCTATTCAAAATTGCCGTTGTTTTCAATGCAATGTTTTTTTTGTTAGTTTTTTTTTTAAATTTTTATGGTGAATGGCATGTGGAAATATATTGTACTATTCCTGCAAATTCTTGTTAAATTCTTTTCTTCTAATGTGAACCACAGAATCCTCAAATATTTTCTCTAGGATGTTTCAATTGTATGGCCATTGTCATAGATATTAAATGATTTATAGGTTGTTGAAAAATTATTGGCAGTCTGCTGATACAAACAACCATTATCTCAGGAGGATGGGTTCCCTCAGGGGAGAGAAACAAGTTTCAGCTAACAACTGCACACGTTATACAGGAAACACCGAAACTGGCATTTGTTCACTGGGGTTCTGGGAGGCAATTACAACTTATGACGTTAAGGAGACGGATTCCCACAGAACGAGAAATGGTCACTGCGAACAGCCGAGCAAGTTTCATGACGCATAAACAGACTCAGGTAGCAACGATATGCCAACTTCTCTCAACGAAGGTCTATGTTAGAATGAATAGTTTAGGCCGGTGAGTGCCGAAGTTCTACGGATACCTAGATCATGAAACTGGGGAATGAATTTAAATTTCATTCTCATATACCCGCCAAAGTCGTTTTGTTCAAATTACATAACGTGCAACAAGGAATCCATTTGATTGCCTTCTACATAAATATTACCCTACCTATAGGTACAAATAAAACAAATTTTAATTAGTAAAAATAACGAACAATGGATATTGATGGGAAGAGCTTGTATGTTAAGAATATTGTGGTGCATATTAAGTAACCCACTCCATTTTTTTTTTCCATAGTCTCCTTAAGGTGTATGAAGCTGAGTGGGCGGCTTCAGATTGGATGTAGGTCTGATTGAGCTCCTGCGGACACTGTAAGCTCAAGGGGATCCCAACTCTTGTATTCCGGTCACGTGTCTGGTGCATTGTCATTGAGCTGCACACCACATCTAAGGCCCAATTGACAAAAGGAATAACAAACCTAAAGACAAGAAATGAGTAACGACTTAGCAGTGACCTAGAAAGAAATGGCAGCCCAATCATTTCAAGAAAGAGAGAGGCAGAGAGAGCGAGAGAGAGCAATCAAATATTTATTTTACCTTCTCCCTCTTCCATTTACTATTAAGGGGAAAGTAATTTCAGCGGCAATTACTTAAAATTAGAAATTCGCGCTCTCTGTTTACTCGCCCTCTCGCTTGGTCTTTAAAACACTTTTGTTAATTATTTTGAGGTAAAGATACGCATTATATTTCAATTTAATGGTCACGTTTCCGGGTGGGTAGCCTTTACGTTATGTGTTTGATCAATGTAATATTTCAGTATATCCCAAGAAATATCTCATCCCCTTCAATTTATTTCACCAAGCTCCACATTTAATCCACGACTATATTTAGTTACTTCTCGCACCATGAACTAGTTTCTTATTTCATCCTTAACTCTCCTTGGTCAAATCTCTCTCCAACACCAGATTTTTGGTCTTCCTCTCGTGCATTTTGATTGGTAGATGCTGCACTAGTTTTCTAAGCTTTCTGCTAAGGGCCCTCCATTTTATAATCAAGATTAAAAATTAATTTATACAGTTTTAGAATAGTAAGAGAATGTAGAAATCAAATACGAAATCTAATAAATAAATACTTCTATCAATAGTGGTTTATAATTGAAAAAATATAAATGTTGAAAGAGTATAGAAAATTCTTATAGGTTCAGGCATACGCCATATCCAAATTCATAAAATTGTCTGAAGTTGTGTGTGCTCGCACTTCAGAACCATTTAGTGGTTTTACTACAATGGAGTCTGAACTCACCTACCTTTCCAGTTACTAAAATATTTGGATACAGCAACGTTATTTCGAATTAATTTACCAAATTTGATATTTTAAATTTTAAGAATAGAGAATAAGATAAGTTACACGGTTTCCACCTTCCATTTCTCCTTGTTCGCTTCCACTTATGCTGATTGGGTTTTCAAGGCTCTCCAGACCTGGGGATTCCATTCCATACCTTAGAATCTTTTCCACCTAGGACCACAAGACAATCGCCTGGAAAATCCAGAGTTGTACGTTCCATCCAAAGCAGACCTTTGACTAGATACTGTCGAGTCTGTGTTCAACCCGTCAGCAGTAGGAAACGAATAGCGTTATAACAAATGTAAAAATGAAAGGATTATTTTGTTGCTTACTTTAATAAAGCTATTGGAAGAATATGTTTAAAAGCTTTAATTAATTTCATCAATATATTCTCACATAAATCATTGAATTGTGACCTCATTTACATCGTATCCAAGGGTCGGTGGGACAATAAACATAGTTATGAAAAACCAAGAGTTTAATTGTAACTGATTTAAGACTTCAATTAGACATTGTTCTCGGTTGCCAGTTCCAGGCTTGGTTTTCAAGATAAATTTGACTATTTAAGTAACACTGGGTCTGATATTTATCTCTTTTAATTTTCACAATCAATTTTGTTCTCTTAAGTTGTATCTAATCGCTTTTTCTATAATTGCAATGACCTAGAGGTTCATAAGAAAATTCAGCCATTGTCCCCTTATGCTTGAGTGCTAATAGCTTCAACATTAATTGGTAAGAATAGTCGACATCAAAAAGTGCACACAAATTGTTCTACTGCCATTCATATGTAGAATATTTTGAAGATAGATATTACCAGGCATTTATGAGCAGTCTTGCTCAGTGTATCATTCAGTGCAAGAACCTAATACAGAATTTAATATTCCCGTCACTTGCAGTATGCATGTTCCTATACATTGTGGGCTGTTGTTACTGCTATTGTTTGAAATTGAAAGACATTATGATATTTTTTTGTTTTAATTTTAAATTTAAATCGTTATGTAACTTATTTTAATATGATTATTCCTATTGTAATTAATATATTTTTTGTTTTAATGTTTCAGGTAAGTTAGATGGTTTTTGAAGCTCTTCTGTTATGGTATGCTTTTTTACTTTAATGGATTAATATTCATTTCATTCTTCAAGTTCATCAGTACAATTTACACAATTATAAATTATTGCTCAGTCTTACTACTTTAAAAGTTAATGTATATAAAAATAAAATAAGAAAGAGCAAAGATGAAAGGAAATATTACCTAAATAGGACTATTTTTATTATTATGTCAGCCTCTTCAGATATACTTCTTTAAAAATAAAAGTGTGCTGAAATGTTCTTTTGTGTGCTTAAAATAGCATTATCTTGTAATCCTCTCTTCCCTCCAATTTTATTATCTTGATTTTCGAAATGACTTCAAGGCCTCAAAATGTTTGCAGTAGTTTCACTGTGACTACATTTATGTTCGTGACGGGCAATACTCGTTGAAGTTTCTGAAAATCTAACATTATTGTTTTATTGGCCAGAGATTATCATTTAAAAGTCTTGAAGTGCGACAATTTGTGATAATTGGTTATATTTTTATTTAATGGAATTTCGAATTGTATACTATTAAGGTTAATGAGGGGAAAACCTTTACTCTAGGAATGAATGTCGAGTAAACAGATTCAAAAATAGGCTCTTGTTTAAAAACTAACCAGCCATATAGAAAAAGAACACGAGCCCTCAGATAGAGTTGACGTCATTAAGCCTTGGAGCCTGACCAGACAATCTAAATCTACCTTCTCCATGTCTTCTCCATGCTAGGATGCTCAAAACGTCAGTAGGGGACTACCCTTGATATCAGCATTTCCTCTCTGTCTAGAAGCAATTCATCCATGCCTTCTTCATACATGTTAAAAACGTCCGTCACGCAGGGCTGCGTTAACTAAGCAGATTTCCCTCGTGCGTCACGTATTTGCATTTACCTCAAAACGTAAAAGTTCAATGAGAACAATATTTGGTATTAGGCTTCAAACAAGCAGCTTCATAATATAACAGCTTATGGGTATATGACATGAGTAGGTGTGGGGGTTTACCCGGGGCTGAAAACTAAGAAATGCAAATATCTCCGTTAATATTAAAGATAGAGAAGAAATGTATATAACAATATTTATAGTGCATTTTATTCTCAATAAAATTAGTTATATACAATTTTTCGATCCGACGAAAAAATTCTCCCTCTCTAACCCCCCCCTCCCACTTGTTCGATTTCAGCGATTAACGAACTCGACCTTTAGTTTTGTTCGAACCGCTTATATATCTAGTTTGGTTACTATCAAATAAGAATTGCGACCACTAGAGTGGTAATAGAAAAGTGTGTGTGTGTGTGTGAGTATATATCTATATATATATGGGTATCTGAGCTAGTACATATATATATATATATATATATATATATATATATATATATATATATATATATATATAATTTATAGGGAGCTCATTTTCGTCATCCCCTAGATTGGATCGATGGATATTTGAGGAAAGTTTTCGAAAGTCGCGGTTTGAGTACGCGGGGAAAATCTGCTAAAAGTAGGAGCCTTTAGAAATGCGGCCTTCTGAGATTGGGGCGGCCCTATGAAGAACCGCTAGTTGGCAACTTTCCACAATCAATGCCCTTGACCCTTCGAGAAGTGTCTAACGTTCAATTGTAGCACTTCCTCTTTGGCAGGTGATACCTCAGTCAGTACCGAGTCATTCAATACGCCAGTTCTTCCTCTTTCTCTCTATCACCAATTCACTAATATGGATTACTACCAACAACTCTACCTGGCCTACAGGCATCCTCTCACAAAAGGTAGTTTTAAAGTTATTCATTAGCTTACACTCCTTGTTAAATATAATTGAGTTACCAAAATAAATGTGGTGCCAAGTTGTATATTTTTAACTAGTGGAATCCGTGTATGTATGAGACGCTGCAAACTATGAGCCGGAATGCGCCAGTCCAATCCAACCTTTAGTTATTTAAATTTATTTGTGAGTAAATTAGAAATGTCTCTCTCGTCATATAAAAAAAATCTGATGATACCGCCACATCTTCCTTGTGATCCCACTAAAAAATAAAATTTCGATGTCTATCACAACGAGAATATGTCTTTGTTATATGGTGTGTTCACTTTAAATATGTGAAAAACAAAATTGGCTAAATTGGACCTATAATATTAATTGTTTTTGTAACAATTGTTATGTTCGTATACTACATCAGTGTGTATCTGGGGCAAAAACCACACATTGTGAATCACATTAAGGTTTTATTAATTACTCTAATCTAAAATGATAGATAGTGAACATTAACTTCTGCACTATTCTAACTGTACAAAAGTACCAAATTTTTATATTGATTCTTTAATGTGTCTCGTTTAAAGCATTAAAGTGATCTTTACTCATTACCCTTGTATTTGATAATACAATAGAGGCCAACTTTAATGCATAAAGTTACCCATTTTTGGAATGAAAGCTCAGTCGATTCTGCCATATCTACCATTTCTTGGAGGTTTTTTTAAACTGATATACTATGTTTATTATTGATAGCTAAATATATCTACTTTCTAATAGAAATTTATAGAAATGCCTAGTCTACGATTAAAAAGTCCGTCACGCAGGGGCTGCGTAAACTAAGCAGATTTCCCACGTGAAGTTTTACAATAGAAACATTTCAGAATAGAGAGTCAAACAATTACGGTAACGGCCCGAACTAGCTCTTGACGGAAACACACAGACTAGAACCCGAAGTTTGGCCGATCATCATCTCAGAAGTTTGAAACCAGAAAAATGCAAATAAGTCTCGGTTAAATATTCAAGATACAGAAAAAAATTATCCATGTAATATAACATTATTTATAAGTAAAGTTAATTTACAATAAGATTAATTCTATAAACAATTTTTCGATTCCGACGTATTAGTAAACGGAAATATTTTTAAACTTTTAGAAAATCCTCCCCTCTAAACCAACCCCCCCTCCCTACTGGTGCCGATATCAGCATTTAACGAACTGTGATCTTTTATTTTTTGGCATAAAACGCTTAAATATCGAGTTGATAACGATTCAAACGAAAATTACGAACCGCTAGTGCGTTTAACAAAAGGGACAAATATATATATCTATATAGATATAAATTATATATATATATATATATATATATATACTATATAATAGCATATCATATATAATAACTATTTGAACGCGGACCCTCATTTTCGTCATCTCCTGGGTAGGATCGATGGACAGTTGAAGAAATTTTTCGAAACTCGCGTTCATGAGTACGACCTCAATAGCTGATTTTCCCTTAAGGGAATAAAAAAATTTCTTTTGGCTTAATGGAGGGCAAGTAGTAAACGTTTTCCTTTTTCTTATAAATATCCTTCTCGGGATTAAAATCATTCCCAAAAGTTATATCAGCTTCGCTAACAAAGAGCCCACATATGTAGTAAAGTTTTTGTAGTTGATGTAGTTAGAAAAAATAAAGAATAATTCAAATATATCCTTTTTCTGATATTAGAATCACAGACCCTCGGAAATATGAATGAGTTTTTCATCCTGAAATACCCTGGTGGGTTTTTCTTTTAGCAGATTTTTCCCTTAAGGGAACTCAGCTATTGAGGTCGAATTCTCATGACGCGAGTTTTCAAAAAATTTTCTTCAAAAGTCCATCACATCCTACCCAGGAGATGACGAAAATGAGGTCCGTTCAAAATTATATATAATATATTATATAAATATATATATATATATATATATATTTATATATTTTGTGCTGTTAACCGCTCTAGCGGTCGCGCAGTTTTTTGATTTGATCGTTATCTCAAACTCGATATCTAGTCGTTTCCATGTAAAAAGAATGATCAAGTTCGTTAACGGCTGAAATCGGACCAGTGGGAGAGGGGGGGTTTAGAGGGAGGATTTTCGACAATTCGAAATATCTCCGTTACTATATACGTCGGATTCCAAAATATTGTAATCAGAATGACACTCGTTATTTGCAAATTACATTTACTATAAATAATGTTCTATACATTTATTCTCTATCTTGAATATTAACCGAGATATTTGCATTTTTCTGTTTTCAGCTTCTGAGATGAGATCGGCTAACTTCGGGTCTAGTCGTGAGTTTCCGCCAAGAGCTAGTTCCGACCGTTCCCCTAAATGTTTGACTCTCTATTCTGAAATGTCTCTATTGTAAAATTTCACGTGGGAAATCTGCTTAGTTTACGCAGCCCCTGCGTGACGGACTTTTTTATAATTAAACCCCCTTCTTTTGTTCTTGGACTACTAAAATTTGAGTTATTAAAATATAAATTATTGTTACAATTCAGAAGCCGTTTCAGTTGGGAATTTATTTTAATTAACACGTTTGCTGCTGCAGTCCATAAATGATATATCCCACCACCATCTGCACCAGTCCTCGGCGTCCGATGCCTATCCTAACGTTAAAATCTGTATCGGACCCCGGGGCCGATGTAGTTTTCGAAGTTAACGCTATTTCTTGACAATTCTAGTGAACTAAATGAATGAATTAAAACAGATTTTTCATTACCATTTGTATTTAATCACGGTGGTTTGGTGTTACCAGTATGCAAATGTCTCTATTGTAAAATTTCACGTGGGAAATCTGCTTAGTTTACGCAGCCCCTGCGTGACGGACTTTTTTATAATACGGCTTATTTAATCCAACGAGTTCAATATCGATTTACCCTCACCGACTTCGGTAACTAATGTACCTCTTGACAAATACAACGTAGTAATTACTCACTCGCAACTTTATTGATGGTTTTATAATAGGTAGCCAGCCTGCATTGGCGGCCATTGTGGCTGTTTACTGTTTAGTTTTAAAATAGATTTCTAATTTAGAATGTCTCTTCACTAGATAGATTTATCTTGACATAGTCAGGATGTCGTCCGAAGATAGCGTTTATAATTTTATACGCCTCGGGTCGCGATAGCATATTTTGCTTAACATGGAAAAAAGGGCATTTTAATTATTCATTTCATGATTCCTGCTACGTTCCTCATTGTTCATTCATTCTACTTCTTTTTCTTTTGACGATTTGGATATCAGTTGGACAGGAAACCATTTTGAGCCAACCTTGGAATGATTGCCTACTATCTTGAATGTGTGCGTTTGTTCTCCCTTTCCTAAATTGGTTTCTTAAAAAAAATATTATTCAGAATTTAGTTATTTGGTTTTATACAAAAGTTACAGTGACATACTAAAAGTAGATAGTATTTTTTAGTTCATAACAACTCTTTTATTAAGAAACGCTTCGGAAAGGACTTAAGTTTATAAAATTATTTGAAGAGGTTAGTTTTTGACCCATTATTCTGAATTATGAATTAATTCTTCAGTAATAGATTTGTTTTTGCTTGAGTTCACCTCCACGAGTTATAGCAGATTTTCATTAAGGGAAATCAGCTATTGAGGACGTACTCATGACGTGATTTTCAAAACTTTTCTTCAAATATCCATCCATCCTACCCAGGAGATGACGAAAATAACTACATATAGATTTTTTGCTTGGTTGTTACGAAACTCGATATTTAAACGTTTTACGTAAAACTAAAGATCAAAATTTAAAACCATATAAATTAGGAGACGTAATAACTTTATAGAGTTATTAAACCGGGCATCAAAATATTATTCTACTTGTTTTATGTAAGTAGAATCAAAGATGTTTCTGAAATCAGTTAAATACCTAACGTCAGCAAAAACTAGTACCATTGCAAAAAAAAAATGGATATCAATATCTTATTGCCCCTTAAGGGAGATATTCTAAAATGTATATTCTATGTCCCATGGATCGTGAGCAATATATTCATAGGGATTCTTGATAACACACGCACTTAAACGTGGTTTAGTGGCGTCAGTCAGGTCTCAAACAGGAAAGTTTTCTTGTCGTCATATGCAAATGAAACAGGTTACTTTTGTATACATGTTTTATATATATTTCGGAATTTGTATTGCATACTCACATTATTACATCTATTTTAGATAATTTATTCTTTTTTTTCTCTTCTTTTTTTTTTTTTTTTTTTTAAATTTTTTAGCTGAATAGTAAAAAAACAAAAAAAAAACGGAGAAATGGTCATCAAGTAATCGAACTTCAAGAACAGAAGAGGTGGTTCTTGTTCGATTGCAACATGGACATGTCCTGTCTAAAGCATAAGTACCTTATGGCAAAATCTGAACCCCCAACTTGTTCCCTATCTAATAGACTACTAACTGTAAAACACTTACTAACTACAAATGACGACATAACTTAGACCTACCTTACAATTTGGACGAACTTCTAAACAACGAAAGTGCATATCTAGACGCTTTATTATCATATTTATAACAAGTACACATATAAAAACTTATATAGTACCCAACCTCATCTTATTTCCAGAGAAGTATAGCCATAAAGGTTTAATTCAATGTAATACCAAGTGTAATCCAAAATTACATTTTGTGCTACCTTGTGTGTACATCCGTGTGTGTGTGTGTGAAATTCTGAATGCTTGTGTAAGATTTTACAAACTTTCAAATAAATTCTTGTTTATTTATTATAAATTATTACTAATTATAGTTTTATTAACTTTTATAAAATATTTTTGTTCACGAATTCAACATTACACTTTTGTTTCGTTTTTTTTTGTTTTTTGTCTTTTATCAATTATTTGTGTTGTATTTCTATTTATTTTTCACGACTTTTCCCGTTCAATAATTTTCTCTGTTTTAATAGTTTTCAATTCGTTCCTATTTTTATTTTTCCGCCCAGCAGCAACTATGAATTTATATTTACTATATTCAATAATTTGGAGTATTTTTTATCATTTGGTTTGTTACATAGGGTGTAAATCCCTACGAATTGCGTGACACCAAAGAAACAAATAAGTAAATAAAAACAATGGTTAAATCATTACTTATTAGTGACATATATAATTAAAGAAATTGGTTAATGCATACTACTCCCGGACTGATATTTAATGTCAAAATAATTGTCTCATTAACTTATTTATTTGTGAATACATTCATACACCAGAATCAAAAATTATAAGGAGTATAATCGCCATCTTTTAACTATTATTGTAATTTATATTGACACGTTAACGCTTCGGGCAGTTCGACGCCGGCTTCAGTCGTGACCAGCCAACTTTGATAGAAGTGGTGATGGAGCTCTTAATCTGAAAGCGCTCTGTCGTAGTTAAATATACTGTTTGTAGAATGAAGGCCTGTATTCTTCGTGATGTCTATCTTCCACTATCCAGTACTTTTCATTGAGGAAAAATGTATAAATTGATTTTGGTTTTTTTTGTTTTACTAGGGCTTCGGTCATAGAGTCTCATAGATTAAATCAAAATACTCTTGTTGAAATCAATAGTATTGTCGTAAATGAAAAAAAAAAAATTGAATTAATAGTATTTTATAAAGAATATAAAAAAATAGTATTGTCTTTAATTTATTATTTTATGTTGTCTCTGTTGTTTGAATTATTTTTTATTACAATTTCTTCAGCCCTTTCCTTTAACAATATGTGATAATACAAAAAGAAATACAAGAATAGCAAGTGAATGAATATGCGGAAGATGACACTCTGTGGTTGCTAGTTCATATAAACTACTCTTTTCCAGGGTTACTGGAGGAGACGAAAAATAAAGTTTTGCCAACATTTCGCCATTAAATTTATTACCTTTTTCGAGTCTAAACTGTTTGCAACAAAAAGTTCTTACTTAGGAGTAGCTCCTAATATTCTTAATATTTAGAATTATTGAATTAACGTGTAATTCAATTGATAATCTTCAAGATTGTCCGCAGTAATAATAATAGTTGTCAAAAACCTTTAGATAAACCTTTAGATATTTACGATGGTGAGCGAATGAAATCATACTGTAGAATAGGCATGATGCTGCTACACCTGCTGATTGTGCCCTTGAAGAGGATATCCTGATTCCACAGTAACGATCATGGGAAAGAGCTGGCTCACAAAGGCATACGTGGTTTCTAGGTGCCTTCAGCTGTAAAACAGTAAAGATTTCAAAAGGAATATTCCATTAACGGCAATGCTGGTATTGACATATAAAATTCCACTAGAGACCAAATGATTAGAGGACCATCCCTCCGTTGTCCTATATCATTGAAAGCAGTAACCTGAATGGTTGTGTTCAGTTGAACTTTAGTATTGCCTCCAGCCGTCTCCAACTGAGATGTTGTTTGTGAGAATTAAGGAAAACATGAAAGAAAACAAGCATGCGCGCGAGCACACACACATAGACGCATTAGGTAGTTGTAAAATTAGTTTATACACATTTAAAACGTTCTCATGTAGTTGTTATATTCATATTTTATATCGTTTCTTGGTGTGTGTTGTTTGTGATTTATATTTTTAATAATTTTGGTTGTCATTCACTGATAGGTTTAATAAGCTGTCCATTATTAATTCCTTTAAGTCACTTTATTATTTTTAGTCGCATTGATTGCTCGACAACTTAAGTACTTTGTCGGGCGTTTTGATGAATCAGTTGACATACCATTATTAGCAGATTTCCCCCTTAAGGGAAATCAGCTATTGAGGTTGTACTCATGACGGAATTTTCGAAATTTTTCTTCAAATGTCCATCGATCCTACCTGGTAGACGAAAATGAGGTCGGTTCAAAACTGTATATATATATATATATATATATATATATATTTATATATATAGTATATATAATATATAATATATATATATATATATAATATATGTCTGTTTTACCGCTTCTAAGTGGTCGCAATTTTTTTGTTTGATCGTTAACTAAACTCGATTATTTAGTCGTTTTCATGTAAAAAGAGAGATCAAGTACGTTTCAAACGGTTGAAAATCGTGACCAGTTTGGAGGGGGGGTTTTAGAGGGGAGGATTTTCTGAAATAGTTCCGGTTACCTATACGTCGGGATCCAAATATTGTACAGAATCAATCTTATTTTATTGCAATTAAATTTACTAAAAATATTGTTATATACATTTATTCTCTATCTTGAATATTAAAACCAGATTATTTTGCCAAAATTTTTATTAAATCTGGACGGCTAACGGAACGGGTGACTTTCCCGCCAAATAAGCTAGTTCGGTCGTTTCCTTAACTGCTTTGACTCTTCGTTGAAAATTTCTCTATTGGTAACAACTTGGGAAATCTGCTTAGTTTACGCAGCCCCTGCGTGACGGACTTTTCTACTGATGTGATGTTCTATAGTGTTTTCTAAAATATTTCTGTATCGTTCCCCTCAGAAAATAAAAAACTGAAATAAGATTATGTGGGTCCCTTACGAATATTAAAGTTATTTTACGTAATTAATCCATTTTAGTTGTTTTGAAATAGTTTGTTATGTTATGACAAGAGTAGTATTATGAAATATAAATATGTTTATTACCTTCCTATAAAAAAAAAAGTCCGTCACGCAGGGGCTGCGTAAACTAAGCAGATTTCACACGTGAAGTTTTACAATTAGAGAAAATCTGCACTAATAACAGCTGTAGGTAGTAAAGGTAACCTCGTAAACCTATTCACGAGAGGGACGAATAATTACAAAAACGGGCCGCCAGAGCTCACGGCGGAAAGTCCGAACAAAGCCACTGCAGCCGAGCACATGCAGAATACAAATGCCTAAATATTCTCAGTTAATATTCAAAGATAGAGAAATAAATGTATATAAAACAATATTTATAGTAAAATTTATATTTGCAATAAGATTGATTTCTATAATATTTTTCGATCCGACGCTAATAGTAACGACGGAGATATTTTGAATTTTTTCAAAAATCCCCCTCCTCTAAACCCCCCCTCTCCACTTGTCCGATTTCAGCCATTAAACGAAACTTGAATCCTCTCTTTTTACGTAAAACGCTTAACTATGAAAGTTTGGTAACGATTAAAACAAAAATTGCGACCGCTAGAGCGTTAAACAGACAAATATATATCTATAATATATATATATTATATAAAATATATAATATATATATATATTTTATATATCATATTATTGATACCGGACCTCATTTTCGTCCATCTCCTGGGTAGGATTATTCGATGGACAATTTAAGGAAAATTTTTCTAAAACCTCGCGTCATGAGTACGACCTCAGATAGCTGATTTCCCTTTAAGGGAAATAAATCTGCTAAAAAAAAAAACTTAGGTTTGATAGAGATATATAAATCATATGATGGTTGTATGTAACTGGTTTGTAGAAAGCACTCCTGCTGACCATTCATGGCTGTGTCTTACCTCGTCAAGGACATTCCCCTTATTAGCGAATCCATGATTCAGCCCTTATATACTTAGCTGACATCATCGTTTTTTTTTTTGTTTTTTTTTTTACATTTATGGATTAGCCGAAGTTTAATGAGTTTTAAGAAATTTCCTCACTGGAAGCAAGTTATTGAGGTTGGTTTCATGGCGCAATTTGTCAAAACTTTCTTTTAGTAACTGATCCTACCTAAACGATTACATAAATACTAGCCGCTTAACATTTTATATATATATATATATATATATATATATATATATATATATATATATATATATAATAGTTTGTTAACGTTTCGCTTTAGAGAAAAGAGTTATTCTGATCGTACTCATGACAGTAATCGAAAATTTAAATAACCGTTGAGTCGGATCAAAACATGTTTTATATTTGTATATAAACAATCTAATTACGAATAAGATTGCCTGCCTACAATGCTCTGCATTTTTTCGGTCGTTCTAATATTAATATTTCTTTTTTTTTCGTAAGTCCCTATTTGGTTTCGACAAGGTTTGCATTACTTTTATATAAAAAATGCAGCTTATGGCGCCAATTGTCAAGGACTCAAGCTGTTTGATGTTTGCGTCTAAAAAATGCTTGCATTGAAGCAATAATGGTTTAATTTAAACTCAAATTTGTTAGTTATTAACAGATTGAGTTGGTATTATTGCGTTATATCATCACGATCTTGAACATCATTGAACTTGAATTGCCTGTATCAATGCTTGGATTTTGACTACGTATCACATCTAATATTAAGTAAATCGTTGGGTTTTTGTTATGGAGAATAATGGGTAATATTTAACAAAACTCTCGATTTTTAAATCGTTAAACTTAATTTATATTTGTAATTGTTGTTGTTGTTATTTCGTAATGGCCACTTTGTGCTACAAATGCTAATCGGGACGAGTAATTTATTGGTTACCACCCATTTCTAGCCACGATGGGACTCACGATTTTATTTAATGAGCTCATCATTCAATAAATTCGTTATGCCCCTTCTTTTGCGAATTGAACCCATGAGTCTTGGTTTAAAAATTAAGACCAATGCCTAAGCTCACAAGACTAATCTTCGAACCTTATGTTCCATAAAAATAACATATTCTTAGGGAAATGTGAGTTTTGTGGTCTTTCGTTGTTTATCAAGAGATATGTCTTGTCCGAGGGATTATTCTGTGGGGATCACTGCTTGTCTATTCAGTAATAATACCTTCTATTCAACATTATTTTTTTGGTTCCTCTAGCAATTTGCAGAAATTGATAACGCCGTTTAGGTTCATCAGAGCTATTGAAGTTGGGTTGAAGTAAGATAAAAGGGACCACCTGTTGGAATGAGCAAAGACTGACTAATCGACACTTTACAATCAGCACAACTAGACTTGACAACGGTTTAGAAGGGTCAGAAATTCGTCGTTTTTGTTTTAGCAGGTTTCCCTTAAGGGAAATCAGCTATTGAGGTTGTACTCATGACGCGTTTTTCGAAAAATGACTTCAAATGTCCATCAATCCGACCTAGGAGATGGCGAAAATGAGATCCGTTCAATATTATACGTAGGAACGATATTTTCATAGAACCAATTTTTTTGTAAATATAATTGTCTATAAATCGTGTTATATACATATTTTCTCTGAGTATTTGGACTTTTGTTTCAGCCCTTAGGAAATCCCCATTCCTACTCATTTCATATTAACAATAAGCTGTTATGACATGAACCTCTTCATGCTAAGCCTAAATACCACATCTTGTTTTCATGAGACTTTTTTTATGGAAGATTTTTACCTTCTTGTCTCGATGCTGATTTGAACATACTCGACATTTAACTGTTTCAGTCAACACTAAAGACCATACCTGTTATTGGCAGAAATCGCACTTGGAATAAGGGAGTTTTGAGAGGGGAATTCGAAAATTCAAAATATCTCCGTTATTATGAGTCGAATCGAAAAATGTTATAGAATCAATCCTGTTAAAATATTGATGCTGTACAAATGCTGTTCTATATATTTTTTCGTAACTCAAATATTAACCGAATAATTCGAACTTTCTGGTTTTCAGCCAGAATATGTTTTGATATGACTAGTCCGTCATACCAGCACGTGGGAAATACATTTATTTTACACACCCCTTTTGATTCCTCTTAATCTAATATGAAACCGACGTGGCTAACTATGATTACCTGATATCCTCAACATTCATTTCTGCTTATTTGATTCTTTAAAATGTTGAAGTATTTTAGAGCATACAAAAGTAAATTTAAATGAAATATACATTATATTAGTTAGTATATGTACTTATACTTTCCCCAGGTAGTTTCTGTGACTTGTAACAATATGTTCAATATCGTTTTCGCGAGTTCTTAAGCTGATTTAGTGTTTACAACCTATATTAGAGTTTATTGCACTTGCAAAAGTCAAGAGTTTGGGGTCAGGAGAGAGATATGTAGATCAAAGGTGTTCCGTCATAGAGGGGGAAGGCGAGTTTTACTTCCTTGTACTAAGTAAAGGAAGTTTTGTAATCACAGAAATTTTAAATTTTCACATTTTAACGTAATTATCCGTTATGACTCTAATACAGCCGTATTAGAGTCATAACGGACTGTAGAATACTGCAATTTTTTATTTGGGAGTTATAGCAGATTTCCCTTAAGGGAAATCAGCTATTGAGGTCGTACTTATGAAGCGAATTTCGAAATGTTTCTTCAAATATCCATCGATCCTACCTAGGAGATGACGAAAATGAGGTCCGTTCAAAACTGTATATATATACATATATATATATATATATATATATATATATATATATTAGTCTGTTACTGAAATCGGACCAGTGGGAGGGGGATTTAGAGGAGGGGAACTTCGAAAATTCGCAATATCTCCGTTACTATACGTAGGATCGAAAATGTGTATAGAATCAATCTTATTGCAAATGCAATGTTCTAAAATGTTGTTATGTAGACTTATTCTCTATCTTCTATATTAACCGAGATATTTGAATTTTTATTAAGTGTTAATTAACGGATGTCGCTATGGTCGCTTCTATTCGTTCCAGCCGAAAGCTAGTTCTGCCGTTTCCGTAACTGTTCGCCACTCGTATGGAGATTTCTCTATTTTATAACTTTACGTGGGAAATCTGCTTAGTTTACGCAGCCCCTGCGTGACGGTCTGGTTGTGCGCGTCCCCTTTTGATCAAAATCAGCTATGAGGGAGGATAATGGGTTTAAAGGAAGAAGACCATGAAAGAGTTCAAATTTCTCCGACGTATTAGTGGTACAGAAAATTTGAGAATATTTTTAAATTGTTTTATTACATTTTTCGAACCCGTGCATTTTAACAGTGATATCGTATATCATTTTCGAACGAAATGCAAGCAAACATATTGTTTATTTAATTTAATAGGTGTAAGAGGAAGCCATGTGGTCATTTATAAGACGGATGCAGCAATGCATCTCTATGCAGTGTTAAGATTCAGAGTGTGTGTGTGAGAGAGAGAGAGAGAGAGAGAGGTATCGTTATGAGAGATAGGAGAGAGAGGGAGCGAGTAGGATCCGCAGTGCGGCTGGATGCTGGGGCGTGGTCCCTAGGCATCCCCGTCTAGCGCCTTCCTATTTATCCCCCCCCCCACACCAAACCCTCTACCATTTATTTATTTGTACGGTTACCCACTAACTCCCTAGAATTGCCCACATTTTTCACCTCCCGCTCCTAACGCTGAATAAGCACAACTCTTCTCCTCACAGATATGGTGAGCGAAACATAGGGAGAGTATGGTAAAACCGGGTACCTCCTCTTAGCCGATGTGAGTACTGCAGACGGGCTGATAACGGAGGAACTACAATCTATCTTTGAAGAAGAAGCAGCGGCCATTATGCCAAATCGTTAGTCGTGCTTATTTTGTGTCTGTGACAATAATTCAATTTTCGTCGAACCTGCTTATGATTTTGGTGGAAAAGGTTTTTGATTGTACTGGGCTCCTATTCCAATTAGAATACAGGAATGTAGTTCCCTTAGTACAAGTTTTAATTATCATTAAGAATTTTAGCACTAAGTAATTGTGTTTAGCGTTTGGTATGCCCGAATGAAGCAATGTTTTATTTAAACTTTAAGCGCGGGGAGTAGCAGGTATGCCACGATACTCGAAACATGAAAAGTATAATTTTAATTAATTTTGTTTAATTATTTCACTGTAAAAGCATGTATAATGATTATCGATATCATAAATCTTGCAACTATGAATTTACTTTTTGAAATATATAATTGTTTTGAAATAGCTAAAAATATTAATGTTGTTATTTGTTTATATTTTTTTGTATTGTTCCCAAAAGGGGGGGGGGGTTGTTTTAATGCATCATACAACATCTTTTATTATCAAAAAAAAAACATTGATTTGATTAGAAATCTTTACATTTTTATTTTCCGATAAGAAAACCATATGTAACCGGTTTTACCCTACTAGTGGGGTAAAACCGGGCAAAATTACATTTTACAAAAAAAGTAGGGTAAAACGTCTTTAAAAATTTAGATTTTGTTTTTGAAACTGTAGTTACGTTAACAGATCAGTAGAGCTTCATTTCAAATTGCTTCACTTCGACCTCAGTATATAAGTTATGGTTTCTGAATGCCTTCTAATCTCCATTGACTTTCTCAATTTTTAATCCACTTTCCCCTACTTGGGTTTGGGGAGGGAGGACCCAGGTGTTAACATTCATAATCTATGATCCGTGCGAATGTTTTCATTCTAAAGGGTATGTGCTTTAAATGGTACTCCAGTCGTAAATTTGATATTTCAACATTCTAAGTCTAATTGTATTTTCCAGTATTTGAAATATGCTAGATACTTACGTTCATAAGACTGGCCGAAATTAGTTAAGATGAGCTCTGGGAGAGTCGAGCTGATAATTCATTTGAAATCTGAATACCTTAAATTTCCGCAATTATAACGCTTCATTTACTTTGTACAATGAAGTAAAAGTAAGTCTACTACTCCGGGTCACGAAGAGGAGGACTTTAGTCTATGAGTTGATTCACAATGGTTATGAAGACTTAAGGTTATGAGTTATAGTCCACAGTGCTTATAAAGAGTGTAGGTAATGAGTTAGTGTACAGTGCTTATGAAGGCTTTAAAAGTAGATCGATAAAAATTGTGTTTGGAACGATAGGTATTTCGTTCTGGAGCATTGTTGATGATTGTGATAGTGCATTAGTTGGTCCGAATTAAACTCAATGACTATTTGCTTTTCATTTCAACGGGACCCAGCTGGATATGTGGTTTTCCTCTCAGTACGTTTTATGTTCTAAAATCATCAGCTATAGTTTACAAAAGCTCAATTCATCAAAAAAAAAAAGGTAAGTTTATACCTCCGCCCGTTGGGAGAGTTAGGGAATAAGAAGATGGGGAAGCTGTTGTTGCTTGTCAAAGCAAATATATTTTCCACTTGAGGTGTAAGAGGAAGGAGGGGAGTAAGTGGGACAAAGACTCCTCTGCAAGTAGATCTGAAAGGATTATTTATGAAAGTGAAAACCTTTTGTTCAAGGAAAGTTGTATAGACGCAATTGATGCCTAAAAGCACTATAAGAACTTTCCAGGAAAACACTTCAAGTCTTTCCTCACTACTACTCAGATGACTGCTCACAGACACTTTTCCACTTCCTGTCTTTCATAATTCACAAATAAATTCAGTAGCATTTATATTTCGGGTTGTTCTTATAAAGGGACTCTCAAAAGTTCTTCATATTTTATTAAAGTTTTGTATGTTTTATAAGTTATTTTTTTGCTTTTATTTTTCTTTATCATAATGCTAATGGATATTTTAACAATTATCCAGCCATATGGCTAAACTGAATTATACTTAACACAGTTTTTAAACAGTTAAATTTTGATCAGGATGAGAGAAGGCTTAGGAGAGCTAATTTCCTCTGCAATTATACAATTCATCAGGAGCATCTCGTTTTAAAAAAATAAAATTTCGCTTAATATGTTTGTTAAGTAAATTTATTCGTAACAGAAGATTTATTTTTAGTTTTCAGTCCTAACTAAACCCCTATTAATTTTTTTCTTCACAAAAAGGTTATTTTACAGAATTTTAATTTGGCAGTCTAACATTGTGCGCTACAGGAAAACTCAGAAGTTGCGTTATGAAATCCATCAAATGTCATGCGTGCCTTTTCCAGTGGCAAATCTTCACTTCTTTTTTTTCTCTATAAATATCGTTTATTGAGTTATTACAAGAAATTTACTTAATAGTTTATAGTGTTCCTTGTGACCACTACATTATTTCAAAATGATGTCGACTTTGATTAACTTTGATCTTTATGAATGTATCCAGTATGACTATTGTTGAATTGTGTTGAAAACTCTGCTCAGCTTAAGTAACACCAACAAGGTCCATAAAGTAAATGAAATGGAATTTAAAGAAATTATGGGATCGAAAAATGTTAAAGATAATAATTTGTATTTCTTCTTAAATAAAAACGTTCTTATACAAAGCTTCTCTAAAGACGTGGGAAAACTAGCTTCGTTTATTAATTTAAAAATGGAATATATTGGCAAGATGACTGTATAATCACATTCTATTCTCTAATTCTCCCTTAATAAGAAGCCTATGTAAGCAGGAGTTTTAGGCACTTGAAAAGATTTTTTTGAAAATAGGGTTTCATAATTCTAACCTAAATATTCGATTTCTCTTAAGTTGGAATCTCCTAATACGAATAACAAAGGGGATTAAGTTTTATTTCCAATTTCATGAGAACTGTATTGGTGTGACCAGAAATACAGTGTTTTTTATTTATAATCTTCTCGGGATGAATGGGTGCTATTTATTCATATTTTTTTTTATTGGCACATGAATGATAATTGTTCTAGAAATCTGTATTCACTGTTGTGTTCTAGTTTATGCCCTCAGATATTTTAATGGTTCTAGGACAAAACAAAAAAAAAAAATATCCGTTCAAAGACTGACGAAGCGCATTGATATCAAAACACACTTCATTCGTCCTAGTCATTAAATTGATATTGCTTCAGGGATCCCAGAGAATTCAGCAATTAAGGGGTATTCTTCCACTCTGTTTTGCTTCTTTTTTTATTCCATTACACATGTGACGTTTTTTGAAGCAGTAAAGCGTAAAATTTAAAAAAGAAAAAAAAGAAAGGGGGTAGCAAATTGAATGAAATATTCTAAAATCCTAGAAAATATCCCTCTTGTTAACGAAGCTCAGGCGGAAAATCCAATTTATTCCAGTTCACGTTATTAGAAATAAATTTCTATTTACATCCAATTATCTTTTCTTCTCTTTCATTCATACTAGGTAATTTCTTTATTAATTTATAAGTTCTCAGAAAAAAAAACACATCGCCTGAAATCAAACATTATCGGCCAAAAAATGAACTTATGCATTTGATTTGAACAATATATAGTATTTACGAGTATTCTGGTTAACTATATATATATATATCTATATATATATAAAATTGTAACCTCTGTCTGTACATTGATTTTTTTCGCGAAATTTCACGATAACTTTTCGTTTCACATGTCATAGACACCATAACTGTATTTTGTTTCTTTCGTGTATGTTTGTTTGTTTGTTTGTTTGTTTGTTTGTTTGTTTGTTTGTTTGTTTGTTTGTTTGTTTGTTTGTTACCTTTTCACGCATAAACGGCTGAACCGAATTTCATGAAACTTGGTATGTATATTAGTACTAACCCAACTTAGACTTTAGGCTATATTAATTTTCTCTGAGACGAACAGGAGTGGGGGTTATAAGGGAAGCCTGAAATTAAAAATAGCGATATTTCGTTTTCTATTGGTTTTTCGGCAAATATGCACATAACAAAAGTTGTTTATTTTGTTATTTAGAGTAACTTTTGTTATATACACTTTTGTCGTATACCGATGTTTAAATGCGTTATACACTAAAAACTATAGCAGGAGTCCACAATTTTATTTGGCACAAAAGACTCAACCGAACTAAACCAAACTCGGTATTTGTATTAGCAGTGAGGCCTTCATTATAATAAGCCATACCAACATTTCTATGGAGGGGCAGGAGTGGGGGTTATAAGGAAGCCTGAAATTAAAAATAGCGATATTTTGTTTCCTATTGATTTTTTCCGCAAATATAAACATAACAAAAGTTGTTTATTTCGTTATTTGGAGTAACTTTTGTTATATACACTTTTGTCGTATACCTAAGTATAAATGAGTTATAAGCTAAAAACTATAGCGGGAGTCATTAATTTTATTGGGCTCAAAAGACTCAACCGAACTAAATAAAACTCGGTATGTATATTAGTGTTGACGCCCTAATTATCATAGGCCATACCAACATTTCTAGGGACGAGCAGGAGTAGGGTTTATAAGGGTGGCCTGAAATTAACATTAGTGATATTTCGTTTCCTATTGGTTTTTCGGCAAACATGCACATAGCAAAAGTTGTTTACTTTGTTATTTAGAGTAACTTTTGTGCGCATTCACTTTTAAAATGAAGTAAACACGGGATATACGCTAAACGGGAGTCAATAATATTAGTACTTATTTAAGGGGTTTTAATAAAGGAATATTATGACAAATGATGTTATGTTTTATATGATAGTTTCAAAGTATGATTCGGATTAGTGAGGTAATTAAATCTTCGTCACCTCCTCCTAATAACTTTATTATTTATTTCAAATAGAAATATTAAATATAAGAGCTTTTCCATTTTTTAATTTGTATAATCTACCTTGGTGTTATTGAAACAAATATTTAATATAATAACAATTAAACGTTAATGGTAATGTCATTATGACAAAAAACAATATGCGTTTAAACTCGATATGATATTTTCAGGGTGCCACGGGTTATTTAATTCCATCCGGTAGATAAATTATAAAATAATGTTTTGCATCAATAATATAAGTAGAAGAATGTTGAGAAGTCCCATGCGGGAACGGAAGATGATGGGAGCATTACACGTTAATTGAGTTTTAGTTACTTCCCGTCTGGCATTCCTGGAAGCGATTTCCAGTGAGATTCACTAATACAAATATAATCTTACGTGCAAAACTTTGCCTAAACTATGTGAGCTCGGATTGGCTTTTGAAAGGAAATATGTTTATTATAGATGATATTTAATTGTAATAAATGCTACCCATGATTATGGTTGGAATTATTAAAAAACGGTGAGTCAAAAAGTGTAGAGGGATAGATTAGGAACACATTTTCATTTATCCTTCAAAAATAAAATTTCTATTCTATTAATCCCCAAAAGTTACCATTCAGGGTTGGCTATTTCGGAAAATCATTACGTCGTGGAAGGAGGTGTAATTGTACACATTGAAGTCTTACTATCAAAATACCATCATTAGTCAGTCAAGAATGATTTCCCGGGCATCGCCGGGTACCTTAGCTAGTATATATATATATATATATATATATAAAAAACAATTTATCTCCGATTTAAGCTTTCTTAATGCTTTTAGTAATTGATATAGCTTATTAATTAAATCGTACGAATGGCAATGTGGGTTTAGAGAATGAAAACAAAAATAAATAAATGACTTCCATTAATCAGACAAATAGAAAAGTACTTCTAGTAAACAGTTTTCAATCCTTATTAATAGTACTTTGATCATAATTTGAAATAACCTCATTAGCTATTTTCTGATTAGGGAATTAACTAATAATTTAATTATAGAAGTATGTTAATATGTTATTGATGCCTTGTTTCTGTTAGTGTGAAATCTGTTAGACGACAATGAAGTAATATAATATCTATTAATTTCCAATTTCTTTTTTTCAGGCAAGTGTTTTAGAGAATTGTGTGAATAATATGAAGTTTATAAGAAGGCATGGTGTTTTTTTTTCTAATAAAGTAACTGATACATGACACTAATTATTCTAACGAGTTCAATGCCACTTACAAGTAATGAAATAAACATTTCTAATATGACTTCAAAAATAATTATTAGTATTTAGGTTTAATATTAATAATAAACATCACAACATGACCGTCTAAGAATTTCAAATAAATGATAACAGGACAGTTTTTATATAATTTTTACATAAGAAGTAAAAGTTACATTGGTGTAATATTTTTTGTTCCCAAGCTTTTCTACCCAAACTTGTGTGTACTTTTAGTACTAAAAAAACTAGAAATAGGGGCTGCTTCCCCCAGTAACCTTCTTACAACACTTACAAGTATACTTATATTAATACTTTATATTATTTCTGTCTTCTTTTTTTACGGTAGTTTCCTAAGTGGAAATATGTTGAGATATAAGATGAAGGATTTTTCTCTTCAAGTGAACTGTTATGAAATCCATCATAAATTTCAATAATTTAACGGCATTGTTGTGCCTTTATTATTAATGATATACTATTTGAATACCATTATGGAATATTCGTGTTTGTTCGAATATCTGTGGAACAATCAGAGGGCTGGTTGAAATAAATATTTCTCCCATCTAAATTGAAATCTGAATTCACTTACGTAATATTAGAACTAAATTTGTACTATTCAATTTCATTCAGGCATTCATTTGTACTACTGAATAATTTTCTAATACTGCAAATTAAATAATGAAAAATTGTCATATCTAATGAACATTTTTCTGATAAAACCACTGGTAAGATATGAATAGAATTTTTTTTTATTTGCAAATTATCTCCGACATAAGAAATTGAGATGTTAGTCACGTTTCGATAAAAATGTTTACTTCCTTCCAGATATACTCGCGGATTACTTACTAAAATACTATTTGGTGCCTGGAAATCAAAATTTTTAAATTCAGCTTAAATGATGAAAAAATTTGCAATAAAAACGCTGATATGGGGAGTTCTTTATTACTTCTAAGCAAAGCCTCCTTGTTGGGAACCCCACAAAGCTTCTATTGTACCTTGGAAGAATTTGCATACAAATACAATAGCCATTTTTAAGTTAATGTAAACGGGTGGAGAGACTAAAATTTCGCTTTTGAGGACAGCATTCTTACAATGGCATCAAAAAAAAAAAAATAAATAGTTCGCCATCATATTTTAGTTAGAATTGTAAGCATACCATAAAATTTTATTATATTATTTAGATTGACTTCTTTCAACTTCTAAGAGTACTGTAAAATATTTTCGTTTTGGAAATATTGACGAAAAATGTGATATTATGATAACTTTAGTTTAGCGTACTTGTCGGTCTACTCTAAAAGCGGATAAAAGCGTTATCCCATGCCATCCCGATAAAATTCGCACCTATATCGAGAGCCTGTAAAAGTTGCTGAAAGCTATCGATCCTAAATGGCAAGTCCCCACCCTTCTGCCTTGTCAAACAACTGAAATAAATTTACTACTTCATTTCCGCTTGTCCCTCTTGACTCATCGCTGTTTCCACAGGAAATCAGATGCTTAGGGTTCCCAACCTCCTCTCTTAAACGTTATAAACATCTCTAATAACATCAATTTTTATTTATTTTCTCGAAGCTTCAAGCAAGAAATTAGTATTTTAATTCATTGATGGGGCTATTTTATTGTCTGGGCCCCCTGACATTTATATATGACAATTAGTTACGTAAAAGTAGAACAATTATTTTATTAAGGTGTTGTTTCATTGCGATTGTCGGGCACGAAGGATGGTGGAATGCATCACGACAAAAATAGTCCTGTCAACGTTTCGGCAATATTTATTACCCTTTTCAAGTCTTAAAAACGTGTAAATATGTAAAACATTTAATTTCTAATAATTACGTACTTACAATCTATTTTTAAAATATATTTTTTTAAACTTCGTCGCTAGGAACTCATTACAGTCTTCAAGCGCTGGGCATCTTAAGCGGTGTTATTTCTGTGAAGCTGCCATGGGCCAACACATAACATGAACACAAATATGGTGTATTTGTTCGAAATTTGATATAAAGAGTAAGTTGTTGATATTCACATGATAAACCTATATATTGTAATAACGTTCCTACATATTTTTGTTTATTCTTAATAGTGATGGAGAACAAGGCAACTTTTTATACCTCCTCCCGTCATCGCCCTTCTTTCCCATCAGAGATTCATAAATTTCATTTTTGATCGAAATGTAATCCATAAGTACGTGTATGCATTGGTGTTTGTATGATAAACGTTATTGTACATAATTTGGTGGGAATATTTACAATTTTAGTACATTTCGCCCCAGACTGCTACACTCCTTGTTCTTATTCCTTGGTAGATCTATAAAAATAAAATAAAAAGATTATATTCTAAATTTAATATTCTAAGAAAGGGTCTCCCTTCAATGGATACTGCATTCGCGCGATCACACACACAACTTTTTTTTATTTTTAGGACAACTTTTTTTTATTTTTAAAATGAAAACTTATTTTGCATTCACTTTCTACTAAAGAGGGCATTCGCTATGAGAGGTATTCTTATATTGTCTTTCCAGTTCAAGAGTATTACAACTTTGCTTTAAAACTGCTTTTGTAATTGAGAGTGTTTTAAAGCAACTCCATTAACTTTTATTTTGGGAGTACGTCCAACTTTACAAGTTCTTGCCATTTATGTAAGTAAATCACTCGCTTATTAATACTAAAAGAAAAATTGCAAATTAAAAATGAATTTTGTTACCGGTGGTCTGCCAGCTATGAGATATGAAGGACGGCATAGCAGTCTTTGCTGTACGATATCAATGACGAAGAAATACTAGTTTACGAACTGGGTATTTTGAAATTATTTTTTACAGTATCTCGTTCTTTGAAAATTCTTCAACTGTTCTGTGAACGGGAAGTGGTCAGAGGGATATATTGGCCCTCGTGTGTGTGTTTATATATATTGGGCTGTAAAATAAGTTCGTAGCGTTTTTTATTGGTGATTTCAATAAAAATATCAGATTCTTATAAATATTTTAAATTAATTATATGTGACCCATTTTGATCAATTACATGTTGCCATCTTTCAGGTAATTTTTTGATTCCGTCCTCCCAGAACTTCACAGTTTTTTACGCAATCCTCAATATGCGTTTTACAGTCCTTGAGCGAATTTGAGTGTTTCTCGTTAAGAGATTTTTGAAGGACCCGAAATAAGTGAAAATCTGTTAGGACGGGGTTTGCTGAATAGGGTGGGTCACATCCCAGCCAAATATTTTCTGCCGGGTCTGCAAAGACACGTGAGGACGGGCAACTTTTTGTTTATTTGTGAGGAGCTTTGGTGTCTGTTTGTTTATTTCTTTGTTTCCTTTTCAGACATTAACAGCTGAACTGAATTTGATGGAACTTGGTATGTTGTGTACTTGTGAATAAGATGGGTGGGGGATCACATTCCGTCCGAACTCCAATAATTTCTCCCGGGTCTGCAAAGACACGTGAGGACGGGCGTTATCGTAATGGAAAACTATGCCTTTGCGATTAGTCAATCCTGGACGCTTTTGCTCAGTCGCTGCCTTAAATTGTACTGCACACCTCAACTAATCCTTTTTTTTATAATATGTAAACATTATTGACCAAGTAAATATGATTTTATAAACACAGAGAGGATTAAATTGAAATATTGATATACGCTACGAACTTATTTTACAACCTATTATTTATGTGTGTGAGAGAGAGTAGATAGTGAGCGAGTGAGATAGAAGAAAGAAAGGGATTTTAGTAACAATCCCGAGAAAATCTACTAAATTAATTTTTAATCCGGCCGTGAGAAAGTGTATTTGTGGTGTGAGGAGACCTAGACAGCCAGCCATGGCCACTGAGGGAAGGGCTAAGCCGATTTGCCGTCCAGCTTTTCACATCCTTGTCCCTTGGATTATCTGCCTCTTTCACCTTTCCCTGCTATCCTTTCACTCTCTTTCACCTCCACATTTTACTCCATCTTGGGACTCTCCTGCCTTACATTTCTCGATGAGATTTCCGTCCCAAATCTCGAAACGGGACAATGGGGCGTCTTATCTATTTCCCCTGCCCTTTCTCAAACTCCAATTCACGTTTGTTAATATAGGTTTATACTTTATTTTAGGTTCGGGTAATGCTTGGTTATCATGCAGGATTTCCCAATTGAATATGGTCAATCCTCCACACTATAATACTTATCAGAGTATTGAAATTACTGGATCACACTCTACATTCAGTGCGCAATAGACTAGATCTGATGTCTCATCTCGCTTTAATCGGCGAACAGCTAGAGTCTACCTTGAATTTGGAAGACTTGATGCCATATCGCATCATCCCGTCATATTTTCACCTTAGTGTTGCATTAATAATTACTTGTTAAAAGGAACAGTTATTTATTTACTAACGTCCGCTTTTTGATACTATGGCTAATTGGGACGGGTTATCTACAGGTTACCATCCTTTTTGCAGATTTCCCTTAAGGGTCGTACTCATGACGCGATTTCCGAAAAATGTCCTCAAATGTCCATCGATACTACTGCCCAGGAGATGACGAAAATGAGGTCCATTCAAAACTATATATATTTCGTACGGTCGCAATTTTTGTTTGATCGTTACGAAACTTGATATTTGATCGTTTTATATAAAAAGAAAGATCAAGTTCGTTAAAGGCTGAAAGCAGACCAGTTGGGGGGGGGGAGGAATTTAGAAAATTCGAAATATCTCCGCTCTTATACTTCGGATCGAGAAAGTGTATATAACCAATCTTTTATTGTTATTATTTCTTTCAATAGTTTTAATTTGATTAATAGCATTGATTTTAATATTTACTTAAATAGTTAGTTTGAATAATTTGAAAAATTAAAAGGAGGGGTGGGTTGAAACAGAGAATATGAATGTAAGGGAAAAAGAAAGAAATCAAATTTAAAAAGAAATATTGAAAAAGTAAAAAAATGAAATAATAAATAATGAGAAAAAGGGGGAAAAGAATAAATAAAAAAAAACCAAAAAAAAAACCGTCCTAATGTGCGTGTGTCGGCGATTTCTCATGGTCAGGGAACTCAAATACAGTGCGATAAGTGTTGGGCATTGATGACCTTGATGTTTTTTGCCCAGAATGCAACAAACTAACAGCCACTCTAGGTTTACCATGTGATATTAAAGCCAATGCTTTTAACTCACATGGCTAATCTGCGTCCCAACAGGCAACAGTTACAAGAAGGATATATAATCAATTGTTATCCTGCCCCTAAATGAAGGTTTCTATACTTCAACTAAACCATGTTAAAAAGAAGAACGAACCGCCCAAAGATGGCGGCCGATGGTGCCGAATATTAACGAGATGTTGTGGACGCGATGCCGGCAATTGGCCCAAAACAAGAATTCCCAACAAAATAGTTGAAACCTCAATTGTTATAATTTGTTTAATTTTAATTATAAATGAATATAAGTACTTTACAAGCTTGAGAGATTGGTCAAAAGGCTAGCCACTGATAAGTAATGACACCAGTTCATCAGCAAAGGCGAAATTGGGATCCCTTGAGGAGCTCCTTTGATGTCCAAACTAACCTCTATTGGAACCATCTGGGTACCCTGTCTTACCTCCCTCCCTTGATTGACTTTATTGGCCTAAAGTGATAAATTATCTTGTAGTGGCTAACGAGATTGAAGAATGGATGGTGGAATTATGTTTTGGAGAAACGAGTTTAAGTGATAAACAATGTTTCTCTACTATGCAAAATTAATAGTTCTTATGAAAACACATCGCGAACATTTCTGATCTTTCATCCTAAACTTCCTACCTGTTTTTCGGAATCATTACTACCGTACAAGCTTTAAAGCCCCTCTCGTAGGAAATAAGCACATTTCCCACATGCTAGTATAACACTCTTCTGATATAATCTCTATTTCTAAATAAAAATCCGATCAGTACAAGAGGGAATAAAAAAAATACCTCGGCTAATATTCAAAAAAGTCCGACACGCAGGGGCTGCGTTACTAAGCAGATTTTCCACGTCACGTGTTTGTATTTATCTTAAAACGTAAAAGTTCAATGAGAGCAATATTTGTTATTTAGGCTTCAGTTATAACAGATTTTTTTTTTTAATATGACATGAGTAGGAGAGGTTTACTAAAGACCGAAAACTAAAAAATCCAAATATCCTGGTTAATAATCAATATATTGAAAAAAAACGTGTATAACAATATTTATAGAACATAACTTTTGAAATAAGATAGATTCTGTACAATTTTCCTACAACAACGGAGATTTTTCGAATTCTCCCCCTCTAAACCAGATTTTAGTCGTTTACGAACTTGATCTTCATTTTTACATAAAACGTTTAAATATCGAGTTTGGTAACGATCAGACAAAAATTGCAACCACTAGAGCGTTAGCAAATACTCACTAACACACACGCATACATAATTTTGGACTGACCTCATTTTGGTTATCTCCTGGCTTGGATCGATGGACATTTGAGGAAATTTTTGAAAATCCCATCATAAGGACAGCCTCAATAGCTGATTTCTCCTAATGTAAATCTGCTAATAGAGGAAAATGTATATTATAAAATTTATAGGAAATTAAATTTGCAATTATATTATTCCTATGTATGCGGTCCGACGTGTAATAACTGAGATACCCGTATTTCAAATTTTCGAAATCCCCCTCCCAATGGTCCGATTTCAGCAATTAATGAATTCCACCTTTAGTTTTAAAACGGTTAAATATCAAGTTTATTAATGATTAATTACAAATTTCGACTGCTAGAGAGTGAACAGAATAATAAAGAAAGAAATTTATATATATATATATATATATATATATATATATGTGTGTCAAGATGTTGCTAGACACTACATGCTCATCTGTTATACACTTATACAGAAATAGATTAAATAAATACATTTTTATATAGAGTAGGCTAGTGGATTCTAGCTCTCACGGCTCTGCCTATGATAAGACAGGCGCTATTTATTTATGATCTGAAATACAAGAGTAGTTGTTACTAAATGAGATTGTTTGAAAGTTGGCCGGTAGAGAGCGAAGGTCGAGCACATGTTGCTATGGGCCAGCCTAATTTGTAAGTCTATTGTCTTTCTAGCTTTTAAAGCAGCGCGCGCTATTCCCCTTAATGACAGGCTCTTGTGCCGACTCGCTCCCAACGAATAGGGTCACCCCTTTACTCATGTTAAACTTTATCACGCTCCAGGGGCTTAATGTATAATTAAGTCTTTGGTCACAGTCCACTCTTGTTGAATGTATTTTGCCGGCTTACTTCTTGTTCTATTTTCATCTTCAATATTGTACTTTGTTTCTTTTTGTTTTAAGAAAATTTATATATGACTGAATTGAATTAATTTTTGTTTTAATGTTGTCAAGTTGCTCTACCGTATTACTGTGACTTCTTAATATGACTCACTATAGTAATAACCTCTATCAAAAGACTATTTGTTTCAGAAAATTTAAATACTTATTTGAAAATAGAAAGAAAAATCATGTCTTTTTATAAAATTTAATAAAAGCAAAATGAAACATTGATTAATTAAATTAAATATGTTAATAGAAGTTAAAGAAATGACAACTTGGGTTTTTTTTAGTAAAATCAAAGTTTACTCTCTGTTAATTATTATTATTTGAGATGTACGAAATACATGATCTATAAGTTCTGAATGTAGGTAGCATGGTATACACCAGGCATGGGCAACCTTTGACATTTTGTGGGCCAAACTTCAGTGTGCGTTTAAAAGTAGTGCATTTTAAAGTAGTGTTCATAATTTTTAAAGATAGATATCAGACATGAAATTATAACGACAAAGTAATTATTATACAATTTATTAAGATAACAAAATGATGAAAAAAATATGTACAACATTATAATTAAATGGTAAAATTTGGAATTATTACAAAACCAAGAAAGTTAAATAGCGTCACCAAAATCAATGAGATTTGAATTTGGGAAGCTAATCAATCGATATTTGGATTAATTCCACTGATACAAAGACGTAAAGAATTTTCCAAATTATCGTCAGTCAGCCTTGTACGATGTTTTGATTTATTAACTTTCATCAATGAAAAGAATTGTTCTTATAATTACTGCCAAACGCACAAATCTCTCCTCATCTTCTTCATTTGGAGTAAGTAGTGTAATATTTTGTTTAATTGGGTTTTTCAAAATGTCTCACTGGCCGGATCAAAACTTAGCGCGGGCCGGTGGTTGCCCACATATGGTATACACCATGTTTTCATTTCTAAGACCGTGCAGTAATAAGCATTGTTAATTAAGCCCGATCAACATTTTAGCTATACAGGCACGCCTACACGCACTTTGCTTGAGGTTACTTTGTGACAGGCTTTGTGGCAACTGGCTGTTTTAAATGGATTTAAGCAGACATGGGGTGTTATCACAACAGGCATTGGATTCTCCTTCTACTGGGCTTGACACCTTTTGTCATGGCCCAGATGCTGAGGTTGGTAAACATTTTATGTAGATTATCTTTAGTCAACAACTTGTGGTGCTTCTTAAAATTTCATAGAGAGGAAACTTTAATTTAAGTTGAAATAAATGATGATTGTTTTAAAACACTCAGACATAATTACCTGCGTTTTTAATGTTTCAAATTAAACATTTTGTTTTATTAATTGTTTTTGTTTCCTGAAAAATGCCCCATTTGAGGGTTTGGCATCTACTGAGGACAAGATACCCTGCGCGCATCGTTCCGTAGACTGGTATTTATCCAGTTGTTTGTAACCAGCTACCTGAGATATGTAATTTATAATGATGTTTGTTAATTATTATTATATTAGAAAAGAAATATTTGAGTTGGTAGGAACTTGAACATGGGTTTCAGCCTTCGGGATTTCCAGTTCCAAATGATTCAAAACACGGGATCATTCATTGGGATATTCCGTATATATTAATATAAGGACAAAAAAACATGCCACGCAGGTGTACTGCGGACATTGAGCATATTTTCCAAGTCGCCTATTCTCTTTCTAGGCTATATTTGTACCATAACAAGTCGCTTACGAAAACGAATTTTGAGCTGGACAGGATTCAGGTACACTAAATGAAAATCGAATTGGTGGGAGAGGGATTTAAGTGAAGGCTGAATGCGAAAAAAGATAAAAAAAATACAAATACCTCTGTGTATATTCCTTTTAGAGAAAATTCATTATATTTAAATAACTGTTCATACTGGTAAATTGAGGTCTTTTGAAGTATTATGGAATAACCGTTAATGAAGTCACATATCTCATTTATGTCACTTTATGAAGGTCGCAAATTATACGTCCCGTGGTATATTGGCTTATTGCTAAATTGAGATAAGGAGGAATAACTACTTAACGCTTTAATAAAAAATTAAAATACTTTGGTTAACGTTGAAGATAGAAATAATAATGAAAAGAAAGAACAATTGTAGAATATTTTTTACGAGATTGCTTATTTAATATGTTTCGACCCTACTAATAATTAGGGACATATTTCGACTATACTTATTTTATATGATCTTAACGATAAAATCAAATACGATCAAAGAAATATTACTGTCACTTGTTCGTGAACAAACAAGCATATATATACATATGCACACACAAAACACATATTTTTTCTCTAGCTACCCTTTTCATATTACTATATCTTCTGAATACATCGAAAAACTACTTTCTAGCCGTCCCTCTTCCCCTATATCAAATCATCTAGCCTACTCATCCGACTGTGATATATATACTGTTATTTTTAATGTAGATTTCCTCAACGGAACTATGTTATTAAAAATAAACGATTTTTGTGTCTATATATTGCATTATCATTCTGTAATAATATATTTTGAAATGTTCCCATATGTTGAAAATTGGAAGGATGGAATGAGTATTTTAATGAATATTAATCATAGAATGCCTAATATACATTAAATAAATTATATAGGAAAATAATTTATTAAATTATCTGGACTGCATTTTAATTGCTGGGATTTTCCTGTATGGGGGGGGGGGCAGTGTATATAATTAGCAAACAGGATTTAATTTGAAATGCTGTCTTTAATTTCCCCCACAGCCATGAATTTTATTTCTCTTCCAATACATTCTCTTTATAACGTAATATTGTTCAGAATTTATTATAGGTAATTGGTTCTGCTGACTAATTAATTATTTCCCAATTACATTGACCTGTTGAGCCAGTTTGTATGAAGGAATACCTTAAAAGAGCTTGTTGGTAGATAACGATTGAAATTAGCTCTCTATTTCCACTTTTCAGTACTCGTGTAAAGAGTGTGGACTCCTCAATTTGGAATGGAGGAGGGGAGACGGACTCTTTGATTTTTGTCCATAATTAATTGCCTGGATTGAATTTTCTCTTTTTATTCCATCATTTCTAAATGAATCTGTAGAGAAATATGACCTTTACAAGAACGTTTTTATTTTTTTTTAATGTTTTGAATGTTTTTATTTTTGCTTACAACAAACAAACCTATTTGCAGAGGCTTAGTGGGACGCTGGATGGGAAAGGAGAGGCTGTCCCTACTTTTACTGCGGGTTCAACTTGTTAGAAATTTGGTCTGCACTGCTGGGATTAAGCAAAGTTTCCCGACGGCTAAAGCCACCACTATCAATCAGTCTTGTTTTAGCACTTCAAATTTCTTGTTTGTGGTAATATGCCCTTCTTTAATTATCGACTTTGGAACTTAAGGTTGATAAGCTAGGTTGTTAATAAAGGCTGACTATGGGATAATTCTTAGTATTATAATTGCTAGAGTTTGGTCGTAATTGCACAATAAAGTTCCGATTGTATATAGTTGGTTAATCACATTCGATCAGTATTTGTTTTTAAATAAAATGTATAAAATACAAAAACCCAGGTCTATCTCCGTTATTAACCGAGTTAAAAAATGCATACTTTTAGCAGATTTCCCTTAAGGGAAATCAGCTATTGAGGTTGTACTCATGACGGAATTTTCGAAATTTTTCTTCAAATGTCCATTGATCCTACCTAGTAGATGACGACAATGAGGTCCGTTCAAAACTGTGTATATATGTGTATGTGTATATATATATATATATATATATATATATATATATATATTTATTTGTCTGTTACCGCACTAGCGGTAGCAATTTTTGTTTGATCGTTTCCAAACTCGATATTTCGTATAATGTAAAATGAAAGATCAAGTTCGTTAACGGCTGAAGTCGGACCAGTGAGAGGGGGGGGATCTGCTTAGTTAACGCAGCCCCTGCGTGACTGACTTTTTTTTTTTAGGCTTCATGTAACTCCCACTCCTAACACATGACATTTTCACTTTCAGCATATCTATCGCTTAGCGTAATTTCAAATATTATTATTTTAGGTGGCTTCTTATTTCGAGAAGTATAAAGATTAGATTGCAAGATAATATCCACCCCGTGGAAAAGTAACTGTTTTCTCAGCACCTCCATAACGTAATTTTTCAGTATGTTATTCATCATTGGAGATTAATTCTTCAAAATCTTAAGATTAATTTTCTAGATCCTACATGCATTCGTCCTTGATGCATTCAGCTAAATTACTTGCAAATCAACGGTCGTTGTCATTATATTTTTCATGAAATGAAATTCTACAACATAAATATTTATTTATAGGAAGTAAAGTTAAATTGAATAGAAATGAGCCTGAATTCTCTCAACTACTATTCAAAGTTTTTAAAATGTTTTCTGATATATTTTCCGTAAGCTTTATTTTTATATAAATATCGTACTTGGCCAAAGGACGAGAATTTTTTTCTCGTGATTTTGAAGTAGTCATTGAGTATGATTTTGAATCGGAACTCAATTGTGGTTTCGTAGTAGAAAATCGCTAAAACACATCAGCCTATTAAAATACATAATGTTATTTATGAACACATTTAATAATTATTGTTCTTGTGTATGAATAAACAACGTAATCTAATATTATTAAGGGAAAGTCTCTGACCTTTCTGTCGCTGGGCAAAGACTGAGCGACGACCCATGACGATGTAGTTCATATATAAATAACTATTTGTGTAAGGATAGAAGGGATAGATAATCTTCGTTAAAATAATTATAGGAGAATGAGGATTAAAGTACTGGCCTGGGGTGCCTTTGAATCCAGCTCTTTATTTATTATACGAGGGGTGAATGAGTTATTATAAAAGGGAGAACTCTTTGAGGGGACTAATTGCGGCCTCCTAGCTCTCCCTTGTTCTCATCAAAAAAGGGGCTTACGTCTCCCTACTTCCTTTTTTATACCCACAATAGTCTTTTATTATTATTATTATTATTTCTTAGAGGGTTGCCCTGATAAAAAAGAAAATCGGTGAAGTATTGATGGCATAATGCACACCCTCAAGGGGGGGGGGGGAGGTCCGTTGTTGAGAAAAAACTATTAGCATTTCTAAAGAATTCCAGCCGCATTCACTTCTTCTATTGGACGACTTCTTGAATTTCCAATTGAAAATTTCAAAATTCCTTTTACGCAGGTTTTCCTTAAACCCACGCAGGTGTTTTCCCCCACGTGCAGTTGAAATACAAGCTCATCACACTAAAATGGCACCATTATGACGTTATATGGGCATCACAATTTGTCATTACAGAACACTTCAGGGAATGCTGAGTCTATTAACGCATTTTTCAAACGATTCTTACCAAACTATGTTAAAACACTTAAAATGTCGGGCCAGTAGGAACGGTTTAGAGTTGGACTGGATCTTACAGGCTAGTTTACAGGAATAACTCAGTTTATTAAAGTTATAAAACCCTATTATGCTATAGCCTTATATCTTTTCGATTTTCTCTTTTGTCTAAGCACCTAAAACTCGGCTAAGATTAGGATCATTGACTAACAGTGTTTTTCATGTTTTGATATTTTTTCATATGATACTTTGTCATAAGTAGGTTAGTGGATGTAAAATAAAATGCCCGTTAGACGTACCAAAACTTTATTATAAACGTTAAATAGTATATATTTTAATATCGAGTTTCTTTAACTTAACTTTATAATTTTTGGAAGGGGGTTGCTATTTGCGAACTTCCTTTTTAATATTCAACTAATTAAAGCGCTAAATGTAGAATGCGGTTTACTGAAACTCAGTTTTATTTGAGCACAGATATTTCATTTATTTATATATCTTTATCTCGTCTCCACTCCTCAAAAGTTTTATTTTCAAAATCTAAAGAGTTCATTAATTGCTTAACTGCTAGATGCAGCAATAATCGGTAGTTCTGTTATTGCACGTCAACAAATTTAAATCTTTAATTTTCGATGTGTTTTGATCTCTGGTAGCTTTTAAATATCAGAACTATGCGCCATTTTCTCAGATAAGCATATTTTTCAATAAGTTTTCACAGCTCTTTCAATAAAGAAAAACATTAACACAATTTGTTTCTTTAAATTGTAATTCAACCTATTTATTTTTGAACACTAACAAAATCAAATAACAAAGTACAAAGAAATGAAACAAAATCAGCATCAGCTAGTGACATAAAAATTAAGTATGCCTGTCCAAGAACTATATGTACAAACAAACCAATAGATGGGAGATGTGAGTGTTAAATATAATACTGCTGCGAGTGGTTATTCTCTTATAGAGCAATGGATATATTTCACTGAATATATTAATTATTTTTAAATATTTAAACCCCCTTCTTTAATGTGAGTGAGAGCTTTTGTCGTGTAATAATTCTGGTAGGCTGTGCGGTATGTTTGCTGTCAATAAGTATGAGTTTGATTGTCAACGTCGTTATTGTATGTTCTGAAAGTCGGTGGTTGGTTCTGTACTAGTCATGAGATAATTGTAGTTTATCCTAGAATTGCCGTGTCGTAGGCGATTTCTTCCCTTCTTGGTACTCGGGCTACTTGAAGTGTGCTATATTAGCCGTAATTTTGTGGTAGTAACCACTCTCATTCCCACTTCTTCCAGGCGTATTTTTATAACGTATTTAATAGCGTGGTATGTAGTTAATTGGCCCGTGTCAGGTCTATTGTGTTCATTGCAAGTTCCGCAAATTTATCTATTATAGTATTTTCTTTTATATTAATTAATCCGGCATTATTTATTTTTATGTTGTATGTCACAATGTTAAATTATTCACTTGTATGATGTTCTTCCTCTACAGTAAATAAAGCTTATATATTCTGGAAAGTCATCCTTATCATCATAGCCATCCCCTCCTCCTCCTGTCTCCTTTTTGTATATGCTGATATGTGATAGCATACCGAATTTTCTGTCATTTATATTTTGGTGTCGGATAAAGCGGTACTTTGTTGCTACTGTGGGCCCCATTCTTTTTTTGTTGGGTAAGAGGTTTTGGTAAGTTAAGATGCCGTCCTTCAATAAGTTCCGAAAGTAATGGCTGTTTTGAGGATTTACGGGTTAAGAACGAGGCAACCATTTATATCTGGAAGAGGATATATACCGTTAAGAGACTGCTTCTAGCGCCTCTGGCATAGGCCTGTACTAAATCTGAGACCAATTTACCCTCGATTTATGTTGCCCTGAGATCAGCTACTTCGTCTTAGTCCCTCGCTCCGCCTTAAAACCGACAAGGCCTATTCTTTTCCACCCCCTACTCGTATACCTGCTTTCAGAGATATAGTTTTATAGAACTGTTGGCCATTTGTCTTCTTGAAGTAAATCGTCGAAACTCAGGCTAGCACTAGTCTAGGGACAAGTTTATGGCTCACTTAGTTTCCAACTTAGTGTTTAGCTGAATAGATTGAATACTGATCGGTTCCCTTCTACTGACCTCAAATCTAATCACAAGGGTATTTACTATAAGATGAATTTCACGTGAAAAAAAAGGAAGAGAATTCATTACATCTTTTGTTAATTCTATGTCATGTAAAGAAAATTAAAAAGAAATAATTTGACCCATTTATTTATTTTAACAGAGATTAAATGGGTGTGCTTATCAAAGACACAAAATCAAGTATCGTCATCATATCTTGTTGGCAAGTCCTGTTTCACGTTTCCTATGTAAAGGATAAAGAACTCAGGCAAAGTATGTGTTTGTCTGTGAAAAATAAGATATAAATAAGACTTGAAATTTGTTCTGGCCATGAGTGGTGTAATTAATGATGGAGGTGGTGTGGCGATGGTTGCTTGGAGTGGAAATTGCATGTGTAGGGGTTAGCTGAGCCAATTAAACAAAAAAAAAGTTATTACAGGTTCCATTGTGTAAAATGTTTCGATCGTATGCGCGGAGTTTCTCTAAACCCCTAGTCCTTTCTTGAATGTGGTAAAAAACGAGTATGGTATCGATAGACTTAAATGTATAAGTTTCTAGAGCATACAATGTTCACAGATGATGTACCGGTTTTTTTTTTGTAAATGTACCTCACATGTTCATGCGTCATGAGTACACACATGATATTAATACTGCTAATACGTTAGGCATTAATAGAGAATGATTCTGAAACTTTATGTCATAAGCGAGAAGCTCCTCGTGAAAGACTTCGCCTCGAAACGCTGTAGAAAATTGAACATGGTCCGCAGAACATTAGTGCTACCGTGCTTCATGGGTCACGAAAAGAGAATTTATTTCAGTTTACAAAGGAAATGGTAAATTTTCCTAACTTTTCTGACATAAACTTTCCCCCCTTGAAAAACCTGTAGCAAGTGTGTATACACGATAGGAGTATGTTCCTTCTATGGGTGGTTGTTACTTAAGTTGATTGCACAGCAGAACCATCCTGACGTGAGTGGAATGCCTCTGAGGAAGGCATTAGATACTCGACAGTTGACTTGTATATTGGAGTTAGGTGAGAGGTATTTACTGCAGAATATTGGAATGGCTAGCCGGGGCTCTTACTCTTTCCTTGAAGATTTACGGCAAGATTTATGGTTAGTACTTATTGCTACACTGATGCTGGCTGAAGAGGTAATCTATCAGTGAGGTAACCCACCAGGGTCATAACCAATTCACCTCAATACATCTGCTTCCATTCCTAACACGTTCACGGTCCAACATCTAGCCTCATCTTTAATGCTGCTTTAAGGACTGAAACTTGAAATTTAAACTTTTTGAGGAATGAGAAATAGCACAAGAGCCCATCCTATTGGAAGTATAAAGCAAAAACGTAACTATGTGGGTGTATATGCATCCAATTCAAGTATTATAGGCCCTAAACTTTACTTTTTTTTTTGGTTTATTTTTATATTTAACAACAATAAATATATATTGAATATTTCTGTTTTCGTAAGAGGGATGGAGAAATTAGGAATTTTGTATTCCTGTCTCCCCAAAAGCTTACTATATTGACAACTAATGATCCTACCTACTATATGAAGAAAATGAGGTCCATTCAAAATTATATATATATATATATATATATATATATTTGTCTGTTACCAATTTTTATTTAATCGTAGCCAAACTAGATTATAATTTCATGCACAACTAAAGAACAAGTTCGTTAACAACTGAAATCGGATCATTGGGAGGGGGGTTCAGAGGAGGAGGGAAATTCGAAAGTTCAAAATATCTTTGTTATTATATGTGGGATCGAAAAATTGTGTATACCCAATCTTTGTTTCTTTTTGCTCATTGAAAATGTCCTATTAACCTGGTTCTATACAATATTTCTTATAAATCGAGATATTTGCATTTTTCTTTGAACATGTACTGTGTGAGATGTGTGCAAATATTTTTGGCATCTTCATTTAAGATTTTACGGTCCAAACTACATGATTTTCACTTGATCAACACCACTCTCGTTATTTCCCAATTTTATAGAAAACTAAAGTTTATATTAGGTATTGTTTGAAATGGGCCTTGGGGAGTGTGTGGGATTAATTAAAAACTTAAAATAATGTGAGTTTAGAGTGGCAATAATTGAAAATATGTTGTTGAAATTTTATTTTTTTTTAGAATTGGTGTTAAATACAATTTTTTCTTATTTGGAATATGGAGCGAGGTACATGAATTTTTATTTTTCAGCCTCAGACCTTCACTTATAATCGTCTGATTTTATCTATAATTAATTGAGTACATTTCAAATTCTGTTTACATAGGCTTCTTACTACGGGAGGAATAGGGTGTAGACGATGATATGACCAGAGTGTCAAACCAGCACGTGGGAAATCTGCTTAGTTTACGTAGCTACTGCGTGACAGACCTTTACATGTGGGATGATCAGACTGGAACCTATCCTAAACTATCTTAACGAACCAGAAGGACATGACATATCGCACAAGTTATATTCATCATTCACTTCGTCAGTTATCCAGTCAGTATTGGAGCTTTATCTAGCTATTATGATGCTTGGGCAGTTAGTTATTGGTGATGTGAGCCATATTTCACAATGCCGATGGAGCCATAATTCAGGCCTGGGGTTATCTACTTTCCCTGAGCCTCTGTCAGTCTTCATTATTGCCCAGACCACGGCTAATGTCCTTATTTACTCCAATCATGCATCCATTACATTTCACTCTTCATATCTTCCATTAACGTTGATCAATTACTTAATGCTGAGGGCTGTTTTTGTATTGTTTGCCCCCACCCCGACTTTTTCTTTGTTATTTTTGTTTCGAAAAATCAGAGATCAATATTTCTAAAATGTTTTGGCGCAGCTTTAATAAGCATTTTTACTGTAGAAGGATCTTCAACAGCCTCCCGACGTTAAGTGTCTGAATAAAGTCCGTCACGCAGGGCTACGTTAACTAAGCGGATTTCCCATGTGAAGTTTAACAATAGATAAATCTACATACCGGTAACACAACCCCACCGCGAATATTAAATGAATAAATACAAACGATGATAAGAAACCTCCCAACGAAAAGCATCTGAAATGTAAACAAACAGTTCTGCCATCTTCTTACCGGAAAGAAAACAATTACTGTAATATATCGGAATATAACGTATTAATTTGATTGAAAACTATTTAGTATACCTAGTACTGTAATTTATAATGAATCAGAATAATTTTTATCTCAATCAACCAGATTTAAGTAGTCCAAAAAGGTAAGAATGGGGGGAGGGGGATCACCAGAACATATTTCTTTGTATATCATATAATAAATGTCTCTTGAAAACAATATTAGTCATATTTACTAGACATATGAGTACGACCTCAAAAGTTGATTTCCCTTAAGGGAAATTTGCTAAAATAGTATGGCTACCGATACTCAACATTTCCAAAATTAGTGAGATAAATATTTTCTTATAATCGTGAACTGTTAACCAGTCTTGTTTATGAAGTAATTTCGTACAATTTCCGTTTTATATATTTATATATATATATATATATATATATATATATATATATATCTGGAATAATAACTACTAGAGTTATTTGTATTTTTTTTTTTTTTTTTCAAAATTCCCATTCCTACTAAAGGGATCTTTAAATTTCAACTATGGTTTATAGGGTTCCTAATAAGTAAGAAATAACGCATGGACTGTGTGTAATGACTTCATTAAATGTCATTACAGCAGATGAGAAGTCAGCTTAGTTAGTCAGCTTACATAGACCCTTCCTATATGTCGAACTTATTCTAATATAGTTCCAGTTCACCATTCTTATTGCGCACAAGTTAATTTTTCTTTTCACCGATTATCTTTTAATTATTGGATTTTATGAGCATTAAAAACATTTTAGATTAATTATTATTATTATTATTTATTAACATCCACTTTCTGTTACTATGGTTAATTGGGAAGGATTGTCTACATGTTTACCTAGCCAGGGTGGGACTAAGGATTTCACTTCTTCACTCAAGTAAAATCACTTGCCCAAGCGATAATCGAACTCGCCATTCTATGTCTGCCGCTTTAACCTCCTTCTGGAAAAGTCCCCTAGATTTACATTTATTTAAGTAATTTAGTTAATTTAATACCTGAAGCGAGTCCTACTGTTGAGGGTGAAAAAAATGATCTAATCGAACACTGTGGTACACATGTTCAGGGTAACATTGACCGTAACTGTATAATTTTTGGTAATATGTTATCAATCGGAATAGCTTTAATGCGATAAGTACTTAAGAAATGTAAATAAATATAGTGCAATGTTTGCCAAGATCTTGAGAATTAGCATATATAAAACCTTCACAATGAAATTATTAACTAGTCTCAATGACCAAAATCCGAAACTGGCTACCACCCACTTAAATAGGAGAGTGTTAAAGAACATGTGTCAACCTTAATAAAAGTGTTTGGTTTCTAATTTTAGAGTCCTTGTCTAGATTAGAATATATTTTTTCGATCATCTGTTGAAGTTGGCGATGTTTGGCCTTTTAATTCATCCTATTTACCTATGATGAAAACGGTAAAATTCTTATTAAAAGTTTATTCAAATTTTAAAATTTGGTGCGGCTTAAGAATATAAATCAGTCAGCTAAATATTCACCTTAACAAAATTTTATGAAGCCAAACGCATTCAAATCGACATATATCTTCGTCTTCCACCGTGTAGTTGTAATCATGGATTATGATTTGTTTTGCTGTGTTAGATATGTGAATTTTAACTTCCGAGTCCATCGATTCCCCTAGTAATTAACATTCAATTAGAAGGCTTCATTATGATTGTCAAACCTTCATTTAAGTGTTTTAAACCATTTTGAAGAGCGCGAAATACACACACCTACCAAACATTACAAGAATGGACTGGACTTACTGCACTTTATCTTCAGGATATAGATACAAACAAAATAGAATTCAGGATATAGAATATGTATGTTTACAGCAGAAAAAAACTGCTCGATGTAAATACACTTTGCATTCTGCACATGGCCAAATTTCTTCACATGGGCAAATATGACACGTTTTATTGGCCCAAATAATCGTATAGAATCATTGTGATATTACATTAACCACCTGTACTTTCCCCAGAAAAAAACCAACTCTCATCAGTATTTAACTTGCTCAATTCATCCCTTAGTTAACATAATTTCAAACAAACTTCATTCGGTGATAATAAAATAATTAGTAGATAAGCCCTAATGGAGGAAGGAAGTTAAATCCAACAAATTAAGGTGTGGGTTTAATGGCGGTATGCCACGACCCAAACCAGCTGATGCTGGCAAGTTTTAATCACCGTAATGCTTCTGCCCTTCGTCAGTTGGAGTTGTAGGAGTAGGGTTGTTGGTGTGGCAAGTTCAAATGATAACCTTTCGGTGAATTTACTTGTTTGGGAGAAGTGGTAATCTCTCGCGTGACTTACTTTCCGCCAACTCTGTATCTCTCGCTTCAGTGCGAGTTGGACGTAACTCGCCATAAACTATCAGGCCGCTTCCCCGCCGGCTGACAGGCACCTGCCATATTAATTAGGACTGTTTGTTTTTAAAACATTTTTGTATTTTCCTCTTGTGTAGCAATATATAAAAAAATATTTATTTTCACAAGTCTTTTCTTCTGTTTTAAATACAGACCGCTTTTGAGGGCCTATATACAATGTATTAGATACAAGTGGATCCCAGACCACTGGAAATGAATGGATACTGTTTAAAATGTAAAATACGAAAACAAAATTGAGTTCTCCTTTAACTAAACTGTTTTTTATTTTCCTCCAGAAAGTGCACATTGCATATTAAATACATGTAGAGTACCAGAGCCATTTTTCTTTTTATTGATCCTGTTCAATGTTTTAAATGTATTTGTTTGATTAAAGTTAACAATGCCCTGATTATAATAAATATATCACACTTTCACAATAATCGGGGGAAAACAAAGTTTCGGAGCGGGAGGTGGAGTAATGGCTTCAAACCAATATTTTTGGTATTCCTATAGAATATTCTGTAATAGAGAATAACACACAACTGGTGCAAATGCTGACTACTATCCAACACTTGTCGTACGTCTGTTTTATAGCTTAAATTAAATTCGAACTCTACTGTATTTCTGCCAGATACTCCAGGTCCTTTACAATTCTGTTTCATACCACGCCCCTGCAAAACCAAGAACATTGATGAGCAGAGCGGCTTCCCCAGCTTCATTAGTTTGACTCTGGTACCCTTCTCCAGCACCAATCTCGTCAGAAACCTAACCTCCTCTCGAATATTTTGAGTAATTGAAGTTAATCAGCATTTATTTATGGTCAGCAGCATTAATCATTTTTCATTATTCTTTCTAAGTATCGGGCAACTATTCCACAGAGGTTGATTCGCATTCACCTTAATTTCCGAGGTAGTTGAAATTGAAGTTCAGTCCTTCACATGTACCTTGCAAGAAAGGTCTAATTGTCAGTAACTCCAGCATATTACGTTTTTTAAAATTAAACTTCTCATTCAGGAAAATCCGTATTTTAAAAGAAATTTTATCAGCTTAAGATTATGCAATAATCAATTTTATATTTTTAATCTCCTTCACCTTTTTGTTCATATCATTCCTCTGTTTTTGTTTGTTTACTGTTCAATGTCAGACAAATTAATTCTGACGAAGAGAACGTTATGCTTGTTTACTCAGACCCCGGTATTATGTCTAGTCATATCGTTAGATGACGTGAGATACCCCGCCCTCTCTAGGCCTTCGCTATAACTACATTGTTTACCAGCTATAATGGAGGAATATAATTTGCGTAGAGTTTTTCTTACAAGTAAACAGAATGAATTTCAGCCGGTTTTGTTAATGTGATAGTTTTTAGAACTGTGCTAATGTACGTATTTTGGTTTAAAATTTGATGCCTTTTATAACTGTGAGGGCGGGGAAGCCATTATTCCCGGGTTTCGGCACCAAAATGTAAGGGCCGGGCGAGCCATTGTTTCCCGGGTTTTGGCACCAAAATGTAAGGGCGTGCGGTTAGCTTTTGCGGTAATAATAAGAAAGCATTAGACTGAAATAAAAGGAGATAGTTTCCTCACCTTGATTATACCGAAGTATTTACTATTTTTTTGGAAAGATGAGGGTGAATAATACAAGCCACTATTTGAGTTCTCCAAAGAATCAAAATATATTAAATAAAGAGTAGCATATAAATAAACCTTATAGTAACGAACCTTCTGTGAGGTTATAACAGAATAAGACTAATTCACGATACAATTTAAACCTGAAAAGAATACTAATTTAGGGACTAACCTTGAATCTAAGGAAACAAACATTAACTTATTGATAAAGATGTGATAAAAACAAAGAAACTTTAACTTTATGAAATATGACTCTATAACATAGACAGAACACAATGGCTATCCTTTGTTTGGGTTATAAACTTTAGCGGCAAGCCAATAATATATATTCACTAAGGAATGATTGAAATGTCCTATATCATGAGTACTCATTTAATACGTCGATAATGTTAGCATTATAATAAAGAAAGAGGTACCTTCGAGAAAACTATACTTTCCATGCGGCGGGTTTTCTTTCACGTGTTAATGTGTTCTACAGAAGATGTCTTCTTCTCGCTGGTGCAAAATAATAGCGTATCTTCGATGCGGGGATCCTTTCTGAATACAGGAGAGGCGAGAGCAGAACAGTGTTCACCTTTCTTTGCGGAGCACACCCAACCACGTGCTTTACACTCGAGCGATGGAATCCAACTCCTCATGGCCGCTCAGATCAAGCGGGCGCTTCGTCCTGTAGGCCAGCACTGCAGTTTCCGCTATTGGCCACTACCTTGGTGATCCTGCCAGGCCGTACGGCCGGTTAGTGAATTAAGACAGCGCGGGAGATAAGACTGAACAATAACCAACGAGATGTAAATTACGGAACTAAAATTTTTATTGACTTTCATATGCTAACAGGTCCACTGATAGTTAATTTATAATGCATTAAGTGCTTTGCGAGTCCTTCTGATAAGTAGTTTTATGTTCTGAAAAACAGCTTTCATTCTCAATTTTTCTAGTTGTATTTAATTGGAAAACAAAACTGCATTAATTAATTTCCATTTCTTTTAAAATAGTATATTCAAAGATGCCTCAAATACACTTGTATTCCTAACGAACATTATTTATTACAATATGGAATTAATTTCCAATAGAGATAACATGAAATTGGCACAATGCTCACATCATTTCTCCTACCAAAAGCAGCATTTTCCTTGTCCTTCAGGAATGACATATCGCCAAATTAAAGATTCTTCAATATTAAAATATGGACATGTTCATAAATATTCCTTTGTGTTAGACACTCAATTCCAATCAGAGCCTTATTTTGTCATTTATGTGTCAACTTTAAATTTGAAAACAATGGAAGTTTCTCCTCCAGCTTGCGAATGGATCCCTTGAATATAATAATTTATATTTCAGAGAATTTTTATTTAAGTATAATCATATTTGTTATTTGTTTGAGGGTTGAAGGAAAGTCGATATTAACATTCGTCTGAACGTGTCATTTTCTGTATGCGTCGCACCAGTAATGTTTAGTTGACACTGCTCATGCTACAAATACTTGGTGGATCATTTTTCATTAAAGTGTTAAATGTTATTTATCCAAGGCAAATTGGGCCGTGTTATCTATACGTTACCTCTCTTTTCTAGCTAGGATGGGACTCTAGGGGGATGGGGGGGGAGAGTTTATTTAGTCAGTTCGTCACTAAATAAATCTCTATCGCCCATGACTAGGTTTTATTAAACCCATGGGTTCTATGTGGGAACTATTTTTAATTGGAGTAAGTCATAATACGATTTTAGCAGATTTCCCTTAGCAGAAATCAGCTATTGGGGTCGTACTCATGACGTGATTTCCGAAAATGTTCTTTAAATGTCCGTCGATCCTGAGGATCAAAATGAGGTCCGTTCAAAATTTTATATATATATATATATATATATATATATACATATATATATATATATATATATATATATACACTTGCCTGTTACCGCTTTAGATCGTAACCAAACTAGATATATAAGCGGTTCATCCAAATTTAAAGGTCGAGTTCGTTAATGGCTGTAATCGAACCAGTCGGAAGTGGGGGTTTAGACGGGGTGAATTTCAAAAATTCGAAATATCTCCATTATTATGAGTCCGATTGAAAAATAGTTTAGATGCCATCTTATTGCGAATGTAATGCTCTATAAATGTTGTTATGTAGGTTGTTTCACTATCTTGATTATTAACCGAGATATTTGGATTTATTAGTTTTCTGCCTTCAGTAAATCCCCACACTGACTCATGTCATATTAACAATAGGCTGTTTAAAATTACGACGCCTAAAATTAAAATTTTTGAGGCCTAAATACCAAATATTGTTCTAATTGAACCTTTACGTTTTGAGATAAATGCAAATACCCGACGCAAGTTGGAAATCTGGTTTGTTAACGCAGCCAATTCGTGACGGACTTTTTTAATATACGGGTGTTTCCACCAGCTGAGAAGGTTGTTTTTGACCGCATCAAAACATTCACAGCGGGTATACTATTGCTGCATTGCATGATTAAGATAGCGGAGATCCGTAAAAGAGATAACTGAACATTTTGAATAAATCCTGCTAGCAATCATAGTTAAGTTATGAATATTACTGTTTTTGTTGCGTTGAGTGTTTAAAGATGAGTTGGTACTATGTTTCAGATGTGCCGTTTCCCCCCTCACATAAGCTGACAGCGGCGGAGGTGTTCGAGCGTAGCGGTAGACCCAGGCCTGATGTGCTCAAGCAGCACTTCATGGCTGAGGGGAGGATAGACGAGGCCGCTGCTCTGAGGATCATCAACGAAGGGGCGACGCTCCTCAGGTCCGAGAAGACCATGATAGACATCGAGGCTCCAGTAACAGGTTAGTTGAAACATTCTTAACACTATCGAAGCACTGCTTACATCAATGCATACCAATTATAACTCACAACTACAATTAAGAGGCACCATCAGAAATGCTCACAATTTCTAACGGAACATGGACGTTATTTTACAAGATTTAAAAGTCAACAAAATGACGAATGTACTTGCTACACACAGACAACACAAACGTTTATACTCTATTACTGTTCAACATTAAATCAAAATAGGTCAAATTCAGGTCGTACTCATAACGCGATTATAGAAAAATTTCTTCAAATGCCCATCGATCCTACCCAGGAGATGACGAAAATGAGGTCCGTTCAAAACTATATATATAAATATAAATATGGTGATGTTATTCTTTTTGGAGTTTTGGTCAATGTTGATGAAAAATCTTATAATACAAAAATACATTAGAATATAAACTTGATTGTGAGGAAAGAGAATTATAATTCAATATATTTACCTTACACAGACTATTTAATTTTTTTTTTCTTCTTCATTTTCATTTATTAATTTTATTTGTAGTTATCTTACTTATTTCAATATTTTATTTTTTTATCGTTTTTATTATTTAATTTCTTTTTATTATTATGTTTGATTATATGGTAATACCCTATTAAATAGTATATATTGCAAAAATGTATTTAAATATAATCATACATCTAATATGCCTTATAGCAATGGAACATGTACTCAAATAAATAACTTCTCATAGGGTTACTTAGGAGAAAAAAAAGAAAAAAACGCCTTTCGACGTCATATCTCATTTATCCTTCCATTGTGCTCCAAAAATGGCCCAAAAGCTTTTATTGTCGTTTTTCAAAAAGTTCATCGAATTTGGTCTTATATTTCCTTGTTTAAAAAAAATAAAAATCACTCACGCAGGTGGTGCGTAAAGTATTCAGACTTCCCTCGTAGTGGTTCATAACATACTTATATCCTCCTCTATTGGACAAGGAGAAGGAACATGAATATGACTGATGTCAGCACTTGGAGGAAGCATATAACGTTTGTTAACGGTGGTCACCCGTTCTTATCTTCGATCTTAAGACCGATCTTTACGATACAAGCAAAACAAAGCAGATTTCCCACGCATTGGAATATTATACTCTTACAAGCTCACCTTATCATCTATTTTCTATTCTCTCGTAGTAAAAAGTTTAGTGGAATCAGAAATTCAAATGTGAGCTAGATATCAAATTTTCAATGGCTGATTTACACAAAATGAAAATCAGATGAGTAGAAGTGAGGTTTTACTATGGGTTGAATACTAAGAGATGCAAATATCTGGGTTAATATTCAGGTTAGAGACATGTGTAATTGAGCATTTATAGTAAATTAGATGTGATACAAGAAGAGTTTTTTTTTTTTAAATAACTAATAATCGCAAAGATATTTCGTATTTTTGATTTACGGATACTTCCTTCTAAATCCTCCCCCTACTCTACCCTAGCCCGATTTCATCCGTTAACGAACTTGATCTTTAGTTTTACAAGAAACGTTCAAATAGGTTACTTTTACACCGTTTTCATGGTTGGTGGAGGGTATAGGTTGCGATCTGTCAGAGGGATAACCGAGTGTAAAATATACTTTCTCAGATAATATCAAAGTGCATATCGTTAGATGTTAGACACTTCCTCGTTACTCTGACACTCCAGCTGCTGTCTATAGCGATATTACAGACAGCAGCTATATATATAAAAATGAATTGTCCTGATATTCAATAACTATGCCAAAAATCAAATTTTCCTTTAATGTTAAATATGTTATATGTTAATTATTATGTTGTATGTTAAATAACTGATTCGTCGCTAAATCGCCCCAGTTGCGAAAAGCGATTATTGTATGAATAAATAAAAATCAAATTTTGATTGATTATTTATTAAAACAGTCAGTATTCACAAGTATGCAAATTATTAACGAATATTACATGATGAAACTAACCTCCTAATTCATTGAATGTTTTCTAAAAAGAATACATGCCTTAAAAAATAAAATATGCCGTAGATAGACAAATTTCTGTTCATCATCTAATTGATCTCGACGTCTCCAATGGAATGTCCTTTGACTAGAAGGAATGTGAGAATTGCCATGTTGACGAGACATGAAATAGGGAGATATGAAAATAGCATAAAGACTTGTTGTGAGGAGGAGGGGGGGGGTACTATCTAGCTCTATATAACTTTCATATGGCACAAAACTCCGTCCTGGACTAAATTTCTCTTAAAGCATATAAGTGTGGCACGACTGATTGATAGATGGATGTCGTGGTCAATGCCTATCATTTGTCAGCTTGTGAATGCTGCAGGCTACGGAGGAATGCTTCTCTAACAACTAAGGCCTCCAGTGATATTTTCTCCACTTATGCCTTATTGCTGTGAATGAATATTTCTTTATTGTGCTTTTGGTCTGATGCAGAAGGCAACGGGGAACCACTGAATGTCCTTGTGGACCTCTTATTCCCTTGTTTGATCAATTGCCATATAGATCTTGTAGAAGATACTATATGAAAAAATATCAATCAATTTTTATATCGAAACAAATTAATGTGAGTTAACATTTTTCTTCAATTCACAATACATTTGCTTCATACTACTCCTAACCTTTCCGTTTCTACCAACGCCACCTATTCTGTGGCTTTTTTTTCCACAACATATAAAATAATGTGAAAGTGTTTTCACCTAAATGTCAATAAAGACCTCCTGCCATTACTCTTATCTTCTCTATTTGATAAATTTAATTTTACTGTATTATCCATTGGTTTTGTCTAGCAACAATTTTCATAATCATGTGGGTAAAATCATCGTATGTATATAAAAACTTGTTCTTTGTGTATTTAATCTATAACTAGTAAATATTTTAAAATAATATTCATGGAAATCCGATACATCTACATTTTAAATATTATTCATGGAATCCGATACATTTATTTAAATATTTTCTGGTTAAATTGATAGTATCCATCTTTATAGTAAAATGTAATACCTTGTATGAATTAGCACTTATTTTTCGTATGTTCTTATTAGGATGGTACACAGTTATGATAAGACGGTCATTAGTTTTTTACATTTAAGAGGCAATTCATTTGTAGTATTTAGTTATTTAAAAACCTGTAAAGGAAAATGTAGATAACTAGCAATAAATTATTTAATAGCTTCTTTAACTTATTCTTGTGAATCTTTTTTGATCGTTGACTGAATTTTATTGTAACCAACGAGTGATTAGTCTTAATCAGCCAGCCAACTCTGAAGGTCCTGTCGGTTTTTATATTCATATCAGTCCATGTATATTTATGGAAGCCCTTGGAGTATAAAACTACAAGTGACGGGATATTTTGCAGAATTGATATGCACCTGATACATTATTGCTTGCTGGTTGTATCTTGATGACCGATTTTAACACCTTCACCGTTGAATATCATCATATACCTTGACCATGACTGACTTGTCATATTCAAGGTCCTTAAATGCAGGAAAATGTTTTACATATTTGAGTGAGGTATTGAGCCACTGGCTCTTTATTCTTAGCACACTATTTTCAAAGGAGTTCAACCCAAAGGGAGTTGTAATATATTCAAATATACCACTTTATTTTCATACTAGACATATAAATACTAGACATCCCAAACAAAGGGAAATTTCTGGAAAATCTAACCAGACGAGATCAAGTGGTGTTGACTAGGCTTAGAATCGGACATTCACTACTTACACATTCATGCCTCATAAACCGTAAAGATCGACCTACATGCACTCACTGTAACTCAGTACTGACCATTAAACATCTCCTGACCGACTACAGACTACGTGAACATTTGAACTTACCCAACGACTTGAACGAACTATTAACAGAAGGTAGCCCACATATAAATACACTATTAAACCACTTGAAGACAACTGACATTTACAACAAACTTTAAACCTCACCTAATCCACTCATTTCTCTACGTTTTATATCTCTGTATAATACATTTTTAAACAAGTGTCTTAGACTTCCATCACCCTCATGCCAGGATTTATCTAAAATTGTATTGTTTCATATAGCATTATTTTAACATTTCCTTAATTATATTTCCCTGTACTTTATACTATGTCTTAATAATTCTGAAAACATTTTATCTTTATTTTAATTTAGAGAATTCAAATAAATGGTCCTGAGCGACTTCGCCCTAGTTGCGGAGCTCTTCAAATAAATAAATAAATATTTTCATAGTAACAGAATACAATAATTCATTCTTTAAATAATCATACAATACAATATTTCACTCTTTTGTGTTGCACATGTTTTTATCATATGTTACATATAATGTATCAATATCCCACAACTCTCCCCCTTTAAAGAAGCTGGGAAAATGTAAAAAAACCACAATTGCGCACAATATCACACTCAACTACAGTTCCATACTTAGAAAACAGGTTTCGAACTTGACTAGCTTTCACCTTATCAGCTAAATTTCCAACAAATATCTTTGTTGTGGGTGTACTATGACCTTTACAGCTTGTTGCAGCTTCCACTTTCATAGGCTGTCCATTAACAATGTACCCATTTATATTCTGTATTGCATCACGCCCGGCCACTTCAATTTCCATATACACAAATCCAAACCTCTTCACTACATGACCAATACAATTTTGGCTACTCACATTTTTCCTTTCTTCTGCCCCAACTGTACCATTTGGAGGATTCTTTTTCTTCCCTCCTCGCTTTATTTTTTTAATCCTTGTCGCCAATGTAATTTATTCACATACACCACTTTATTTTCATAGTAACAGAACACAATAATTCATTCTTTTGTTTCTCACATGTGTCTTTTTTATCATATGTTAAATACAATGTATTAATATACCACAGGAATATTAGCATTAGCCAAATTAATATTATTACGTTTTCTCAGGATGGCAAGCTTTTGAAGGACCAACTAAGTCTTCTTTTTTATTTTCTTTACCGTTTAACTAATTTCGGTATATAACATTCGCCATTGGTGAGAGTTATATAATTTCCTTGGTCCTAGCCCGCGGCCGCCTTGAAGTGGGTCGTGAAGTTAAATATTCCCGTCTCGTCGAGAGCTCTCTCTGCATATTGATGCTCTTACTTACAAATGCTAAGTTCGGCAGACATTTTCTTGGACAGATTAGCGGCCCGCATGAAATTTGATTTCAACTGTCCTATCATATGCTCCCCGAAGCTGATTATTCTAATTCTAACATTAATTGCGGGTTATGAATGATTCATCTCTAAGTTAATCCTGAAAAAACGTACATTACAATATTCTTCATTTAAAGCGTTTAAGAAAAAAAAGGAACATACAATTTAGGGTCTATTTAATATTTTTTAAAAAGACGCATAGCACATATAATTGTAATAATATCTGAACTTTTCGTATCTAATATATAAGTAAAATTCGAATTTATCATTTATTTAATAAATTTAATTTCCTCTCCTTACAACTAATGTTTATTGCGAGGGTCTATCTTACCTTTGAGAGGGTGGATTAGCAATTTTATTCAGTAAGTAAATCACTAAATGAATTCTTAATAGTGAAGGCATTTCTGAATTTACCGACGTTGAACCCAGACAGCAGCTTAGACCAGGTGGTCTGTCCGTTCCATAGTTTCTCAACCCTTTTAGCAACTCCATGAATAATTAAATAGCCAAGTTTGTAACTTGTTAAGTATTTCTCCCCTGTCTTGGGACCTTTAAGTCCGCTTTGATAATTAAACTCCTTATCTCCTATTTATATATTCGAAAACGCCTCAGTGGAAATAAGTTTTCATTCTGAATTCTCAAATATACTTTTTCTGGGGGTAATAAAATAATTATATTTATTTTATATTTATGGTAAACAGAATAACTTTTTGTGTCCAATTCTGAGCATGTTTAATGAGGCACTGTTAATACCATATGTTTGTCCGCTACAAAATATGACCTTGACGTTGACAATTCCTTTTAAAACAGGAAGACTCAATAACACAGATTTTAGTGTGAGAGGTACCGTTTTGTATTTTTTTCTAAAGGAATTCAGCTATTAAGAAACTCGTGAAACGATCCTAGGAGATAACTGAAATGAAGTCCATTCAAATTTATTTGTGTGTGCGTGTATTTTAACATCCTGTAATTACTTGATATTTATGAGTACCATGTAAAACTAAAGATCAAGTTTAATTTGATAGGGCACCTAAACCCAAGGTAGGAGGGTTTAGGAGGGGAGTAAATCTATCTTCGGCATTATGATTCATATGAAATAATGTTCCATGATCAATGTTTCTGCAAATGTAGTTTAAACAATTGTTTTCCTACTGATTTCCCTTTCCATTTTCTTCCTCGTGCGATTTCCTCATAAAAGCAAACTACTGTATCACTAAGCATCACATGTCGCGAGTAATTGTCAAGCCTTGTTCCTTGGGTTCTTCTTACTGGAGAAACAGAAAATGATATGAGAAAGTCATATGACGTGATCGGGTGTTTGACAAACTTTGTTTGTTGTTATTGAAGTGAATAATCTTGAGCTATTTGATTAGGTATTACGTTAATACGGGTTGCGGTTCTGTTGTTTTATTTACCGATTCATGTGATATTTATTTATAGGATTATTATTATTTATTTATGAAAATATGATTACTTCTTTACAATGGGGAAGTTAATGGATTTTCAGATTCGTTGGAATTATTTAGAATCGCTTGTCATGATATTAAGTACATTAAATGTAGGGTGCTAAGCGCACGCGTGTCAACCGGCATTCGTATTGATCTTTAAGCCATAATTATCAGAGCGCTGATTTCCATTCATGCCATTGTTAATTCTTCTCTTCGTACCCCTTTGTATTATGAAACGTCTTTCAGTATTGACGCAATGGAAGCTGAAAAAGAAGAAAAATCTTGGCAAAAACTATCCTAAAATGAACAGGTTTCAACGCACAATGATGTACAGAGATATACTCGTATATATTCATTCAATCCTCGTAACAGTTTGAGAATATTTATACCATCAAATAGTTGTGACTAAGTTTTAATAATTGTAACATAGTTTGGGGGCTCATCACTACTTTGGGGCTATATAAAAAAGACTTCTAATTTAACAAGAAAATCGGAAGCAGGTGTCACCATGACATCGCATGGATCTGCTAGCCAGCTTGAGATAACACATCAACAAGCGGTTATAAGCAAGTCTTATTCTTCTGAGATCAAAAGTATTTCATTGGGGAAATTTGAGTCTTCTTTATTCCATACTTCGGGTTCGGATTGTCTACAATCAAGAAAAGAAGTGAGTGTTTTAGGTTCCTTATGTCATTTCAACTGGCAAAACTGCAGTTTGCTGATGAGTGCTTCTTAATAAAAAGTATTAATTTAATACCAGTGTTTTGTCACAAATATTAGATTAAGCATATTTCTGGGTAAGAAATTTTACATTTGAATGCACAATAATAATCTGATAAAAGAGCTCTTTATCACATGACATACTATAGTTTTTGGAAATCATATTCCAAAAACTATAGTACTATAACAAGTATGTCGATATCTTATTTATTATTATTTATTTACTTGATTTGTATTTAATAGTTTTTTAGATTTCATAAACGTGTCACAAGTGGGCTTTTAGTTAATAATATATCTAAAAAACCATAGTTCTTCATCACAAAAAGGTTGAAAGTACAATTTCCTATGATATGATAAAATTATTAAAAAGTAAACATAACATTAATTGTTTTATGTGTCTTTTATTAACTATAATGTATTTATTTATTCATACAATAATCGCATTTCGCCTCTGGGGCGATATAGTGACGAATCAGTTATTTAACATATATATTCACTTTATTATATTTACGTAAGTATGGTCATTTCTTCAAATATTTTCAGTATTGTCCTACATTATAATTTTTTGAAAATGTTATGTTTCAAGTAGTGTAATACGCAGTCTATATACGGGCTGCGGACATGTAGTAATTCAGTCAAAGAGTATGATAGGTCTATATGACTCCTTAGATAGCAGTCAGTAAGTATATGTTTTATAGTATGTCTACAATTATAGTGCTGGCAGTAGGGTTCGTCTTCTCCAGTAAGTAGGTAAGGTAAGTCAGTCGTGAATGGCCAATTCTTAACCTCCATGAAACTACTTCTTCTCTTCGAAGTAGCCTTTTTGAGGATGGCCATTCACCAAGTATATGTTTATTAAGTATAAACCAGTATTTAAAATAAAATAATAAATAACAGCATTTCCCATCGCAATTTCTTGCTATAGTATACCACCATAATCAAGAGAGTATTTACAAAGATTAAAAAGGCAGTAAGGGCGCTTAGCTATTACAATTACATTTCACCTATCCAATAATTTCCTAACTCTTGCAGGTATATCTTACTCATTTTCAACTTAATATACGCCTACAGTAATCCACGCATTTGTGGAGTCAGGGGAGAAATTCTCTAGTACCTTAGCAGATCTCCCAAATCAAGTTACTATTGCATTAATCTATGCGATAAATACAATAATAATTTGTATTTATTCAGACAAATTACAGAAAAGAATTGATCGATTTTGTTTGAAATGAAATACAATTAGATGTTCCGTATCAAAGCTTGGCAATTCAAGGGAACTGCTGATGGAGTGCATAGCACTTGCTAGTAGTGGCTCTTGATTAAAGGAACATCCGTGGAATGGCATTTTGCTGAATATATCCAGAATAGCAACCTCTAATTCAGCCGCTGATTGAAACGAACGTTGCCAGAAATGAGACTTGGAATGTGGTATTCTTGTGATTAAAACCGAATGAGGTAAACATTGACTGTAGGGGCATTTTAATGCCACGATCTGCATGTACAATTAAGCTGTACTTGCTGCTCTGAGGTACTGCCTTGAGCACCTTACTGGAATAATTTGAGTTTGAATTCCGATACTAAAAAATCAATATCTCTTTATTGCTCCTTATTAATGTAGCATTTTAATTATTGATTTCACTGTCCCGTATCGAACAGGTAAAACCATTGAAGTGGTCTTACTGAGTTATACACATTTTGAAAGCCTGAGAGGAATAAAGGAAGGTAGTACATGATCGTAATTCGTAATATGCAATAGTCCAAAACATGATAGACAAATTTTATTTGAAGAAAATACCGTTATGTCCGTTAATGCATTAAGCCCTTTGTTCCTCGAGTTAGTATGACAAACCGATGATTTCGTATCATATTCTAATCTCTATTTTGCTTTTAGCTAGAAACCTTATGTAAATGTCTTGAAACTTAGATGCTTACTGGAGTAAATGCCTTCCTTGTTCGTTTTCTGCCATTCACAAACAATACGAACGCTCTCGCACGCACGCACACATTAATTTGAATTTGATTGTGTTACATCATAAGTACTATCTCAATATACCGAGGTAGTGATATTAATACTGAGATTGATGGTGCAAGAGGATTGATCTGGACCCAGACTATGTGTGTCAGGACAATTAGTACACCAGATGCCTTAGCACATGCTGAAATGGAGCATCCCTCAACTATAGCGCGTTGCTAAAGCAATACTCATAGTTAAATAACAATAAAACCACCCTTCTATCATTACAGGTTTATCAAGTAGACAAGTAAGCATCAGTTCTAAGCTCTTATAAACGTATTATGAGGAGCCACAAAATTGTATACTCGATAAACCTGAGTTGTCACCTCACCGTCGGCAGAAATAACAATGGATTAGAGTTTTTATTATTACAGTGAGGCATAGAAAGAGCAATGGACAAAAGGATATAGCACAGAGCTCTGTTCATAACAAAGGGGATTTACATCATGCCCAGACGCCATTATGAGTCAGTCCATTATAAATGCCTGCATTCACGACGCACAAAGAATAGAACGGACTGTCTTATAAATATCAAAAGTTTTCTGTTGATGATTAACATATTATTCCACCCAAATATAATATAATTGGTTCATTATACTTGATGAAAAGGATAACCCAAGGAGTGTGTTGTTGACTGTATTGTTTTGTATTTTTTTTTTTTTGCGTGAACTATGTTAATTAAAAACATCCAATACGCAAAGATGGAACGACATCTCTTAACCAAGCAAATATCAGCTGTAAAAGAACTTGTAAAAAAATCCAGAATGTTTTCTGGTCCATAGTAGTATAAACCGTAGGGTTTATAACTGTTTTATGAACAGATGTACTAACATATATATTCCCCATGAGTTAATTAATTACGAAATTATGATGCATTTGTGGTATAACATGCATGATTATTCCTTATAAACGCTTTTCCAAAATTCATGTAGTTCCATTTTGAAACGTTAATGGCTATCTCTGCATTTTAGCAGATTTCCCCTCAAGGGAAATCAGCTATTGAGGTCGTCTATCTATATTTTTGTCTGTTACCGCTCTAGCAGTCGCAATTGTTGTTTGTTCGTTACCAAATTCGATATTTAATCGTTTTATGTAAAAAGAAAGATCCAGTTCGTTAACGGCTTTCTGGGGAGCCTTTGGCAGACCTGTTTGTTTACATTTGAGACGCTTCCCGTCGGGGAGCGAGGGGAAAAATTTCTTATTACCGTTTGTACTATATTTATTCACGGTGTTGTGTTAGCAGTATGTAGGTTTATCAATTATTAAACTTCACGCGGGAAATCTGCTTAGATTACGCAGCCCCTGCGTGACAGACTTTTTTATATTTCTCTATAGAAATGTACTGATCGTACGTTATAGGTGATGGAGGTGAAGCCAATTTGACTTATAAATATGTAGACAATTTTTATTCGAATGTTCCTTGTAAAACTAAAGATCCATTTTGTTTATTGCTGAAATCGGGCCTGACTAGAGAGGCTTTGAGGAGGGTTCATGTATAAATTCTTACATGTTCTTTGTTCTGTTTCGGATCAAAATTATGGTTTCATATAGCCAATCTTGTGATACAGTAATTTTATACAATTTTTTTTCTATAATTTTTTCTGTAACACAAATATAAACTGCTATTTATTTATTATTTTTTTCATTTTTAGTAAACCATTTCTGATCATCCAATTTTCACTTTAAGCTCTTAACTTGAAGTTCTTGTCTGCTTGGGGCAATTACTTATGGAGAAAAAGAGATTAAAACGCTCATATGACATGATTTGTGTGCTCATATTTTCTGTGCAACGTTGTTCTTCTAACGATTTTCTTATAACTATAATAAGTGTTGTATTTGTTTTTTTAAAAATTTCAAACTAACAGAAATGCAAGTAGCTGAAACTGTTTTGTTTTAGTCCACCATCCCCAACTTCGATTCTTTTAAAAATGTATTCGAAAAAACATTTTTATTATTTTATCACTTAATTTTTTTTTATTTATACGCTGGGTATTAATACGATTATGAGTTAACATTATTTTAGTATTTGCCTGAGTACTTGACCTCACCTGGAAGTCTGGAGCGGAGAAAGCTCTGTAAATACAACGGTCTTTTGAAATGCAGAACGTCTAACTCAGGCAGTCTTATTTACCATCTTTTAAATTATACATAACTCCCAGAGTTGACTAGGGACTGCGAGAGGCAGAGTGGAAGAAAGAGAGAGGAAGGAGTAAACAAATTAAGTGAGTTTATGAATAATTTTCCCGTAGTGCTTGTGCTTATTGGAAGAAGCGGCCTTTGATTTCGTTAGTGACTCATTTAAAATTCAAATCTCCGACGATTCCTGAAGATGTATCGTCAAGACCAATTGGCCTATTTGTTTATACAAATGGAAGCTGACAAATATAAGTGCGTCAATCATGGTGCTGGGGCTCTGAGAATATCTCTGTAGCTAGTCTATCCTTCATTTAGCAACTTGAATGTAATTTCTGTTTCGTTTATATCTTCTATTGACATCCGTCATATTTTAACAAATTATTGTTTACCTTGGCCTTGGACTTTCAAATTTGTTCGTAGATATTTGCTAGACTGGAAAAGGATTTTTTCTCCTATTGTTTATCTTCCACTTAAGGGGCACATCTACACTATGAACAGTATATTCAAGGATCTTTCTTTTAATTTGATTCTCCATGAGGCTAAGGACAGACTGAGATAGATACAGGAACTGTTACATCCACGATTTCCTTTGTATGGAAAATCTGCTTTGTTTACGGCCGACTATGGGAGACTTTAAGTATTCGCTATGAATAGATGTCGGTATTACACTATTGTTAGGGATAATATCGGCAAGAATCATCCCCTGCCCCATTACAGTAAGGCTATTAAAATCATGGAAATTCATATGTTATAATTAATGCAGCCAATACCTACAAACGCTTATAATTAAAACATAAAATACAACTTAAATAATTTACAAAAATGAAAAAGTAACTATAGGGAATTTGGGTTTTTTTTTTTTTGGGATAAATAATAGATGTATTTGTATCAAGTGTGAATATTTGTGACTTTGTGGATTTTATAAAAAACTGTTGAGTCATACATCTCTGAAATCACTCATAAAACTCTTGCAACTATTTATTTTTATTGGTAATTAACATCCCGAAGTTTTATAATTTTTCATTCTGTCTGTTCTTTGTGAGTTATCTTTAATTATTGAACTTTGCCTCTCCGTTCCAAAAATTGATTAATTACACAGGTTACTAAATTACAAGTGTGAGTAATTACTTTCACGCATTTCAATGTTTATCTTAAAAATGCAATTTTGGACTAAAATGAATTTGACGTTCAAACCAATATTGGCCTATTTCCATATTTATATGGTACGTGCCTAATATTTGAACTTATTGGCAGGCTAGTTGATGGGAAAATAATAATAGAAAAAAAATAGTAGTGCATACTTTTGTAAATATTTGTTGAATAACCAAGTATTAACAAGATATAGACTGCAAATTATAGCAGGTGACAATTTAATGGGACTCAAGCGACTAAACCGACGTTAACGAAACTTAATGGTATGCCAATTAACACTAACTTCTAGGTTGTAATTTATATATTTTACAAAGAAAGTCTTCTATATGAATATATAGAATGTTGTTCTACTTATACTAAATTCATGGGAACATTTGGGAAACATAATTAATTAAATTTAATTTAAAAGTAACTATTCAATATTCATTCCATATTTCACCTGTAAATCAAGATAAAGACTGAAATGAGAGGAAAATTAAATGATTATTTAGTGCTTAAGTTATATTTTTGACGGAAACCAGTTTTATTTCAATCCTCTGTTGTAACGGCAACTGAAGCATATGTTCATCAATACTCTTCCAATTGCTACTTTTTATTTCAGAGGTGTGTAAAAGGTACATTAGTGTTATGTGTTGAAAATGAAGGAATTATATAGTACGTATGATAATCCAATCTCTATTCTTCCACGAAAAACCATTGATATTTCAACTCAATGGGTACGGGTAGAACCTACATGGGATATGAGACAGGCTACTCAGCCTGTATTGTATTTATACAAAAAAAATAATTATAGTTATATTAAAGACCTTAACACTCCTGATATTTTTACTCAAAAAAAATGTTTTTTTTTTTTTTTTTAATTTTGTGAAACATACTTATACATCACGCTACTTTAAACTGATGATGACACCTCAATCTATTGCCACAGCAGTGCGGCAATGATAAAGTATCTCAAGCCCGCTCAGGTGCCAAATCTGTTTACAGATTGCATCTGAACAATTAAAACTGTGAAAATGGAATTGAAACAAAGCATTAAAAGCGTTGGAATATATTGGAGAGTTGGCATATATTTCTGAAGGGGTAATTAGTTGAGCTAGTGAACTCCAACAACAGGTTAAAGTTGGAGGTGCATGTAGTTGAGCCATGGCGTGTTGCGGCCAGAACAACACTACCCAATTATCTTGCTCCAGATTAGAACTTTGCCAGTCCGTTTGCATCCTAAGTGCTTTTTGTTATGAACCAAACTACACCTTATTCCCGCCCATTTACAAAGGAGGATAACAAGCTAGTTTGAAGGAGGCTAATGCTCAATGTTACTCAGACAAAAATGTTGTGATTTTATCATTTGCATGCTTAGAGAACGCACATTTATCAAAGGTTAATTCTCATGGTAACACATTATAATTGTGAATGAACAATTAATATGTGGCTCCACTGCCAATTCCAATTGACGGTCAACCCTTAAGAGCTTAATAAAAAAATCAGTAACTCAAAACTAATTTAAGTTTTATATTGTGGTAAGTTGTTAGAAATTAATAATCAGCTTTGTAGACGTTTAGGTAAGTTACCTATTAATGTCTAAGTAAAAATATGTATACAATGCGAAATATAAATTAAAGTCAATGACGTCTATAAACCATACACACGCACTAAAGAATTACGACTATTAGACAAATTCTATTTACTTAGCCTTTCCCAGATAGTTCAGCATTACACGTTTAACGGAATTACTTAATCCTTCAACAGATTAGAGTTTGTGAAACGACTTTGATAAAAAAAACGTATTTGCGAGCTGATACGCACATTAATAATAGGAAATGTACTATTCTACAATATATACTATATAAATATCAAGTTACTAACATGCGAACATTTTTAAGAAAAGCTCTTAAGATAATGGGCAACATATTTTCATATTCACACATCCCTAAACAATAAAATCTAATTCCCTATAGTTTTTCGTTTCTAGGTTTAATTCTTTAATCTATGCAAATGACGGATATTATATGGTTTTTTACATTTTTTTCAATTAACATCCACTTCATTTAATTTGGAAGTTATCTACAAAACCACAAGCCTTTCCTAGCAAAGTGGATTCTTTATTAGATAAATTATTTTGCAAATCCTACCATATTTACGAACTACGTATAACTTTATGCATATGTGACATGTTGATATGCTCTTAGTGCATTAAAAAAGAAAAACCATATGACCTTATGGTAATTGTGATTCTACCAACCAATTTTCTCTCTAATAATATTGCAATATCTCCATGTATTGGTATCTACCTGTAATATGTCCGTGGTGTAGAGGATTCCTGAAATGAGTTCATTTCTCACGAACAGGAATGAAGACGCTATCTTTATATTCCGAAACAAGGCAAATTTCATAGTCTGAGCAGAAAAATTCTTATGAGTAGGAGTTAGGGCTACCTAAAGACTTCGTTAATTTTTAAATTAGAAAAAAAGTTTATAAAACCAACTGAGCTGCGTTGTATAGTAAACAAGACTAATTATGTCAAGTTTTTCAGTCCGACGGAGACAACGGACATTTTCAAGAATTTACATTTTTCCTCCTCTCTAAACCTTCACGCTTCTTGTTCCGATTTCAACCATTAGTGAAGTTAAACTAAATATAAAATATTTAGCCCCATATGTAATATATTTTATACCCATATGTAATATAACATGAGTGAATGTTTTCAACTAATATTATTTCGAGAATTTATTTTTCCTTCATCAGGGCTGTATCAACAGTATAAGCATAATGACTTTGTAGTTTCACTTAGTAATAATAATCACATTATTATTATTAGTGTTTTAGACTACAAAAAGCTATATTTAAAGAGGTACGATTATAGAAAACTGATTGTTAGATCAATAGGCTGTAGCTTTTTTAAATTATAATGGTCCGTTTGAATATGAAGATTGAATAAACATATGCACATATATTACAAATATCCTGGAACATCTGCAGCTATAGTAAATATGATATGAAGTCATCCAGGTGCCAAACCCGAAATTCCATTTGGACGAGTTTTTAAGGTAAATCTGCTATTGAGGTTGTACTCAAGACGCGATTTTCGAAAACTTTCCTCATATGTCCATTGATCCTACCGTCATAAGTATATGACGAAAATGAGGTCCGTTCAAAATTATGTATATATACTTTTCTGTTAACGGTCGCAATTTTTGTTTGATCGCTTTCAAACTCGATATTTAAGCGTTTCATGCAAAACTAAAGTTCGAGTTCGTTAATGGTTGAAATCGGACCGAGTGGTAGGGGGGGTTTAGAGTGGGAGATAACGATAATTCCGAAAATTCCATTCAATCTTATTGCTTATTACATTTACCATTTAATATGAAACCCTATTTATGAAACACTATTTATAATGTTATATAATTTATTCTCTTTCTAGAGATATTAGGACTTTTCATTACATTTTTCAGTTTTCAGCCTGCATTAACCCCCCAATCTTACTCATGCCGCATAATTTCTACTCTGTTAGTTAATTAACAACTTTATTTGAATACCAAATAATGCTTTCAACCGATATTTACTAGATGAGGTACTTGCAAATACGTTGTTTGATGACGTCTTCATTTATGAACTTTGCGTTCTTAACTCGAAAATGTTTATTTGTTCTACAAAATTCTCGATATTTAATTATTTCATTTAACACTAAAGACAGTAATAGTTAATGGCTGAAATTAGACTCGTAATAGGAGGGGGAGACGAGTTTGAAAATTCAAAATATTTCCGTTAATTTATGTAGAAATAGAGAATCTGTGGTGAGATGATTTTACAACTGTGTTATACCAGCACTTGGGAAATCTGTTTGGTTTACGCAGTCCCTGCATGACGGACTCTTTATGTTTAGAATAGCTGTTATCAGGGAATTTATTGAAATGAAATTGGTTCCTCGTCGTGATATTAAATTATATTTTAATAATTTAAAAGTCATATTTTTTATGTTTTGAGGTCGAAGTAAACCCGTACCCCAGAGGGTGTTAATAAAGTATCAAATCTCTCATATTATCAATGCTCACTCCCTTAATAACAAACAATTACCCATTTCTATTCAGGCAATTTACATGAAATACGATTAAAGGGGGCTCAGGTTAGCCTTGTTAAAGTGTTTATTTCACATGGTAAACCTAGAGCGGCGAGTTCGATTCCCGCCTGGGCAATAGAAATTTATTTAGTGACGGAATAAATAAATAAATCCTTAGTCCCACCTTAGTTGCAAAAAGTGGACTGACCGACAAGATTAATCTACACATCCTGGGAGTTAATATTTTTTACCCAGATTTATACCTCCCCCCCCCCTAAGGAAGATTCTTGTATTATCGCAATTTTCCTTCTAAAATGGACGTTAGTTTTATAATAATCCAGCCTTATACTGGACATTCGTAAGCTAATAAATTTAGAAGGCTTTTAATAGAATTAGGTTATGTTTTATTGTTAAACTAAAGTTGTTTATTTTATATCAGTTGAACCACTTCATTAGGTTTGACTAGATCCAGTGCCCTTTGAGCGTATGATACGAATCGCCATTGTGCGTTAGCCTTAAATCCTCCCCCTAAAATTTCAGTCTGCTTCATCACCCTAACAAGGGATTCATCATCCAGACAATTTACTGCCCTAGCCACCTTACTCTTTCTTTGCTAATATGATGGACTAGGAGATGAGGAGTATTTAATAAGGAATTTAAATGACTGAAATCCTCCAAGCGTTTTTGAAAGGATACTGGTCCAACTTTTTATTTTTACTCCTTCCGTCTATTTGATCAGTGAAGAATTCAGCTGTGTAAGATGCAATGTATAGTTGAGAGCGTTGGCATATATCTTTTCTCCTAACTGGAATCGTTGGATTCTCAGCCACTCAAATACGATGGAAATTGCTCTAGATGAAGCAAATGTTTATGGTTTATTATTATTTACGTTCAATTTTTGCAACTAAGGCTAATTGGGACGGGTTATCTACAGGTTACCACCCTTTTCTAGCCAGGGTGGGTTCAAGGAGTTTATTTAGTGAGTCCGTCACTAATAAATTTCTACTGCCCAGGGCGGGAATCGAACCCGCCACTCTAGGTCTACCACGCGAGATTAGGACCAACGCCCTAACTCGCACGGCCAACCTGAGCCACTGAAGCAAATGTTTAAGGACATTGAAAGCATTTAAACCAATCAGTGCATGTTCTGCGAGAATCAATGGTAACCTGATAAAGTATTTCATCACTAATTTGATAATATGCCGATGTTCGCCGATACTGTTAGTTCCGTCTCTGAAGCTAATTAAGAAAACTTACAGACGCATGTGTAGGTTTTTTACGATTGGTGTTTGGAATGTTAACAGAAATTGTAATGTCCTCCGACAATGCGACGAAATTAGAGTTCCTTCATTACTTTTTTTTTTTTCGTACTTTTTAATAACTTACTACCAAAGAGTTTCCTTCCCCCCCCCCCTGGTTCTTCCTTAAGTTTCTTCCTTCAAGTTGGTTACACCTTCAGGTAGAGTTTCTGTTAACTAGAGCCTGTCAATAGTTACTAAATCATTAAGAGGAAACTAGTTAAGGATGAATAAAATAAACAAAGAAGATTAAAAGAAATGTGTATTGGCCCTTATAAAGGAGCATCATTTTGATTATAAATCCTTAGATATTTTTTTTGGTTCTTAGTTTTAATATTTTGTGACTATAATTTATAAGATTATTGGATGTTGTATTTAATTGTTTTGATACTGCGTCACACGAAAGTCGGCTTTAGAGAAATGAATCAGCATCTTTCCAGCATTGTCAGATTGTGGGAATAAAATGTTTCATCCTCGAATTGCTTTTGGAAGTCAATGTGCATCTGCGATTTAAGAAAGAACTACCTCCTATGAACTCCTGAACATTTTGTCCCGAAGTATATTTGTGCGCCTGAACGTGCACTTGAGGTTGGGTGTTGAAGCTGGGAATATGAAGTCATGTGTATTTACTATTAGGATAGAGCATGCGCTCTGTCTCAATTAACGCCGGGCTAATGATGGTTTGCCCATGATGTCCGTAATACAGAGTCAAGGGCGACGTCTCCCATCTAATGGTGTGGTCTAATCCATTTCATCTCCTCTACCAAGCCCCATTTCCCCTAATAACTCTCACGTTCATCTCCCATAGTCGAATAGGAAATCAACATTGTCGACATAGTTACTGTCACTATAGGTACCAAGGCCGTACATAACAATTTGTATGAAAATATTATATAAATTAGTACCCTCGTCTTGTTTGTAAAACCAATGGCTTTCTTTAGGGTATGGATGCTAACGAGATCATTCTGGTTTTAGCAGATTTCCCTTAAGGGAAATCAGCTACTGAGGTTGTACTCATGACGCGATTTTCGAAATTTTTCTTCAAATGTCCATCGATCCTACCCAGGAGATGACGAAAATGAGGTCCGTTCAAAACTGTATATATATATATATATATATATATATATATATATATATATATATATATATATATGTCTGTTACCGCTCTAGCGGTCGCAATTAATATTTAATAGTTACCAAACTCGATATTTAGTCGTTTTATGTAAAAAGAAAGATCAAGTTCGTTAACGGCTGAAATCGAACCAGTGAGAGGGGAGGTTTTTTGGAAATTCGAAATATCTCCGTTACCATACGTCGGATCAAAAAATTGTATAGAGACAATCTTATTGCAAATTAAATTTACTATAAATATTGTTCTATACATTTATTCTCTATCTTCAATATTAACCGAGATATTTGCATTTTAGCAGATTTCCCTTAAGGGAATCACCTATTGAGGTCGTACTCATGACGCGAGTTTCGAAAAATTTCTTCAAATGTCCATCGATCCTACCCAGGAGATGACGAAAATGAGGTCCGTTCAAAATTATATATACATATATATATATATATATATATATATATATATATATATATATATATATATATATTTGTCTGTTAACGCTCTAGCGGTCGCAATTTTTGTTTGATCGTTACCAAACTCGGAATTTAATCGTTTTATGTAAAAAGGAAGATCAAGTTCGTTAATGGCTAAAATCGGACCAGTGGGAGGGGGGTTTAGAAGGGGGGATTTTCGAAATATCTCCGTTACCATACGTCGGATCAAAAAATTGTATAAAGACAATCTTATTGCAAATTAAATTTACTATAAATATTGTTCTATACATTTATTCTCTATCTTCAATATTAACCGAGATATTTGCATTTTAGCAGATTTCCCTTAAGGGAAATCAGCTATTGAGGTCGTACTCATGACGCGAGTTTCGAAAAATTTCTTCAAATGTCCATCGATACTACCCAGGAGATGACGAAAATGAGGTCCGTTCAAAATTATATATATATTGTAACGGTCGAGCCTTAGAGCCTCCCCGCTGTCTCTATATCTATGCGATCCGAGTGACTAGTACTAGGCTTTAAACGAGGTAGCAGCACCTGTCAAGGGAGGAGAGCGGACCCCTATGAGTCCAAAGGGCAATCTCCGAGGACTGGAATGAGCAGTCGACTCCCAAGATGCAACGAGAGCGTAAGTGTTTCTTTAATTAGCTAGCCTAAATGTGCTATATCTCGGATTAAATAGATAAATTAGCTCTTATAGCAGAGATGGTGGAAACAAAAATGCTTGCCGTGCAATATAAGACCCGGAGAAGTAGCCGGTACATAGTTTAAATTTAAATATTAATGAAAATAATAAACCTTTCATTATATAAATTGGCGCCCAACGTGAAAGGGCACGGCTTAAACATTTTTTTAAAATTTAAACATTTAAAATATTTATTTAGGTTATTCATTTAAAAAAAAATATTTTTTTTTAATTAACATAGATTATAAAAAATGGATATTAATACTAATAGCAAAAGTTTTGAGGATAGGATTAGTGATGTAGAACAGAAAAGTGATAATTTGGATCTTGAAAATCTATCTATTGAAAGTGACCCGTTAAAGGGAACACAGACCAATAATATCATATATAAAGATCAGGCTAGACATATAATTCAATTAGAGGATTCGGGAATACCGTTATCTACTGAGATAGCAAATTTGAGCTTTTTGGGTTTTGAACAACCGCGAGGTACTTCTACCAGAATAATAGATAATTTAAACGATTTAAAAGGTCAAAAAGAGGTCAGTAGTCCTATCGAAAACGATCAAAACATGCTGGATGCTATAATGAACTTAATAAAAGCAGGAAATACTAAATTGGAAGCCAAACTAGAAGAAAATAATAACAAACTAGAACAAAATAATAATAAACTAGAAGAAAATAATAACAAACTAGAAGAATTTAAACAAGAAGTTAGAAATAGTATTGAATCATTGAAAATAGATATCGAACAAACTCGAGTAGATGTATGAAACGTGAGAAAAGAATTTTTGAATGAGATAAATAATCTTAAAAACGAAAATGAAATAAACTTAAAATCTTTAGAGAATAGGTTAGCAGGTAAAACAGAAAATTTAAAAAAAGAAACCGTTCAGACTAGAGAACTACTAAAAACGGAATTAATGGATGAAATGGATGCCAAAATCATAGAAACCCGACAAGAATGCCATCAACAGAAAAACTTAATTCGGAATGAATTAAAAGGGGAAATTGAGCATGAAAAGATTATTCAAGGAAAGATAAATGATCAAATAAATCTAAATATTCAGAAAATTACTCACGAAAATAAACAAATAATTGAAGATAGATCGTTAATACAAATAGAGAATTTATTAGAGACAGATTTCAAAATAGGAGGTATAGCTGATGAAATGGAAAATATCCGGCAAGAATTAAAAAAAGTTCAGATAGGTCATTTGCCCAACTATAAAGAAATTAGAGTCAATCCTGAAGCGAGATGTCCTAAATTTAGTGATAGTCGACAGGAGAGCCCTACTGACTTTCTGTCTGAATTAGAAAATTATTTTAACATTTATGGAGTAGATACATGGGGAAAACAAGAGTTAACTATTTCAGAGTGCATGAGGAGAGTTCCAAGAACTTGTTGGCTGATTGAAAAGGAATTTATTAGAAATTTCATTCATTTTAAAGAAAGATTTTTAAATAAATATTGGGGAGAAGATAGGCAGGATGAATGTAGAAATCAAATTACCAATGGGAAATATCGCCCAGGAGAAAATTTAACTATTGATGATTATGCCAGGAAATTATTTAAAGACTGTAAATATCTTAATCCACCTTTTCCCGAGTCTTATCTAATAAAATGCATAATAAAACACTTCCCATGGCAAATACAATGTATCTTGGGGGTCGGCCAAATCAGTAATAACGAGAAATTTCTTGACCTTTTACAAAAATTACCAGCTCAGGATATCATGAGGGGAACGGATGGAGAAGAAAATCGTGAGAATGAGGGAAACAACCCAAATAGAGTAAGAAATAGACAAAGAGAAATTTCGATAGAGAATAGGGATCGAAATTCATGGAGTAGGCCACCAGGTTATAACAGGAGACATAGTAATTTCCCCCCTAGTAATAGCTTTCATCCAAGAAACCCAGATAATGTTTCCCGACAATTTTATAATAGTAGTGGAAATTCTAATTACAAACCACTCAACAAAAATTTTGGAAGAGGTAATGGGAGATTTGAAAATATAAATTATAAAAAAAAAAAAAAAAAAAAAAAAAATATATTAGTCATATAGAATAGATAATATATTTATTGTTATAAATAAAAAATAAAAATAAAATAATATATCGTGTTAATTAAATATAAAATAATATAATAAAAAAAAAATTAGTAATATTAAAATAAATAAAAATATATAATATATTTATTGTTATAAAAAAAAAGTAAAAAAAAAATAAATAAATAAAAATAAAAAAATAAATAAAAATAAATTAATAAAAAAAAAATTTATATAAAATATAATTTTTTTTTCTCTCTGGGTGTGCATATGTAACGGTCGAGCCTTAGAGCCACCCCGCTGTCTCTATATCTATGAGATCCGAGTGACTAGTACTAGGCTTTAAACGAGGTAGCAGCACCTGTCAAGGGAGGAGAGCGGACCCCTATGAGTCCAAAGGGCAATCTCCGAGGACTGGAATGAGCAGTCGACTCCCAAGATGCAACGAGAGCGTAAGTGTTTCTTTAATTAGCTAGCCTAAATGTGCTATATCTCGGATTAAATAGATAAATTAGCTCTTATAGCAGAGATGGTGGAAACAAAAATGCTTCCGTGCAATATAAGACCCGGAGAAGTAGCCGGTACATAGTTTAAATTTAAATATTAATGAAAATAATAAACCTTTCATTATATAAATTGGCGCCCAACGTGAAAGGGCACGGCTTAAACATTTTTTTTAAATTTAAACATTTAAAATATTTATTTAGGTTATTCATTTAAAAAAAAATATTTTTTTTTAATTAACATAGATTATAAAAAATGGATATTAATACTAATAGCAAAAGTTTTGAGGATAGGATTAGTGATGTAGAACAGAAAAGTGATAATTTGGATCTTGAAAATCTATCTATTGAAAGTGAGCCGGTACATAGTTTAAATTTAAATATTAATGAAAATAATAAACCTTTCATTATAATATATATATATATATATATATATATATATATATATATATATATATATTTGTCTGTTAACGCTCTAGCTGTCGTAATTTTTGTTTGATCGATACCAAACTCGGAATTTAATCGTTTTATGTAAAAAGGAAGATCAAGTTCGTTAATGGCTAAAATCGGACCAATGGGAGGGGGGGTTTAGAAGGGGGGATTTTCGAAAATTCGAAATATCTCCGTTACCATACGTCGGATCAAAAAATTGTATAAAACCAATCTTATTGCAAATTAAATTTACTATAAATATTGTTCTATACATTTATTCTGTATCATTAATATTAACCGAGATATTTGCATTTGTATTGTGAGTATGGTCGGCTATGTTCGGGAGTTTCCGCCGAGCGCTAGTGCGGCCGTTTTACTAACTATTCGTTCTCGTGTGAATAGGTTACTACTACTGTTATTATTAGGCAGATTTCTCTATTGTAAAACTTCACGTGGGAAATCTGCTTAGTTTACGCAGCCTCTGCGTGACGGACTTTTTATATTCGTTCCCACGCTATTGCTTTCCGTTACTATCTCAAAATCCTAACGTGCATCGAGGGGGAAACACATCTCCAAATCGACAGGGTCTCCTGCCTACCCCAACCTGTCCAAAGTTATGGTTATTTCTTCTGAAAAACCGTCTTCCATTTTAATTTCATAGTCACGTTGTAGTAGTACTTTTTTATCAGAATTCTCTTCAGTCTCTCTCCAATACCGAACGAAAACAATTTTTCATCCATTAAGCAACTCTAGTTTTACTTGAAATGCTTTAATATTGAGTTAGCTGAGGATAAAAAAAAATACGAGAGCTACAGCGTTATAATAAGTACATAATAATAGACAAATACTTATAAATTTGGACGTACCCCATTTCCGGGGTGTTAGGGCTTTTGGGCATCTGAGGGTATTTTTCAAAAATCGCGTCGACTATCTGCATTTCCCAAGAGCAATCAGAAAGGAAGAAAAGCGGGTTGAAATGATACGTCCCGCAAAGGAAGTGATTGAATGTTAACCTCAGAAATAAATATTGGCATGACTGACTCATACAACCTTCTAAGATTTGAGAATCCCCTCTTTCCACCATCGGAAGTGTAATTGAGAGAAGTACATTCACAAATAAACGCTGAAAGGTGACGTTTTGCTCTTCCTCTCCTGGTGTATCTATGAACACTTCGATATTTGCCCTTTTGTGGTATAATCTTAGTTCCAGCGATCTGCGTTACTCAGTTCACTTTTGTCAATATTCCCTAAACTGGTGAATAAATATTATGTTGAAAATCAATAATTTATCACATCTTAAACTCTTAGTCAACGATTCTAAGAACTGAACTTGTAGAAATATTGTTTCACACATTTGCTCCTTTCTCGGCTAAAACTTATTCTTTCAAATTAAAACGAATATTTTGACCAGCAAATACCATGAAGATATTTTGAAAGTCATTAGTTTCGTGCGTAGTATTTTACTGATTTGAATATGTGTGATAATATAACAAGTATTTATTGATTGAAAGAATTGTAGTTTTTGTACAAAATCACTAGAATCAGTTGAACTTTAGTGGCAAAATATCAGCCAAAGACGTGATGGTCTGAATTGACGTTCTACAGATTAAGATTATCCCAATCCACAGACCGTAAGATCGAGGCAGAGACCCAATCGCAGCAAGGATTGTAGAACCAAGTATGTAGTTATTTAGTTAATGAAATTCTAAACACAGACTATTTTGACAAACTTTGCCTATTTTAGTCCTTTTCATGATTTCTTTTTTTAAAGATTTTATATATAGTAATGTCTACTTCGTGCTGAAATTTTAAAATCCTTCATTCTCTATTTCAGGTGAGTTCTGCATTGATTATTTCTTCCATCATGTTTGAAATCTGTTAAAACTAGTTGACTGCAGGTGTAATCAGTGCGTGAGTATATTTTATGCTCTTAGTATAAGTATTAGTACTGTGTATTCTTAGAGAACTATTAGATCTTAGTGAGTGTCGCTTCCCTTATAAGCTAAGTTCTATCCATGACTACAATTACAATCTTCAGAACCTACCACCATGCATTAAGTAAGATATAAAGGAGTTCAATAACTCAGTTCAATTTCATTTCCACTATGGGAGGGTAATACTTATTTGAGTCAGAAAACACCACTCAGCTTATAAATAACCAGTGTCAAGGATACAATCGTATCTGACATTTTGATTACTTCCAAAAAGAGACTACACCAGACTAATCTCCCTGTCACCACATCTATAAATAATTTATATATATTTTTAACTTTTAAGACTTTCACTCAAATTAAGTTCATTGAAAAAAAAAGAAAAGAATATTATGGAAAATAGATTGCGGTGGAATTTCTTAATCCGTTGGGAAGGGGAATTTGGGGAATCAAAAGATTCAAACTTTTTAGCTTAACGTAAAACTGAAGGGAATTAAATTTTACATTCTTTGAAGTATCAGATCTAATCTTCTTTCAATCATTTATCCGATTATATTTACTCCGGCGTTTGCCATTTCTCTGCTGAATGATTCTCGAGGATAATATTGAATTATCCGCTTCAGAAAAACAGAGCACTCTTTTCTTCAGGTCTTCTATTGAATTGTTTGAGTTGGTGATTGGTATCTTTCAAATCAATTTACTAGACATTTTTTTTTTTTTTTGGCATGGAATCAGTGTTGAAGTAAAATGTATTTTTTTGGTGTAGACCAAACAGACTTCTACCATTTTTCACTGACGATTTTCCACTCGTTTGGTCATTTGGTATTTTAATACTCCTTGCCAAAGAAACATGTTTAGTTCTCTCTGAGAATATAGTGTGTCCCCCCACTACCCATAACCTGGATAGTAAAGACCAAATTAAAATATGGGAGGGTGACCGGCTTTCGCCGATTTAATTCAATATGGTCAACGATGTGTTTCCTATTGGTTACCGCCTGTCGTTTATCATCTTACGTCCTCGGAAGAACGTCTCAACGTGCCTCTAAAGCAGTTGGGATATGTGCTTCGAGATTGTGGTTTGCAGAAGAAACCCTGGGAAGTCATTTGGGTTGGCCCTTAGGTCCTCAAGCCGACGTAGGATTTTTAAGAAGGGTTTCCGAACAGACTGTACGAGCTCCAGGGGTTGGAGATGTCTGAGTTATCTTCGCGCCCCATTCTTCCATAATGGCAAGGAGCCTTTTGGCATTAGCTGAATGGGCGTCTTTTCTCAGGCTGATAGAGAACCAATGCAACAGCAGCACAAAATGGAAGCTTCAAGGACTTATATCCCGGTGGTTCCATGGGCTAGTGCTTGGGAAGCTTAATCCACTTGAGCTCAGTCGATTAGATGTGGAATAAGGGCTTTTGTTTGCAAATTTTAGAATCTCCTACCGTATTCCAGTAATGCTTTCATTCTTACTTTACGTTTCAAAACATAAGCATCCAATTTGGTGGTCTATTTTGTACCCTTTTTTAGTGCTAGGGGTTTAGGTTAGACTGGTCATGTATTGGGGGAGAGGAGCACTACGCTTGACGGAAGACTAGAACTTGGTGGGAGTGTGGGGTGCCGCTGAGAATCTCCTTGATGGGAAGTGGGTAAATGAATGAGCTATATGCGACGGTTAACTTCAAGAATACGAGTGAATGAAATAGTAATAAAGTGTCTGTGTTACTGTATGGACTGGTCAAGAGCGTCAGAATTGTCTGTAAACAATACTTTGGTTCCTCTAGTATTGTGGGAGGGGCAATCCCAACCAGGATGAGTTCTTCCGAGAAGTATGACCACTTGTCGAGAAGCACTGGACACGGATGGCACACATCATGAGCATTTGCCGATATACTCGTAGGTTAGTATACATCGACACGGCGAGTGCTTTTTGTAAGGTGGAGTTTCATTATGGAAGGAGGGAGAGCTCGCACCATGAAAACATTTCTGACAAATTCAGACCAGACTTGGTAGTGGAGTACAAAGGAAAGGCTGTGATGTACACATGGTCACCTTTCGAGACTAATTTATTTAGTTAACAAGGAATGGCAGTTGCCAAAGTCGATGAAGAGGAGCCCGGGCAAGGTAGGAATCCTGCAGGTAACCCTGTCTTACATCTGGTGGAGGAAGAGAGCCGTTGGCTGGACGAGCCAAGCCGGACTGGAGCGATTGCTATGAGAGTCCCAGAGAGGGCGTATTGATAGGTGCAGGAAGTGCAACGAAAGAGATCTGCAACAATGAACACACTGTTTTCAGCAAATATAGAGGTTTCATTTATACTAGTTAATGACTATCTTCTTATTGGAATTTTCTTTGTTAAAGTTGTTTGATTAATTACTTTCTTTTCTCTTGTAGTATTTTATTTAACCAGTATATTTATTGTTATTTTATTTTATTTGTAGTATAATGATGAATGTTTTGTAATTCTTTCTTCTGGTTCTTGTTTAATTTTATATTGTTTAATACTAAGCGTAACTGAGGTGTCTGGTTATGGTGTATATCCTGGTAAGACTTATTTTTGTGTGCTTGCACAGCTTTTTTAATATTCTTTATGTACTTTCAAGTGTGCAGGGATCTTTAATTAAACATTTTAATTGTGCATAAAAGAATTAGTGATGGTTTATTAAGAACATTGGACTTGTAATATGTTAGATCTGTTATCTAATAAAGGAGATATAATCAAATTTAAACTCATCCTAGTTCAATTCCGTGGATTAACGATCTGGTCATCGTTTTACGTGAAACGATTAAATATGGAAAGGAGAGAGATAGAGAGAGAGGGGGGGGATGAGAGAGAGAGTGTGTGGGAGGGGGAGTGAGAGAGAGAGAGGGTGAGTGAGAGAGAGAAAAAAATCGTGTTCAATTTTACCTCATCTGCTAATTACCTAGGACGAAAATCTACTATAATGTGACTTGCACAACCCTTGCACGTGACATGTGAGGTGGATGTATTATTCTATATAAAATACAATTATTCTTGTTCTCGTAAATAAAAACCTCTGAAATAATAATTTGAATACGGTTCAGGTGTTCAGGGCTAAGTGTTAGTAAAAAACGCTAACTTGAAACCTGTCAAAAGCACTCTTCTAACCAAAACACATTTAACTGTCCAACAGGTTTCTACGAAAAATTAAAACTTTCCTGTGGCTTTCATGAGTTATTCAACAGTGAAATTATTCTGGGATATATTGAAAGAAACATTTCAAGCACTAAATCCCATTTTCTCAGTAACATTTCATTCGGATTTTATTTTATCTCATTTCATCTAAATATATTCATTTATTGAAGAATTTTATGAGACTCAAAGTAAAATAAAATTGGTGTTCTTAGAAATCCATTTTGATTTTGTTGATAGGCGTTTCACTATTTTTCAATCTTGTTTATCTCCTCTTGGGATATTTTGTTTACTTAGCTAAAATGTCCTGTAGGATTACTTTAATAGATATTTGAAGTCCGAACCCTTTTTACTAAATTCTTCTTTTTACTACCTTCCCTTTAACTAAGAGTCTTCCGCCGGATTTTCAAATTCTTCTCATTCTTCCCGGTTTAAGGTTCATTAAGTACTGATGTAGTCTGTCCACTTTGTACTTCCTTGGATTAGGGACTGCCCATTGAGGTCTCCCAATAATATAAACAACACTGATGTCAAATTTGTCAGGGAGTCATTCTTCACTGATGGTCGACTACACCTGGCAAGTGGTCTCGGTGTGATTGCATGATTCTCAAGTCCATTGAATATTTAGCTATATGAAGATGGTGTCCGTCATGTTCATAGCGGTTGCCAGGTGTCCTCAACTACCAACCAGCAGGCTCCAATGACAAATTTGACAATTCTTCCCAATTAGTTTAATCACTCTTCTCCCTACCCGTTCTCTCAGCCACTGACATAAATGAATTCAGTACGTTACAGCAATGAAAAAAATCGAATAAGGCAAAAAATTGTCACAAATTATTTTTTTACCTTTTTGTTTTTTGGTGCTTTGATGATAGGGATCTGTCATTGTGCTTATGCGTCAATGCTTGGCCGGTTTTGTTAAATACTAACTATTATAAATATTCCCTTGATAGTTATTTCTAATCTCGGAAGGGATGGAAATCAAAATAAATGGAGTTCTAAGGGATGAATATTAAAAAAAATTTCGATGGAACTAATCTTGGCTATTAAAATTTAGGGATGGCTTCCTAGTTGGCTCGCGTGACTCTAATAATCGCCAAAGGAGATTGCTTTTGCCCGCTGAGGTTCTCTAAGCCCTCTTGCATTTCCAGTGGGAGGGATCCAGTGCCTGTGAGTGTGGGTGTGTGATAGAAAAAAATGTGGTAGACAAATGGAATAAGAGGGTGATTGCTGTAGGCAGATCCTTCTGATCAGGCCTCACCACTTAGCCAGATTGGATTTATTCAATGCATAATAGAGCTTACGAGTCAGACCTAAGCCTGTTTCCTTGCGAAGCCCTTTCATGTCATCAGTTCCAACCTCATTCCCCCTATTTTACTCTTCTCTCTCTCTCTCTCTCTCTCTCTCTCTCTCTCTCTCTCTCTCTCACTCTCTCACTCTCTCTCTCTCTCTCTCTCCCTCCCTCTCTCTCCCCTCCCCTCCCAAAATAGCCGCAATAAATTAATTTCTTTCTTTCTCGCTATAAAAAAAAATCTTCTTTATTGGTACATTTGCATTCTGAATGTTTTTATTATTATTTCTTTTTTACTCAAAACATTTTAAAAATTTATTTCCCATTGAAAAGCCAATTAATTTTTTTTTTATTATTATTTTTTTAAGAATATTACAGACTGCATTTGGTAATGTCCTGCCTGGTAAGGAAGTCAAGAGCTAAGGAGGAATGGCACAAAAAAATTGCCACTGCTATCACTTCACTTTACACTTCCATAGGAGATATCTGGGCCATTGTCTCTTGAGGCGCTGTGGAGAGGAATATGGATGCATGGTACTGGAAAGGGCTAGGACTTGTAGATTAGGATGATTGGATAGCCTGCTGTGGAATTTTCTGAATCCTACGGGAATTAGGTCCTGTACAAAGAGGATATTAAGATCTTTATGAAGGGTGTGGTTTGTGATATAATATGGAGCATCTACTATGATGCACAAAACTTTGGATTGGAAAGTCTGGATGCGTCTGATGTTTGAAGGTTTTGCTGTACCCCACACTTCTATTGCGTATGTCTATATTAGTTTAAGTAGTTACTTGTATATTGTTAGTATGTTTTCGGTAGACTAGTGAGATCAGTCCGTAAAGTTGTCCGAATTGTCTGTTAAGTTCCTCTCTTTTAACTATTGTGTGGGATTTCCAAGTAAGTCTGGTGTCATCAAATATTTGGTTAATATTATTGTGATCATAGACGTTTAAGCGTCATAATTCTAGTTTCAGTCCTTCTCCTTCTAGTTTCAGTGTCTTAGTCTCATGAAATGTTAAAAGAGCATTTGATTTGGCCATGCTGCCTTTTTGCTCTGTTATCTTTACAATTGATCCTTTGGAGACATGGGTTTTTGTCTCCTTTCCTATTAATCAATTTGGGGTTTCTACCTATCCGCCACGTACCATTTTGCAAACAACCTTCTCGTACGAGTACCACTTTTTTTCTCAACGTCCTCATATTTCCCCCTGTTTTCTTTTTTATTTCTTCCTGAAAACATTGAAGATAAAATGGGTTGGTGATGAGTGTTTAAAAGGTAGTGTGTTGAAGTCTTAGGGAGAGGATCCTTGCTCTACTCGTTATGGAAATTTAAGCAAATATATTCCAGATAAACTTGCCTATACAAAAGGAGATGACAGTCAGTAGTTAGCTACATATACAAATCATAACTGAAGGTGGAAAAAAACCGTTATTTAAGTCAACATACATCTTGTGCATTTTCAGATGTCCAGTTAGTGAGCTCTTTAGCTCATCATACAACCTTAATTAATTTAAGCCAGTTTTTTCTCTCGAGATCCTGAACGGTAGAGGAACCACAACTTTTTCGAGAACAAGGCGTTTCTATTAATCCTGAGAGTTTTTTCTTGTCATAGTTAGAAGTTTATATATTCTTTTTACAAATTAATAATTGTTTTATTGTTATATTAATAGTTGTTTGTTTTATTAAATTAATTATGTTTTTGGCTTGATGAAGTCTCGCCATTGTTGCGGAGCTCTACATAATAAATAAATATTTAGAACGGTGAATAATACATTTCTAGCGGAATCTATCCTTAATCTAGTTTATCAGTTAATATGAGTTCTTGAGGAAATGTGAAATGAGCCAAGCTGTAGCGAGGGGAGAACGTGTGATGAGAGAGACCGATAATCGGGATGTAATTGGGGAGGTATGGCCTAACCAATCTGAACCTGCAATTATTTCCCAAAGTGACAGCCTCGCTCACAACACAGCTTAGTTATTAGGTCACCAGATTCGCCCAACTCTAACCTATTAATTAGTGGGCTTATGCTCTGCAATTCACTCTCATGACAATGCCTACAATCCTATTGTGCTAGCCGGCTGAACATATTTGCATGGGAAGTCTCGGTTAACAATGTCCTATGCTCGGTACTGCTCCACTATGACCTATTACCTCGAATTGTAGTGCTGCTCAACGTCCAGTGGACAATTCAAGGTCTGACACTTTTAACCCAATGTTAAATGTGGATTTATTTCATTCAATATACAATGAAGATCGAGCATCCATATGTCCATGGATGTTAAGTCTTAATGCTTCGAATACTTTAGTTGGAAAAGACTGTTATTCAGTTCATGGCTCTTTTTATCATGTTGGTGTTTTATCCACTAATTCTTGCGTCTTTATTGAAAGATAGTTTCACCCAGAAAGCAAGAGGGATCGTGACTTGTACTTATGGACCTTGTACTTCACTAGTTTGATTTTTAGAAAATCAGGACTTCCATTACAGCCATGCATAGGGGAGAGAGGGGGCGGATCTCACTTGGTATTGTTGTGAAACCTGTTGAATAAACGCAGTCAAGGCTTGAGCACATTTAAGTACTGCTTTCGATGAGATGGTACTATATTCAATCCGTTTGTATATGATCAACCTACAATAACAGCCCCACAGACAGATGTGCCAAGAGTATTTATTTGTTATAAATGCAGACGAAACCACTAGTTCTAAAACTATAAAATATCCTTGTACAGTCCCATAATTCATAGTTGTAGAACTGTGCTTGATATATTATTATAGGAGTCAAATGAAAGTCAAAATATAATATTCCTATGTAGTCCTGTTGTGGGAAACAGCTCGACCTAGACTCATTAATTATGTTGGGCTTATCGTTTTGACATGCCTGCAATGTTCCCTTCTTTCCACTCTTCTCAAATGAATAAAGTCAGGTTTGTAATCTAATCCCAACAGTTTCTGAAACTTCAACAGTACTTGCATTACTGCTCGATTGTTCATAGAACTTTTATCATCATGACCGGCCGTCAATCCTTCCAGGTCTGTCTGCATTATATTCGTATTTCCTTCAATCAACATTACCTCGACTAAATCATCACCAACTGGAATAGATGCGTTGCCTATTCCTAATGTTAGCACCTTTCAGTTTTGTTTTTAGTTAGATTGGATAGTGGGATCTCCTGTCTTTAGCCAATTCTAAAACTTCTTCTATCCAAGACTTCTGCCTGAGCTTATAACAGATCCTTGATTTGGTTTAATAACTTAGGCTTTAATCGTTGACAATTTCTGAAGAGCACTTAGACTGAGGATAAAATCCCCGATAGGCATTTAGTAACATATGCTCATGAAACTATAGTGCCTCTTCTTATTTTGTGCTATCTTGTATTTTCAAACACACTTTCTATTCTTTACACTATTTATTTTCTAATTTTTGTCTAATTGAATAACTTGAATATACAAAATAAGAGGAATTGAACTTTCTCCAATGACTTCATCATCAATACTAGAGTTCTCTTGTGCCATTTTTCCTTGTTGCAGTCAATTCTTGTTCTTGAATTTTACTCACTTTATGTTGGCCTATCGTTTTCAGTTCTTCCAGCGCATATTGAGCTATTCCAAAAACATTTGCTTCAATAATAGAAGTTCTTGACACTTAATCAGTTCTTTCCCTTCTCTTATATATATAAAAATTTGTAACCTCTGTCTGTACATTGATTTTTTTCTCGAAATTTCACGATTACTTTTCGTTTCACATGTCGTAGACGCCATAACTGCATTTTGTTTCTTTGGTGTCTGTTTCTTTGTTACCTTTTCCCGCATAAACGGCTGAGCCTAATTTTATGAAACTGGGTATGTATATTACTACTAATTCAACTTAGACTTTAGGCTATATTAATATTCTCTGAGACCAACAGGAGTGGGGGTTATGAGGGAGGCTTGACATTAAAAATAGCGATATTTCGTTTCCTATTGGTTTTTCGGCAAATATGAACATTATAAAAGTTGTTTATTTTGTTATTTAGAGTAACTTTTGTTATATACACTTTTTTTGTATACCGAATTATAAACGAGATATACGCTAAAACCTATAGCGGAAGTGAACAATTTTATTTGGCACAAAAGACTCAACCGAACTAAATAAAACTCGGTATGTGTATTAGCACTAACGCCTTCTTTATAATAAGCCATACCAACATTGCTAGGGACGGGCAGGAGTGGGGGTTGTAGGGGAGGCTTGAATTTAAAAGTAGCAGTATTTCGTTTTCTATTGGTTTTTCTGCAAATATGCACATGACAAAAGTAGTTTATATTTTTATTTGAAGAAACATTTGTTATATTCACTTTTGTCTTATAACAAAGTACAAACGAGATATACACTAAAAACTATAGCGGGAGTCAACAATTTTATTTGGCACAAAAGGCTCAACCGAACCAAACCAAACTCGGTATGTGAATTAGCAATAACTCCTTCATGATGACAAGCTGTACCAAAATTTCTAGTGACCAGCAGGAGTGGGGGTTGCAAGGGAGGCCTGAAATTAAAAATAGCGATATTTCGTTTCCTAATGTTTTTTCTGAAAATATGCACTTGACAAAAGTTGTTCAATTTGTAATTTAGAGTAACTTTTGTTATATTTACTTTTGTCATATAACAAATTATACACGAGATATACACTAAAAACTAAAGCGGGAGCCAACAATTTTATTGGGTACTAACGATTGAACCGAGTTTAACAAAACTCGATTTGTGAATTAGCATTAATTCTCCCATATTATAAGCTATATTAAAATGTTTTGATTGGTACGGGAGTGGGGTTATAAGGGAAGCCTGAAATATAAATACGCGATATTTCATTTTCTATTTGTTTTAAGGCAAATGTGCACATAACAAAAGTTGTTTACTTTGTTATTTAGAGTAAATTTTGTTTGATTCATTTTTTAGGTAACAATATATGAAGCAAGTAATATTGAAATCTTGATAAAACTCAAGCGGGAGCGGAAGTTGTCCTTAGGCTAACACGGGTAATTGCATTAACTAATTTCCTGTGAAATGTTGTATTTTCTTTCTACTCGCATTTACTATTATGCATATAATGTTCTGCTCGGATTGGTTTTTGACTGGAAATATGTACATTTAATTGAATTTAATTATAATGAATGCTACCCATGATTATTCATGGTGTATCAAACAGTGGATTGGGATTGATTAGGGGCTAATTTTCGTTTATTCTTCAAAATTAAAATTCCTATTTTATAAGTCCCCTTCCTCACTCTTACGAGAAAACCATTAGCCCAGACGGGAATTGTAGTTGTACACATTGTAGCCTTGCCAAATAAGAAATACCATCACGTTAAGACTCTAATGATTTCCGGGTACCTTAGCTAGTATTTGTACATACATGTACTAGCCCAAGAAACGGCACGGGTGATATTATTTTGGATACTGTATAGGTTATTGAAGATATGATGAACTGTAAAAGGAGGGCGCTGATGGTCTCCTAATTTCTTTTGTCGATTATCGAAAAATCTGTGGTAGAGTAGGTGGCTAACGGCGAGGAAAAGTCTCACCCAGCCTTTTCTCGATTATTTACTCACTGACCCGATACTTTCTCATGTCTCACACTTTTGTAGCACTTTATCAACCAAGAGGCCGCTCATTTTTACCTCTAGTCCGTGTACATTTTTAGGGAGGAAGTATACCTTTATTGATTTTCGGCTGAACGCAGCGCCCCCCCCCCCCTTAAAAAACCATTCTATATACAATTTCTTTGGCTCGGTGCATTGTGCTGTTAGGCTATATTTAGATTGGCTCCACGACTACAATGTTTCTTGTAGCATTAACCCAGATCTTCCGACTAGGAATTTAATTTTTCTAATGAATCAAGCGTCTTCCCTATAAAAAAATAATCCTCTTATATCTTCTCTCTCTGTAAAAACTAATCCCCCATTTTCTCTTGCGGATATAATACTCTTTCTCATTCCCTCCATCCTTCTTTGCTGAGTAATAACATTATTGTACCCTAGTTAATGTGGTTGAAATTATAATTACATGTATTATTATTCAAACATTTTTGACTTTGATAATTGTTTTTATTTAATTTTTTTGGTCGTAATTTATTGTTTTTTTATTTTTAATGTTCAAATGCCTTAGTAAATAACAGTTTCTCATTTCCCTCGTTCCCTGAAAATGGAAGTTGAAAACCTTCGAAAATGTTTAGTAACAATAAATAACGTGAGCACCGCAGAGTTTTTTATTCATCTGAGTAATTCGTTCTCAATTCGGTACCATCCGTAAATGCCGCAAAATATGTTATATACAGCTTCAAATTGTTTTTATTGCTCAGTTTATCCTTTAAGCAAGGATAGGGAATTTATTTTGACATCGACTATATGTTATTTGATCACGCTGCGTAATTTTTTTTTTTTTTTTTTTTTTTACTTTTAAGTTAGAACATTTCTGTAACCTGTTGTTATTTAGAAAATGTGGCCAAACTGAGAAACTGCGAGCTGATATCCTTCAACAAATTATTGTTTAATTTCAGTTTCGTCCAATTCGGTAGGCTTATGTAAGCAATCGATTTGGAATTTATTTTATTTCATTTAATTTATTCAATTTTCATTTATCATATATTGTCTCTTAATTATTATTTTATTTATTTATAATTTGAACAAAGTGCACAAGGTAGATAAAACCATATTTTTTTTCCACCTCTGCCCTCGCTGTACCTTTGGGTTTCCCCATACCAGCGGTCTCCATTTAATAAGAGATATAAAATTTTGAATAGATAAATTGGGCCAGGTAACTTAGCCTAACTCACCGAGCACGGCTAAGCATTAAAGTGCAACATTTGGGAGATAAAGTTTAAGTCCGAAAAGTCCTAGGGGAACCCGCAGCTGCGCCTCCTTTGCCTCTGTTCAAAGAAGTGGCAGCAAGAGCCTAACTAACTAGCCTACATACCTAAAGCCTAAATACTAACCTAAACTCACATATAATTTACAAATAAATTCAATTTTACTTGTCTTTCAACACCTCTTGGGCAAAGGTCCTGAAGGCTGAAAATCTATCAGCGTCGTTTACAAACATGTGGTAGCTCTCAGGAGGCCAGTTCACATACGAGAATGCACTCATTAGCCTGAAACGCGGACATTGGAGGATCACGTGGTTAGCCGTATCCAACTCGCCACAGGAGCACAATGGGGATTCCTTTCGTTTGAAAAAATGTAGTTTGTTATTGAAGTCCCCGTGACCACTGATAAGTTGGCTGGAGAAGAAATCTGGGACGTACCATGTCAGCTTAGTTCTGGTCCTGACATCTGGGAAAAATTTGTAGGTCATCCTACCTTTGCTGGAGTTGGTCCAGCGATTCTGCCAACTGTCCCAGATGGCTTCTTCAATATGGTGGAGTGTTTCTCTAAGGTCCTAAGATAAAACCATATTAAAATCAAATTGTGATTTTCTGATTCGGGCCAATACACGGTTTTGTGAAACTAAATTGCAGACATAATAGCCCAAATTAGTTAACCATGAAAATCAGCCCTCCGAAATTTGTATGTAAAATATATATTGTTAAATATTGAGTGGATAAAGGTATGATTGTTCTCCGAGTGATAGAGGTATGATTTAAATGTCAATTCCCCAGCCCTGTAATTATCACCCAAGCGGGCTTTGTCATTGTGAGCCCATGAATATTTAGATTCTATGATTACTCCTCTTTTACATCGCTACTCTATTAACAATGGCTGTTTTGTTCTAAACGTTTCTCCCACATTTATTAAATGTATCGTTTTTATAGTTGAAACTCTTCTCTATGATAGTGTACATCACGTGGGAACAGAAGCTTGCCTGATTTAGTTTTTGACAACATGCTTACAATTCGAAATATTTAAAAATACAGTTAGATTGTGCTATTTTTATCCTTTTGTTTAAAAAATATCAGTCAATTATTGAGGAGATAAGACCCTTAGTACTATATAGCACAGTGATCTGTGCTTTTCTTTTCTTATTGGAAACAAAGACCTCTTGTATTAACCTCTGTAGTATTATTTTTACACGATTAAAAGCTCTTTGTTAGACATTCCTAAATTAAGTGTCGACGAGGAAACAACTATTGTGTAGATTTCTCCATTTTTTAACATGAATGTTAGAAATTAATTAAATTATATACAGGGGGGGGGGCTCGCTCGACCTGGGACATTCGGTGGCTCTGGTACTAAAATCTAGACTAACCTAAACTACTAACTATTACCCAGCCTCAACCCATACGACCCTTAAATACTAATCTAACCCCCCCCCCCTCTTAACCTTAAACCCTGACTCGCCCCTCCCTGAACTAATCTGTCCAACCCGCACCTCTATGAACTAATACTTTCTAAGTAATACCTCCCTAAAATAATACTCTTCAACGCATGTTCCTTACACTTTTACTCTACTACCTAAAGAGCCTCCCGTTACAAATGCTTTCCCACTACCATATTATCTATACTAATAAATGTCGACTGCGTTTTGATGCATACAAGGTGCAGGTCATTCTCTTTTAGAGAATTGGGTAGAATAAGACAATTGTAAAAAAGTATGTGTTAATTTTTATTCCGTAAGGTAAAAAAGGTAGTATTATTGATTTGTAATGTAACATACCAAAAACTTGGGAAAAAAGAATGTACGCATTCTGTTATTGGGATATTTAAATCAGATAGCAATTTTACAACGTGCCTTTTAATTAATAAAGTACATTCATAAATCGCATTGAACTCCATAGCATACCACAAAACTAATATCCGGAAAGTAATTGTTAATTTCATCAATGGCTTTGTCTTCCTAGTCTCCATTGACGGACTTAATATTCCTACTTGCTTCCCTATCAATGAACTCTGGTATGAACTATGCTATTCTATTCTCCCATTAAGCCCCTGTCCTCATTCCCACTCTATACCCTTTCTCAATCATTATCAGCTTATTGTATTTTAATCTCGCATAACCCATAATTGGAGGCTCACCCCTCATTAATCATTATTCATTTTGCAGGTCTTTCTCTTTCCTCATCCAGATTTTCTTAACATTCTACAACGTGCCTCCCTTGAATCTACAACAATTATAATTTTTAAGATTTTAATATAATTCTTTAAATATCATATATTATTTAAAAAAAAAAAAACAATGTTATTGAAAAAGCTCTTGTTACGGAAGTTATAATTTTCCTTTCAGAAAATAATAAGATACAAAGGAAGAAATTAAATACAAACCAAACTCTTTCCCATTTTGTTCCGTTTTTATTTGTGTGCTTGTAGAACAAATTGCAAAGGTTATCTTAGCCCGCTTGTGTATTGATACTTAGCTGCACATTACAGGAAAGAGATAATTCCTCCATATAAAAAAGGAAGAGAGATATGAACAAAAAAAAAACATCAACGGGAGAGAGCAAAGACACACCTGCACCTCATTACAGATACCGAGTGTTCCTAATTCCTGAAATACAAATATCCCTTCTGAGTACAATATGTCATGCCATTGAGTCTTGGCAGAAGTATATGGACACCTTGACGCGTCTGGATAAAAATGCTGAGGAGGTGTACCCATTTATGTCTGCTAATTATTAACATTGATCCGCTGATATGTTACACATAACAGAGCATAAGGAAGTACAACTATGAATAGAAAATTTCTTCTGCAGTTATACGTTAGAGCATTCTTAATAATGGTAATTAAATATATAAAGCCGTTGCGTTTGGGATCACTCTTACGAGAATAAATTTGTATCCTTACATAGTATATAATAAGCAATGGTGTCCTCATTATGAATGGCCTATGGTGCGTGAATGATTGCTATTCATGATTATGATTTATATTATAAACAGTGGAGAGGTATTGATCAAGAACTCATTTTTTCTTTTTCTTTTTTATTCTTTGAGTCTGAAAAATTCTATAAGTTCGCTATAGTTAATAGGATAAATTGTGAGTTAAAGACTAAAAGTGTGAAAATATTGTGCATTATAAAGCCAAAAGAAATTCCAATCGTTATTCAGACCCCCGAGCAACGCAGTCATGATTTCCCGAGCGAAGCCTGGTACCTTAGCTAGTACACCAAGAACGGCCGGGACTGAGCAGAATCGCCTCTCTCACTCTGTCCACGTTTTGTAGCGTGCGTGCCGACCGAGCAGGGCCAGGTGGCTTTTTTTTCATAACAGAACCCGTGGATTTAAATGAATTTACCCACCTTCGAATGGTATCCCTACTTGGTATTTCACAATGGTGTCCGATATGAAAATAACGCCTGAAACAACGTTGAGTTTCAACTACTGATTCACCACTTTTAGCAGATTTCCCTTAAGGGTGAATATATATATATATATATATATATATATATATATATATATATATATATATATATATATATATGTCTGTTACCGCTCTGGCAGTCGCAATTTTTGTTTTATCGTTACCAAACTTAATATAATCGTTTTATACCAAAAGAAAGACCAAGTTCGTTAATGGCTGAAATCGGACCTGGGGGAGGGGGGAGGGTTTAGAGGGGGAGAATTTCGAAAATTCTTAATATCTCCGTTATTATGTGTCGGATCGAAAAGTTGAATAGAACCAATCTTATTGCAAATGTAATGTTCTATAAATGTTGTTATGTACATTTTTTCACTATCTTGATTATTAACTGAGATATTTGCATTTTTTAGTTTTCGGTCTTCAGTAAAGCCCCATTCCTACTCATCTCTTATTTTCGATATTCTATTATGTTATGAAGGACTTTATTTGTACCTTAAATACCAAATATTGTTCTCATTGAACTTTTAAGTTTTGAGATAAATGCAAATAAGTGTCACACGTGGGAAATCTGCTTAGTTAACGCAGCCCCTGCGTGACGGACTTTTTTTTTCTCTTCTTTGGATTATTCCCATGACTTGAATTATGAATTATTCGATTTCGGTACATGGTAGTAAACATCATTTGCGTCTAGACCAGCCTAATAAATTGCGAGAGAGGAGCGCTATTATTCCCAAAATCAGCTGACTATGAATTTTGAAAGAGCACGAGAAGTGCATAATTGTGCTAAAGCGGCTGGCTCCGGGTCAGGGCTCGGCTCAGGGAATTTATAAGAGCTGGCTCGGACTAGATTTGGCACGGCTGCAATAACCTATTCCCGTTTCACATTAATATAACGGAAATAACTGTCTGCCCACTTCTATCAGCTCTTTCGTCGAGCTGATACCGCTTTTTATTACTACATGGACAATATCGCTCTACAAATCTATGCGACACCAATATGCTTACAGTGGAAAACTCAGACGAAATTAAAAAACTTTCGTACCGCAAGGGCATCGTGAATTAAGATTTCCCAAGTTCGGTTTTGACACACTAATGATCTCATCTCACCACACATTTTATATTTCTAAGTAAACATCCGTTGAGCATAATTGGGGGTTTTACTGACCAATGAAAATAGGAAAGTACTAATAACTCGTTTGTAACCAATGTATACAACAGCAATTGTAGAACATCGATAGTTTACCAAGATTAGTTGCATAATATTCTTTGATACGACTCATAATAACGGAGATAATTCTGAGTTTTAGAATTCCCACCTCTAGCCTCTCTTCTATATTCAGCCATTAACTAAAATGATCATTAGTATTGAATAAAGCAGTTACATATCAAGTATGGCATTGATCATATAAACATTTTTGATTTAAGAACGTAAAATCATATTAAGGGTCTATAAAAAGTACTGCCATCTACAATCTCTGTCTTTGACTTTACATAAATAAATAGTTCATATATATAGTTTGCGTACATTGAGTTGTTAACGATTAGTCAAAAATTGCAACCACTAGATTGACAAACAGCTAACAGACAAATATATATATATATATATATATATATATATATATATATATTTAGATATATATAATTGTATAGCTTATATCAATAGATTCTATAAATAATTTATTGTATATTTATGTTTATTTAGGGTGTAGTTAAATGAGATTGGTTTTAGCCAATATTTGTAAGTACTTAAGCTTTTGGCCTTTTTGATTGGCCAAATAAATCCTAATCCTAATACTACGACTTTCGTAGCCATAAAAAGTTTTAAAGTGTTTTTTTAAACAGTTTACATCTGAGAAGAGGAGGGTGATGAATTAATTATTTCTACTCACTTTCATTCCTGGTAAACCAGCTAATGGGGGGGGGGGGCTTATAAATAATGTGACCTATTTCATTTTCTTGGAAATTGTAATCCACTGATCGGCTTTATTTCTTTTTTAAGCCCAATTTGTGCAATTATAACTTTAACCCTTAAGCTATATGAAATTAATTTGAGATTTAATGACTTCATCTTTCTTGTGTTTTATATTTGTATTTGGTTAAGCACGTTATACAAACATTCGACAAATTTATATTATAAGGTCATTATTAGCAACGATAAGTTTTCCGCCAACCAACCGCCACTATAAATGCAGCATAGTAATGATCAGATACATAGTGTGTGTGTGTGTGTGTGTGTGTGTGTGTGTGTAGTTAAGGCCCCATTACCCCATTTTTGTTTTTTATATCTCATTTAAAAATAAAAATAGTTTCAGTATAGTCCGGACGAAGTATCAGTTATTTGAGTAACAGTTATTTTAATAGTTTTAGTTTATATTTAAAAATATTATTTCTAAATAATTCCTTAACCGTTTGAAATCAATGTAAATTATTCCAATATAGATTACCTATTTAAATCTACTTTTGTGTTCAAAGTTCTAGCTACGAGATGACGCCTACACTCCTTTCTCAGTTACAGAATGAATGTTCATATTTGGTCAGTTTTAACGTATATCTCCATCTAACTGCATGGCGAGAATATTTCTCAGATATTTACTTTCGGTGATTAGAAGAGAGTGTCATCAGCAATAATTGTGAGGGTTTCATGCAAGGTAAGGGCGTAGTAGTAAATATTTACTGCCAATTTATAGCAGTGGAATATATCATTAACAAATGCAATTTTAATAAAATCCTACATACTATTTATAAGTGCTTCAATACCGTTCAGAAGCTCAATAATGAACGGAAAAAACTAGTTTTATTTATTTTGATATTTCCTTGCAATTTGATCCCTCTGCGTATTTTATCCAAAATATTTTTAACTTATCTAATAATTAATGTCCTCAAATAATTTGGTATTTACCGTTACATAATGTTCTTGCTGATGGTGGGTCATTGCTGTGACCTGTTTCAAACAGTGGAGCTGTCCCTTAGATGTGTTAAGGCGCTGGTTTTACATTTGCATACACTTAAACTCCTTGGAGTCACATTCTTGCTGGAAAAAGCTGATAATCTGTAGATAATCCGCAATAGCGTAAAGTTGTTGTTAATGAATAACGTATTTTAACAGTTTCAAACAATTTCTAAAATACCATATAATTTCAGATATATACAATATGCAATATTTAAATATTATTTTAAACCACCTGCCTTTCCTTCAAAATGAAATGTTGTTTCCCGCACCCTCTCTGTCACTTTATCTCACATACATATACACAAAACACACATATAAATCCATTTATATTTTTTAATTTACAGAAAAATTAAGGCTGATATGAAAATGTCAAAACTGACACGGCTCAATGCTGTCACGTAATACTATATATAATATATTCGGTTATGTAAAAACACACCCACTCACACACACGAATATTCATAGTAGCTTCATTTTATATAGTTTTAATCCGAGAAGAAGTTAAACAATAGGCATATTTCTCCATTCAATAGATACGTGCCGTATATTTGAAATTCTCAAGGGAAGGTTTGCACCTGTGCTGCATAGTAAATGAGCCCTCGTTGCTGCTAACAGTGACACCATTATTCTTAGAAAACATAGTTTGCGGGTGAAATATTATTTATTTTCTCTCCATCTTCTTCGTCCTTTATATTCATCCGTTAATCACGATGTTTTTAAAATCACATACTCTTTTAATGATTCCTTTTAAAGGCTTATTTAGCATTTGAAAAATGCCCTTATAGTTGTGTCCTTCCCCCGGTCAATCAGTGTGTCATACTTTTATTCATATAAATGATGTGCATAAATTCATGCTGCTTGGTATGCAGATCAACCTTAGCCTATAGATTCTTCTGCAAGTATTAACTTATTCGATAAGGGGGCCCATATGTACAGGATTTTTTATAATTTTTGCCCGTCAAACTGTAATGATTCTAAAATCAAGGACTCTTTAAAATCTGCATTAGGCTGTGACTTCCAAAATATGGACTTTCGGTTTTCGCCCCTCTCCTCTTACTCTATAGTTTAGTATATAGTATTTGTGAAATCTTATTGCTAATGAAACACCTGTATTATATTGTGCCATCATTATTTTCATTTCTTTATTTAGTTTAGTTTCTGAGCATGTGGGATCATTTGGATTTGGTTTTGAGGATAACACTTGTTACGGAAGTTATAATTTTCCTTTCAAGATAATTTTGAAGAAATAAAATACAAACCAAACTCTTTCCCATTTTGTTCCGTTCTATATTTGTGTGCTTGTAGATGAAATTGCAAAGGTTATCTTAGCCCGCTTGTGTAATGATACTTAGTTGCACATTACGAGAAAGAGATAATTCCGCCATATGAAAAAGGAAGAGAGATGTGAACAGAAAAAAACAAAACGGGAGGGAGCAAAGACACACCTGCAACTCATTAGGGAACCGAGTGTTCCTAATTCCTGAAATGCAAATATCACTTCAGAGTAGAACTTGTCATTGAGTCTTGGCAGAAGTATCTGGACGCTTTGACGCATCTGGATGCATTAAATACAAGGCTTTTAAAGCACGAGAATGTAGAGAAGGAGTGGATAATATAATTAAATCCATTGAAATACTGATCTCTATATATTTCTTATATTTATTTCAGTTACGGATCAATAAGAAGGTCAAGTCCTCTACTGTTTTTTTAATATAATGCAGAGTGCACTTTCGGAGTCAACGCTCCATCCTCAGATCCTGATTAAAGCTGTGTGGCCGGCCCCCCGCCCGCCGGGCGACTGTCGTTGAGCTTTAAGCAGGCACTGAGGATGGAGCGTTGACTCCGAAAGTGCACTCTGCATTATATTAAAAAAACAGTAGAGGACTTGGCCTTCTTATTGCCTTATCAATTGGTCCCTCTACCATCCAGCATATTCCAGAGATATTTCAGTTACGTTTTATCGTTTGAGGGACGACTACGTCCGAGGCTGTACCAAAACATCTTAATTTTGTAAAAATCATGTAACAATTTGTGTATAATACCTTAGTTGTATTGGGCCAAAATAAAATTTTCTTTCTTTCTTTCGTTTTATCGTAGTAATTTTAAGAGTTTCGCAGTACATTATTTGAAGTAAAAATATGTTTAATAACCGTATTTTTAGCAGATTTTCTATTGGGAAATAAGCTATTGACGAAACATTACTTGAAACGTCCATCTATCTTCCTTGAACAAGTCCGTTAAAATAAATAGAGACCCGCGTGCGTTTGTTAATGCTCGAGTTGCTTCAACTTTTTAAGTTAATGTTTAGATCAAGTCCATTAATGCGCGACAAGGAGAGAGGTGGCTTAGAGAAATATAAAAACACAAATATTCCAAATTATTCGTTTTATCGAAAAATGTTCAAGCATTCCTGGTGAAGAAATAGGTACATAATGTTCACATTTAGATATTCATTCTCGTCTCTCATTTACAATATCAGGAATCATTGAAATTTGAAACCAAACATCATGTTTAAACTTCTAATCGGGGAAAAAAGATCGTTCGTTAATTGTAGATTGACGCACCGGGGGGGGGGGGGGTAAATGTAATAATTCAATTTATCTCCATTAATATGAATTCGATCTAAAAGTTTTATATAACCAATATTGTTATGTAAATGTAATTTACTACTACATTGTTTTACGCAATTTGCTTGCGAATTTGTTCATACGACTTCTTCTGTATCCATCGGGGGGTTCTGTTTTTTCTTTACTTAATGAAGTAATACATTTAATGGCAGTTATAATATAACTTATTAATTTTATGAGGTTTTTGTTGGTTTGTTTTAATGATTTATGTTTTCAAAAGAAACTGGCAGGGTTTTTTTTTTAAACCACTCAGAGGCAGGAGCTAGTCAACATCGCTGATTTATAGATAAAAAGCACCGATGATAAGGCTGGACCCTCGAAAGCTAGCTCTGGAATAAACATTTAAAACATAGTGGAGGTGATGACCTTTTTTCAATCATGAATGTATATATCAACCGCCACCAGTATGGAGATTCAAGAGGTTTTTGGTTAGTAACTGTAATTGTAATCGGTAATAGGATGCACTATTTTGCCTGCTTCGCTGTTTTATTCCTCTATATTTGGGGAGGGGTCATTAACATTAGTTTAATGACTATATTTTGAAACTTATATATTCCCTAAATTCTAGGCACCGAATAAAACCGCTAATTACGCAGCTCTTGCGTGATGGATTTTTTAATTTACAAAAGTCCTATATTCCTCATCCTCCTAGAGGATAGGATTTCTAAAAGTATTCAGTCAAAACGGCTGATTTGGTTTTATGTTATAATCATTGTAACTTTAGTTTTTTAATCCTCACTTTTTTTTTGATTATCTATTTCTGAGGGGGTTTCATATTTCGGAGATGTTTTCGTATTTCAGTAAAGCGCTGTTTTGGTAGCAAACATTATTCTGAAAATTTAATTTTAAATAACAGAAATATCAGTTTCCTAATAATCTCAATGCTCAGATTCAAAAATAAATACTTGTCATCTTGGGTTATTTTTATGAAGGCCATTTCCTGTTCTGAGCAGAAGATGCGATAAAAAGAAAAGTTTAAAAAAAAAGGAGCCTGAGAAAAGAGAATAGGATAGCTGTGAAATGAGTGACAAAATGTAATTTTAGTATAAAGTTTTGGCTGAGGCCTCCATCCTGTCAGCTCTATATATATTATCTTTGAAGCCGTTCTGAGCGAGAATTCTGTTTCGTGCAAAAAGTAAATATTTATTGTTGACACTTCTTAATTAAGCCACAATATATTTCATCAAACACGCCGGGCTCGAAGAGAGGCTGAATTATTGTTTTTTTAATTCATTTTCATTCCATGCTTTGGAATAGAGGTTAAAGTTTATTATTTTTTTATATTGATCTCTACTCGTACAAGTACATTATTTATTAGTGTTAAATGGTATTTTCAATTTTAGCAGATTTTCTTATAGGGATTCAACTCACAATGTGATTTTTCCAAATCCGTGAGAATAATATCCATGGTTGTCTTTTTTAAAGACGAGGTTCGACTTTTCCAAATTCATATGTCCTGGTTATTTTCATAAAACTGATAGGTATTTTATTCCCTCTGACTTTAAGGACTCCAGCAACTTTATTTTTGTACACACTATCACAACCCTACCTTAAATCAAAGATGAGGTGATGCAGATTTCCGTTATTATTACACGTTTACTCCAGCTTTCGCTTTGTATTGTCGATGAAAATGATTCAGGTACCCACCCGCAATTTACATATTTAACTTGTACCTTTGTTACATCCTTCTAGTAGGTTGTTATATGCATGCTTTATCTTTACTGTACATCCCGTTCCTTTAGAGTTAAAGTAATAATAAAAAAACTCATTTGTCATTTTTGCTCTCAGTTAGGAGCCTATACAGCGAAAGAAATTTCGAAAAGAGTTAGTTGTAGAATTAGAAGAAATGTCTTAGGCCGTTGTCTCGTGCCCAGGTCCTTACGAGTCCAATTAATCTGAAGTTTAGAGAGGTCTCCCCGGGAGAGGAGCACGCACGTAGAGTCTAAGAGCCGGGACAAATGAGAGAACTGACTTATTTTTTCTTTTGGAAGAGCTTGCTAGGATATTCTATATTTTATATGTAGGTGGTTGGTATTCTAGGGTGAACCTTGGTTACATTTCATGTTTAATTTGTAGGATGATAATTGGCCGCTGCTTTTAAATAAAGTTGAGGATAGTTGGGTAACACTTACAAAAGTACTCAATCAATTAGAAGATGATATTTATCGTGCATACTGTTTGGACACCTTTGGTATCCTTCTTGACAGCAATATTGTTACACTATAAAGCAGGGGGATACAATTGCATCTTCTGATTTTTTCAATACTACTGTAGCTGATACCCAACGATCCTTTACGTCATTCCAGATTTAAGTACTTTTAAGATTTTTCTGGATATGCTGTCTTGAAGTGTTCCAGAATATATATTTATACTAACCCTCAGGTTGCATTTACCCGAACTTCACTCAGTTTTAAAACTTAAATGGAGGGATAAATGTTTTGGACATAACCTCTGCTTTGATAGTTGGAAAGGCTATACCGGGTTTTATAGTACGAAGGAAAAAGTAAAAAAAAAAAACAGTGAATCTTCTAAAATAATGTCTTTTACGTTTCGATTATGCTTGATAGTCTTCATCAGATCAGTGGAAAAAGTCCTAACTGTATACTGCTAAGAGTAAAGAGCATTATCAATTGCCCACGACTGTCTGTTGATCTTTAGTTTTTTAAAGGAATGTTTAGTTATCGAGAGTGGCAGCTATCAAATAAAAATTTCAGCCGGTTGAGCGTTAACTGAAACGTTCTGAAAATAGTCTACAGTATACTTTTTTAATATAGTGTAAATTTGTTTAATGTATTGAATATTTATAGCATAAGGAGAAATATGAAGAGAACTTTTAAAATTTAAAAGATATCTGGGTAGTGAGGGGAGAATTTGCCGGTGAGTTAGTTGTTGAGAGTTGTGGGAAGCTGTTAGAGCTGAAGTCTTTAAGCCCATAAGCTCCTTCAGTGGGACACTTTATACCTTATTCATAGCCAGGCCGCTTCTGCCTCTCTCTATATCTTTATCCTTAAGAGTCTTTCTTCGGGATCATCTCAGCAAAGTTCCCGCATTTATGTCGGCCGCAGGAGAAAAAAGTTCTCTTATAAGTGGCCATTATTTGTTCCGTTTCGAACGCCTCAAATAAGTTTTGGGTTGACTAGTGGAAAGAATTATTGCTAGTTCAATGAGAACTATTGCAAATAGACTGGTCTCATTTCAAGTTATCCTCTTCATATTTCTTCCTACATTGTTAGAGGATTTTCCTTCGGAGATACTCTGTTGCATAGTAAGGCTGAAGTCCGGGACTAAAGGAAGTTTTCATTTTACCAGATTACTCTTGAGAGAAATCATCTAACAGATTGTACTCGTGAAGCAATTTTCAAAACGTTTCTTCAAAAGTCTATTCTACCTCATAGATAACAAAAAATGAAATCCCATTATCTTAAATTTCAAACATTTTCACTGGATAAAAAAAATACTATTTTTGGAATATTTTGGAAAAATTAATTTATTTTAAAGATATGTATCATAATTATTTTAAATTTATTGATTTCTATTAATTATCTTTTAATTAAAATATTTTTAAAAATTTTGATATCTGAGATAATAATGTTTTCATTCTAAGCCGTAGTTTTTCGCCTGGTAGTTTTTCGCCCTTAAACCCTATACAACAACAACAACATTCTAAGCCGACGTACAGAAGAGTATTCGACCAGAAATCATGGCCAAATTTATTAGCTAGGCTGTAGGGTTTAAGCTATAAAGAAGCCTCGTTGTGATACCAATTGTATACAGAATACCAAAAAATCGGTTTAATTAAAATTTTGATCTCCTGCACTCTCAAATATCTAGAAAATTAAAACAAAAACGGTTCTTCTGGTTCGGTTTACATTTTGTACTTAACGAAACATATTTTAGTATTAACGAATTTGATCTTTAGTTTTCTTATCTTAAGTTTCTGGAGTAACTTTAAGCTTGGTTTTGACCGACAGATTACGTAACTCATTATATTGAACTTTGTTAGGATCTACGAACATTCCAAAAAAATGTTGATGATATCCCTGGATAGCTGATTCCATCAAGGGAAATATAGTAATCATCAATTGTAAAGCAGGTGTGGCTTTTAAGTTGGATTGTCTTTTTATTTTATGTTGGTTATCAGGTTTGCCTCCTGCAGGCACTGTTATTCAGGACGACTAATGAACCAGAGATTTATCCCCGGGGCAATTAGGAGAGGGACAATGGCGATAAAGGGCAAAGGATATTCCAATGTGTCTGATAACTTTATAATTTGTCACTCTTAGCCACACATTATCTACCATCAGTGGTTGGCGTTGCTTTTCTTTATGCCCCATTTATAAAAACTTTTTTTTTTCTTTTTCTAATTACGCTTTCTTTTTTACCCTATTTTTTTTACTTGCACTCTTATATGTTTTGCATTAGATAAACTACGTACTATTCATTATTCCTGAGTTGACTATAATGTAGTTTGAATATTATTAATGACTTTCAAAATCTGTGTGGTTTTAGAAATCTTTCGGAGGTTCTGAAAATTAAAGAACCAATCCAAAAATTCATCCCATTCTCTAAACCCCTTCCCCTCCTCCTAATATCATCAATTAACTAACTTGATATTTATTGATATGGAGGGCTTCTGGGATTGATCGTGTCATTGTATTTTCTAACAAGGTTTCACTAGTCATAGTTGGTGAAAATTCCTTAACATGACCAATACCAGAAGACCTTAATAATCATGACCCAGACAGTGGAAATCTAAGAGAACATTTGTTGATTAGTTTATCATAAACTTATTAATTGTCGAGCTTGATAACGATCAAACAAAAATTACCCTCCCCCCCCCTCCTCAAGAGTATTAACAGGCGTATTTGTAAAAAATAAAACTCAGTTGCGTTTATCATTTTGAAATAAATCATTGCATTATTCCCTTCGTAGGAATGATGGACATGTAAATAATTTCATAAATGATAATCGTGTTTTGTTGACAACCTCAATAGCTGACTCACCTTTAGGGAAGCCTGCTATAAGAGGATGTGATAATTTTACATTACATTTTACAGTAGTTTATGTATCAACGTATCCGAAAACTCATAACGGAATTTCTTTTTTATTTTTGTTAAAAAACTGCTAAATGTTGATAGTTTCTTCATTTTCGTTTCCATGAATAAGTGTTATTGGCTACAATATTTATGTATTAGTTTCAACTTTATTGAGAAATAGTCAATTCCAACGAAAATCCTTAGTATCGAAGTTCAAACTTTTAGTTGTTCGGAAACCACTCTAAGTTTCGACATTTCATATAAATGTTCTTGACATCCCAATCTACAGCTTATGCCTGAGTTTTGCCCTTCATTCAACTTTATTATTATCTACCCTCTATTGAAATTTTCATTTTTAGCAAATCTTTCCCGTAGGGAAGCACTTTATCACCTTATTTCGCGGATTATATGTCTGATTAACCCGTAACCACTAAAATTCTTTGCACAAGATGATTAAGGATAATCATAAACTCGAATGATGTTGAGTCTTGTCATACGGACATGTTATTTGTTGACATGATGATATCAGGTAGAAAACTTGATTAAATCTCAATATGAACTACTAATATAGATAAAATTACCCTAATAATGTACAGTCTTGCCACCTGAGTTATAACGAAAATAGTACAAAAGCGTTTACAAATAGGTTGTTGTCTGTAACAGGTGTCTTTGTAACTGGTTATGTGTTAGAGGCTTCTTTGATGAAAGTTTATTCTATGCTAATACTATGACAATATATTAGGTTACACCAAAGTAGTACTAATCTTCTTTATTACTTAATTACAAGAACTATTCTTACCAATACATCTGTTATGGCCAGCAGATTAGAACTGTTAGTTTTTGCATATTTCCCTGAGTGGAAGTCAACTATTGGGGTTGTTCTCATGACGCCCTTTTCCGAAATTTCTTCCATGAGCCATCGATTACTTAGGAGATGACGGAAATTGGTTCCCTATATATAGGGAACCAACACACACACACACACACACACACACACACAATTTTCCAACACTGAAGAATATATTCTTTAATGTCACATATATTTGATATATTTTCTGCATATATATCTTAACTTCGAATTAAACAATTTTTAAAAATATTCCCATAACATTGCCTTTTGAAATTTATTATTTTATTTCTTTTTAATATATTTAGAGCCATCTGTGAATTTAGTTTTCTCAATTACTCTGGTATATTTGATACTTTTTAGATTATGTCCTATTCATTTATTATACTCTTTATATTTATCTCTTCAGTCTAATTTATATCTTCTACAATTGTTTTCACATTTCAAATTTGACTCATTATTTTTTTACAGGTATGTTCGGGGATCGAATTGAGAAGTACTTAGTGCGGTATGCTCTTTTTATTCATTGATTGTAATTTTCTTATTATTTCTTTTTTGTTTGTGTTTAATGGAAATACAGAGATGTGTTTGTGCCGTCATTACTAGTCAAGAAAAAATTTATATTCGTTGATTCCAAAAGACCAGTCATTGCATCGTAACAACTAATATATCAGGAATAATCAAAAGGAACATTTGCAGTTTGAATAGTGTGATAATTTTACAAACTCTATCACAATGACACTATTAGCAGATTTCCCTAAAGGCAAATCCCTATTGAGGTTGACGCTATTTTTGAAAAAAAAATTCAAATGTCCATCGATCCTATCTAGTCGATGACGAAAATAAGGTCCGTTCAATATTATATATAAATATATTTGTTTGTTACCTACAAACTGCTCCAGCGTTATCAAACTTATTTATACAGAGTTGTCCATTAAAATAGTAATTACTCTGTTAGTTGTGAAGACAGGCACAATTTATTTACACAAAAATAAAGCTGAATTACTTTATTTTTTAAAAATAACATCACTTAAATGGTGGTCATTTTCACGAACACACATTTTAAGTCTTTATTGAAAATTTTCAGTTGCATGACGTCTAGCAGAACGGCCGGGACTGAGCAGAATCGCCTCTCTCACTCTGTCCACGTTTTGTAGCGTGCGTGCCGACCGAGCAGGGCCAGGTGGCTTTTTTTTCATAACAGAACCCGTGGATTTAAATGAATTTACCCACCTTAGAATGGTATCCCTACTTGGTATTTCACAATGGTGTCCGATATGAAAATAACGCCTGAAACAACGTTGAGTTTCAACTACTGATTCACCACTTTTAGCAGATTTCCCTTAAGGGTGAATATATATATATATATATATATATATATATATATATATATATTTATATATTTGTCTGTTAACGCTCTAGCGGTCGAAATTTTTGTTTGATCGTTACCAAACTCGGGATTTGATAGTTTTATGTAAAAAGAAAGATCAAGTTCGTTAATGGCTGAAATCGGACCAGTGGGAGGGAGGGTTTAGAGGAAGAGATTTTTGAAAATTCGAAATATCTCCGTTATTATGCGTCGGATCGAAAAATTGTATAGAATCAATCTTATTGCAAATTAAATTTACTATAAATATTGTTCTATATATTTATTCTGTATCTTGAATATTAACCGAGATATTTGCATTTGTATTCTGTGTGTTGTCGCCAGGATTCGGCTGTTCGGACTTTTTGCCGAGAGCTCTGGCGGCCGTTTCCTTAACTATTCATCCCTCGTGAATAGGTTTAGAGGCTTCTTACTAGTACAGTTGTTATTAGGCAGATTTCTCTACTGTAAAACTTCACGTGGGAAGTCTGCTTAGTTTACGCAGCCCCTGCGTGACGGACTTTTTATAAATCTGTCGTATGCAAACACGCGATGATCTTTCGTCCACAGCGGCATAATGGCGACTGAATGGCAGGCGGTGGGGAGTCGAGTGACCTTGACGGCGTGTTTCCCCCTCCACCAGCCGCCTTTAAGCTTTTTATGTAGAATCAAGGATCAAGTTCGTTAACGAATGAAATCGGACTTAAGGAAGGGGGTTTAGAATGGGGAAAATTTGAAATATCTCTGTTATTACGCACCGGATCGAAAAATTGTATAGAGTCAAGAGTATATAGAGTTTTTTTGTTTTAGCCATACATACCTCATTTTATCTGCACTTCAATACCTTTGTTTTTGTGCAACTCAATCTCAAAAAAAGTCCGTCACGCAGGGGCTGCGTAAACTAAGCAGATTTCCCACGTGAAGTTTTACAGTAGGGAAATCTGCCTAATAACAACTGTAGTAGTAAGAAACCTCTAAACCTAAAACATTATTTAGGGCGTAACAACCCAGTAGTTTTTAGCCCCAAAAAACAGTTGACCTAACCTCTAAACCTATTCACGAGGGGCGAAGTTATAGAAACGGCCGCCAGAGCTCTCGCCGGAAAGTTCGAACATAGCCTACTGGTGACCAGTATCACGCAGAATACAAATGCAAATATCTCGGTTAATATTCAAGATAAAGAATAAATGAATAGAACAATATTTATAGTAAATTTAATTTGCAATAAGATTTATTCTATACAATGTTTCGATCCGACGCATAATAACGGAGATATTTTGAATTTTCAAAAATCCCCCCTCTAAACCCCCCTTTCCACTGGTCCGATTTCAGCCATTAACGAACTTAGTCTTCCTTTTTACATAAAACGATTAAATTCCGAGTTTGGTAAAGATCAAACAAGAATTGCGACCGCTAGAGCGTTAACAGACAAATATATATATATATATATATATCTATATATATATATATAGATATATATCTATATATTATATATTATATATATAATTTTGAACGGACCTCATTTTCGTCATCTCCTGGGTAGGATCGATGGACATTTGAAGAAATTTTTCGAAACTCGCATCATGAGTACGACCTCAATAGCTGATTTCCCTTAAGGGAAATCTGCTAAAACATCACATTCGAAAATGAATGGCTGGAATTCATATGATACTCTTGCCCATATGGGAAAGGGAGGAGGGTGGGGGTCGGGGGTGTGAGCTTGTAGGAGGACGAAAATGGGATCATACGTTCTACCCGGCCTATGTATAGAACATAAATCGATTGGAAATTAAATTTTCAACTTTTGTTACCAGACACTTCACGATACTGCAGTCTAAATCAGTTGCGTGTGATATTTAGAGACCTTTTAATAATAAATACTCCAGTTAAATATATATAAATGCATGCATGTAAAACAAGAAAATGTATCTGGAAATCTAGTGGGATGATGAACACGGGAGAGTTGGCGGAATGAGATAGCCTTCTCACAATACCTCTATGAAGTCAATTCCAGTTATGGATCCACAAATCTATTGCATACTGATACTTTTGTGATATATTTTCTTTTTAAAAATTATGAAAAATTAAAATAATCAAAAATGCCAACAGAGTTATATGCAATCTCACACACAAACATTTACCTTGCTCTTTTCATTTAAAGATTCAGTTGCCTCGTTTTTCTAATTTTAGGACTAGCATTTCTTCCTAGCCAAAGTAAAATCATATTAAGTAAGACATTTTGATGCTATATTTGTATTTTGTCAATAAACGTAAAACTTCTTTCATGGAAAATTCTCAAAAAATGAACTCCTAAGTTTTTGTTATTTCTATTAGTCTTTTGCGTTCAACAATTTGATGGTTTTTCCATGTACTCATTTCATTTATAAGCAAAATTCTCTTCATTACTTCTCTTTAATAAAATCAATTTCGAAGCACAAGCAGCGATATGAAATTTATAAGCTTCTGTATCCTTTTGGCTTGTCAGAATGAAGGGAGAAAAAATTCATTTTCATTTCATTGTGATCTGAATGGGCGAGGAGAAGCAATTCAATGGAAACTACATGAATAATACATCCTACTTCTTTGCTTCTTTCAGCGACTTTGTGCGCTTTAGATCTAAATCCTTCAACTATTTTACCTCTATTTTTCCTTCTATGCTCTATTTCACAACAAAAATATTAGCGGAAAATGTTTTAATTTCTTCTCTTCTCATGTTAAACTACATTAAAATACCAATTTTCATTGCCTTTTCAAGCATGAAACATTTCCTCATTAACATATTCCTTATCCGTTGTCAACGTTGGTGTGTTCGAATCGAATATAAATTTTTTTTATATCAGCACATGTATCCTAGATGACCTCGTTCTCAGAAATAAATCGTTATTTTTAGCTAGTTAGCCAAGATTAATAGTATACGTTTTGATAGATGTGAAATATTAATATAAGTCAAAAATATGCGATTATATTCTTTTAAATATTTACACTTGAACCATAAAACAATTTTAGTATATTTCTCAGAAGGGAAATCAGTTATTACTCATTACATGATTTTCGAAACATTTCTTCCAGTGACCACCAACCTCGATGGCAATAATCGGTTCCGTTCTAAATGATATATATATATATATACATTTTAGCATGAAAATAAGCTATTGACTTTGTAGAAAATCAAAATACATATTGTCTGTCTCCGCTCTTGTGGTCGTATCATTTCCAAATTTAATATATATGCATTCCATGTAAAACTAAGTTCGTTAACGGCTGAAATTGGACTAGGGGGGGGGGGGGTGGATAGAACGAAAAAATTCAAAAATCT
>CM032231.1:86855000-87015000 GCA_019009955.1 Riptortus pedestris | reverse complement strand
TCTATAATATTTTACTATCCGACTCATTATAACGGAGATTTCATGAATTTACGAACCCAATCCCCCCCCCTCCCTGAACCCCGAATAATTTAGGGTTGACTTCAGCCAATAACAAATATGATCTGCTGAATGAAACGGTTAAACATCGAGTATTGTATGGATCAAGTTAGTTTTCGAAATAAGAACGTAAAATCTTAATTTATGTTGCCATCACGCATCGAATTTGCATGTTTCTCGCATAATAATGGTCTCTTGAAAACAATATCTCATATTTACTCCTAAGCTAAGAATAAAGTGTCCCATGATATAACATTGATTATTGTTGATGTGACATGAGTAGGGTTTACTGAAGGCTGAAAACTAGGTCATTGACAGACAAATATATATATATATATAAAACTAGCTCAGATACCCGGCTTCGCCCGGGAACTCATTTGAGGCTGAATGGTGACAGTATTTTTTAGCAGGCTTTACATTGCACAATATTTTGACATTTACCCGTCCCAGTGTTTAGGATTGATTGATACCCGTCGTTGCCGTGGAATTTGTTAATAATTGAATATTTGCTCGATCAGGCTTCACTGTCTTCGCTATTTTTAGATGTCCCGTCTCTTAGACATGGACATATGGTGACTTATTATTTCAGGCCTCTCTAATAACCCCCCTCCCGTTCCAACCTAAAAATTTTAATATAACTTATAATCATGGAAGAATTAATGCTAATTGACATACCGAGCTTTGTTAAGTTCGGTTCAGCCGTTAGTGCCCAATAAAATTGTTGGCTCCCGCTAAAGTTTTAACGTATAACTCATTTATACTTAGGTATACGACAAAAGTGTATATAACAAAAGTTACTCCAAATAACAAAATAAACAACTTTTGTTATGTTTATATTTGCGGAAAACCAATATGAAACGAAATATCGCTATTTTTAATTTCAGGCTTCCCTTATAACCCCCACTCCTACCCGTCCATAGAAATGTTGGTATGGCTTATTATAATGAAGGCCTCAATGCTAATACACATACCGAGTTTTATTTAGTTCGGTTGAGTCATTTCTGGCAAATAATATTGTTGACTCCCGCTATAATTTTTAGCGTATAACGCATTTAAACTTCGGTATACGACAAAAGTGTATATAACAAAAGTTACTCTAAATAACAAAATAAACAACTTTTGTTATGTGCATATTTGCCGAAAAACCAATAGAAAACGAACTATCGATATTTTTAATTTCAGGCTTCCCTTATAACCCCCACTCCTGTTCGTCTCAGAGAAAATTAATATAGCCTAAAGTCTAAGTTGGGTTAGTAGTAATATACATACCAAGTTTCATAAAATTCGGTTCAGCCGTTTATGCGTGAAAAGGTAATAAACAAATAAACAAACAAACAAACAGACACCAAAGAAACAAAATGCAGTTATGGTGTCTATGACATGTGAAACGAAAAGTTATCGTGAAATTTCGCGAAAAAAATCAATGTACAGACAGAGGTTACAATTTTATATATATATAGATATATATATATATATATACTAGCTCAGATACCCGGCTTCGCCCGGGAATTCATTTGAGGCTGAATGGTGATGGTATTTTTTTGGCAAGGCTGTACTTTGCACAATATTTTGACATTTACCCGTCCTAGTGTTAGGGTTAATACCCGACGTTTTCCGTGAATTTGTTAATAATAAAATTAATTTCTTATGTAAGACTTCACTGTTCTCCATATGTCATATTTCCCGTTTCCTGTGCATTATGCATAGATTTAAATTATTAAGGACAAAATATTATAATAATATATTATAATTTGAATTAATTTTTCCAGGTGAGGTACTTGGTAGTTCATATTGAAAAGAATTGTTGAGCAAAATTCTAAATAACAAAATAAACAACTTTTGTTATGTGCATATTTGCCGAAACCCCAATAGGAAATCACTATTATTAATTTCAGGCCTCCCTTATAACCCCCACTCCTGCCCGTCCCTAGAAATGTTAGTATGGCTTATTATAAGGAAGGCGTTAGTGCTAATACACATACTGAGTGTTTTATTTAGTTCGGTTGAGTGTTTTGGGCCAAATAATATTATTGACTCCTGCTATAATTTTTTGCGTATAACGCCTTTATACTTCCGTATACGGCAAAAGTGCATATAACAAAAGTTACTCTAAATAACAAAATAAACAACTTTTGTTATGTGCATATTGCTGAAAAAGCAATAGGAAACGAAATATCGCTATTTTTAATTTCAGGCCTCCCTTATAACCCCCGCTCCTGCCCGTCCCTAGAAAATGTTTGTATTGCTTATTATAAGGTAGTCGTTAGTACTAATTCATATACCGAGTTTGGTTTAGTTCGGTTGAGTCTTTTGTGCCAAATCAAATTGTGGACTCCCGCTATAGTGCTTAGCGTATAACTCATTTATACTTTCGTATACGGCAAAAATGCATATAACAAAAAGTTACTTTAAATTACAAAATAAACAACTTTTGTTATGTGCATATTTGCTGAAAAAGCAATAGGAAACGAAATATCGCTATTTTTAATTTCAGGCCTCCCTTATAACCCCCACTCCTGTTTGTCTTAGAGAATATTAATATAGCCTAAAGTCTAAGTTGGGCTAGTAGTAATATACATACCAAGTTTCATAAAATTCGGTTCAGCCTTTTATGCGTGAAAAGGTAACAAACAAACAAACAAACAAATAAACAAACAAACAAATAAACAAACAAACAAACAAACAGACACCAAAGAAACAAAATGCAGTTATGGTGTCTATGACATGTGAAACGAAAAGTTATCGTGAAATTTCGCGAAAAAAATCAATGTACAGACAGAGGTTACAATTTTTATATATATATATATATATATATATATACTAGCTCAAATACCCGGCTTCGCTCGGGAATTCATTTGAGGCTGAATGGTGTGGTATTTTTTTGGCAAGGCTTTAGTATACACATATTTTTCACCTTTACCCGTCCCACTATTTAGGATTAAACACCCGTTGTTGGCATTTGTTAATAATAAAATTAATTTTTTAAGTCTTCACTGTCCTCCAACTTGTCATATGTTCAGCCTCCTGTGCAGTCTGCATCGATCTCAGTTTTTAACAACAAACTATTGTGTGGAAACGAAATATCACCCTTATTAATTTCAGGCCACCCTTATACCCCCCACCCCGCCCCGTCCCTAGAAATGTTAGTATGGCTTATTATAAGGAAAGCGTTAGTGCTAATACACATACCGAGTTTTATTTATTTCGGCTGGATCTTTTGTCCCAAATAAAATTGTTCACTTCCGCTATAGGTTTTAGCATATATCTCGTTTATAATTCGCTATAACGAAAAAAGTGTATATAAACAAACTGAGGTTAAGAAAGAGGGAGTGAGAAAGGTTCTAGATTACAGGAAGGTCTCCCCACCCGTCCCTGACGCACCAGGTTAACCAACAGAACATGACTAACGGCTAACTCTCAATTCCGCTAACATTACCTTATATTCAGATTTCTATTTTCAATTCTAATTATGCATGTTTAAATACTTTCGTTTTTTTGTGAATTAATTGATGTTTAAACACATTAAAGGATGAAATTACTTACTTCCGATTAATTAATGTTCCAGTGAAAGATATAGGAAGGGGGGGGGGGGAGTAATATACTTTGATCCACATGAAACAGCTACTTGTTTTTAAAATGCTTAATACAATTCAAATGTTCTTTTTTATAGTCATGTTAATATTTGACGAAAAAACCATAGGAAACGAAATATCGCTATATTTAATTTCTGGCTTCCCTTATAAACCCCCACTCCTGCCCTTGCCTAGAAATGTTGATATGGGTTGTTATAATGAAAGCGTTAGTGCTAATCGACATACCGAGTTTTTATTTATTTCGGTTGGGTCTATTGTCCCAAATAAAATTGTTCACTTCCGCTATAGATTTTAGCGTATATCTCGTTTATTATTCGGTATAACGAAAAAAGTGTGTATAACAAATGTTACTCTAAATAACAAAGTAAACAACTTTTGTTATGTGCATATTTGCCGAAAAACAAATAGGAAACGAAATATCGATATTTATAATTTCTGGCTTCCCTTATAACCCCCACTCCTGTCCGTGCCTAGAAATGTTGGTATGGCTTGTTATAATGAAACCGTTATTGCTAATAGATATACCGAGTTTTACTTAGTTCTGTTGAGTGTTTTGTGCCAAATAAAATTGTTGACTCCCGCTATAATTTTTTAGCGTATAACTTATTTATACTTTGGTATACGACGAAAGTGTATATAACAAAAGTTACTCTAAATAACAAAATAAATAACTTTTGTTATGTGCATATTTTGCCGAAAAACCAATAGGAAACGAAATATCGCTATTTTAAATTTCAGGCCTCCCTTATAAACCCCCACTCCTATTTGTCTTAGAGAATAATAATATAGCCTAAAGTCTAAGTTGGGCTAGTAGTAATATACATACCAAGTTTCATAAAATTCGGTTCAGCCGTTTATGCGTGAAAAGGTAACAAACAAACAAACAAACAAACAAACAAACAAACAAACATACACGAAAGAAACAAAATGCAGTTTTGGTGTCTATGACATGTGAAACGAAAAGTTATCGTGAAATTTCGCGAAAAAAATCAATGTACAGACAGAGGTTACAATTTTATATATATACTAGCTCAGATACCCGGCTTCGCCCGGGAATTGATTTGCGGCTGAATGGTGATGGTATTTTTTAGGCTAGACTTTACTTTGCACAATATTTTACCCGTCCTAGTGTCTAGGGTTAATACCCGTTGTTGGCATTTGTTAATAATAAAATTAATTTTTTATGTAAGTCTTCACTGTCCTCCAAATTGTCATATTTCATACTTTGTTATATTGTCATATTTCCCGTCTCCTGTGCATTATGCATAGATTTCAGTTAATAAGGACAAAATATTAACATAGATTTGAATTAATTTATCCAGGTGAGGTACCTCATAGTTCAAATTGGAATGAATTGTTGAGCATAATCAATATTTCTACGCAAAATTACTTGCTCCACACGTTGTTCCTGGAGAAATGTATAAAACAAAAGTTAATCTAAATAACAAAGTAAACAACTTTTGTTATTTGCATGTTTGTCGAAAAACAAATAGACAATGAAATATCGCGAATTTTTATTTCAGGCCTTCCTTATAACCCCCACTCCCGTTCTAACCTAAAAATTTTAATATAGCTTATAATCATGGAAGAATTAATGCTAATATATATATATATATATATATATATATATATATATATATATATATATACCGAGTTTTTAAGTTCGGTTTAAGCGTTAGCACCCAAGAAATAGTTGACTCCCGCTTTAGTTTATAGTATATATCTCGTTTATAATTCGGTATAAGAAAAAAGTGTATATAACTAAAGTTACTCTAAATAACAAAATAAACAACTTTTGTTATGTTCATATTTGCCGAAAAAAGAATAGATAACGAAATACGGCTATTTTTAAATTCAGGCCTCCCTTACAACCCCCTCTCCTGCCCGTCCCTAGAAATGTTGGCATGGCTTGTTATAATGAAAGCGTTAGTGCTAATACACATACCGAGTTTTATTTATTTCAGTTGGGTCTTTTGTCCCAAATAAAATTGTTCACTTCCGCTATAGGTTTTAGCGTATATCTCGTTTATAATTCGGTATACGAAAAAAGTGTATATAACAAAAGTCACTCTAAATAACAAAATAAACAACTTTTGTTATGTTCATATTTGCCGAAAAAAGAATAGATAACGAAATACCGCTATTTTTAAATACAGGCCTCCCCTACAACCCCCACTCCTGCCTGTCCCTAGAAATGTTGGTATGGCTTGTTATAATGATAGCGTTAGTGCTAATACACATACCGAGTTTTATTTATTTGGGTTGGGTCTTTTGTCCCAAATAAAATTGTTCACTTTCGCTATAGGTTTCAGCGTATATCTCGTTTATAATTCGGTATACGAAAAAAAGTATATATATAACAAAAGTTACTCTAAATGACAAAATAAACAACTTTTGTTATGTCCATATTTGCCCAAAAGCTAATAGGAAACGAAATATCGCTATTTTTAATTTCTCGCTTCCCTTATAACCCCCACTCCTGTTCGTCTCAGAGGATATTAATATAGCCTAAAGTCTAAGTTGGGTTAGTAGTAATATACATACCAAGTTTCATAAAATTCGGTTCAGCCGTTTATGCGTGAAAAGGTAACAAACAAACAAACAAACAAATAAACAAACAAACAAACAAACAGACACCAAAGAAACAAAATGCAGTTATGGTGTCTATTACATGTGAAACGAAAAGTTATCGTGAAATTTCGCGAAAAAAATCAATGTACAGACATGAGGTTACAATTTTATATATATATATATATATATATATATATATATATATATATATATATATATATATGTGTGTGTGTGTGTGTGTGTAAGTCAGTCACGCAGGGGCTACGTAAACTAAGCAGATTTCACTCGTGAAGTTTAACAATAGATAAATCTACATAATGGTAGCAACACCACTGTGAATATTAAGTGGGAGGAAGCATCTGAAATGTAAACAAACAGGTTTGCCAAACTTTTACTGGAAAGAAAAAAAAATACAGAAATATATCAGAATATAAAATATTAATTTTATTGAAAACTATTTAGTATATCTAGTTCTGTAATTTATAATGAATCAGAATAATTTTTATCTCAATCAATCAAATTTTAGTAGTTTAAAAACTTAAGACGCGGGGAGGGGGGGGGGGGGTCACTTCCACAAATAGGTCAGAACAAGGTACGGGTCAGAACATATTTGCATGTATCTCGTACACTAAAGGTCTTTTGAAACCAATATTTGGTATTTACGCTACGAACGAATTATATGGTTTATAATATGACAGAGTATTGTATAAGTAACTTGAGAAGTGGGCGGTTGATAAAGAGTGAAAAATTCAAATATCTCCGTTAATATTCTAGATAGAGAATAAATGTACATAACAATATTTATAGAAAAATTAATTTGTAATAAGATTGTTACTAAACATGTTTTCGATCAGACGTATAGTAACGAGATAATTCGAATTTCTTTTGAATAATAAGAGAAAATATTTATATTTATAGGGCATACTAGGTAAGGTACCCGGTATTTTTTTTTGGGCTGCACTTTGTACAAAATTTTTACATTTTCCCGTCTCAATGCTTAGGATTTACACCCGAGTCTGGCGTGCTGGGGATATGTTAATTATAAAAGTATTTGTTTCTACAAAATATACAATATCTTTATATTACCCATTTCCTGTGTATGTATCTTATTTTAGATATAAAATAATCATAGATTATCGTATAAACTTTATTATTCATAATCGTATAAAGAATTATGTATTCCGAACCATCTATGGTAAACGTTCATTTCTTCAAAAGTGGTCCAAAGCAACTGTTTTATGCGTAATAACAATTATTAATAATACTCTTTTGTATGTTTGGAAAGTGAACTGTATATGCTTAATGGTGCATAGCATGTATAACATATATTAACGGTGGAGAGTTAAAATTTCCAGAAATAACTGGGTGTACCTCTCCTGCGATCATTCTTTTAAATTATATATTTATGAGCCTAAAAATAATTCAAATTACTGAGAAAAACTCTACATTACTAAAAGTATAAGCATCAAATCCCATGTACACATAAGAAAATGTGAGGTCGGGAGGGCTGTGGCAGAAGTGATTATAACATATACGTGCATTCCCACCATAATATACTTCTATCTGTATAATTTCTCCTGTTACACTAAAATAGTTTTCCTCAGTTCAAATCCTACCAGAGTTTTATACATACGCTCAGAATAATGAAGTAATCTTAATCATCAGGAAAAGCTACTAGCTTCAACAACTTAAATATAAGGTTAACAGTGAGAGGACAGAAAGGAAGTCTTTCACCTCTCCTCCCTCACTCACTGTTGCCAACTTTTAGCAGATTTCCCTTGAGGGAAATAAGCTATTGAGGTCGTACTCATGACGCGAGTTTCGAAAAATATCTTCAAATGTCCATCGATCCTACCCAGGAGATGTTGAAAATGAGGTCCGTTCAAAATTATATATATATATATATATATATATATATATATATATATATATCTGGCCTCTGGCCATAACTTGGTATGTCGACTTATCCTTAAATTGTGTAAAGTCAATAATTGTTTAGTCTTTGGTAAGAAGTCGGTAACTCTAGATCCCAATAGTTTTTGTTTTCTAACAATGTGAATATTTTGGCATCTCATGAAAAGACATTCGAATTTTGTCAAGTGAATTTAACTTATTTTGTCATCATGGTTATTTCTGAGCATAATAAGATAAGTCTACTTATCAAATTCCTTATATTTTACGAATGTCGACATGTTAACTTAACTACTTTTGCATTCCGCAAAATGTCACATTTCCACTCCCTAAATCAATTTACCGACTTACTAACGTAATTTTACAGCCTAGAAGTTCCGATAAATATATATAAATATCATTGCACAAATTGAAAAAACGGGTAAAAAAAGAAAGGGTAGCACCAGATTGCAAAGAATGGAAAGTAAGAAAAATAGGAAAAGTTACATTTCAGGAAAAGGAACATTGGTTGCACAAAGATCAATGAAAGATCAGCTCCCTTGTCGTTTGAATTGTAAAGTTAGAATAAAAAACAGAGGACAGACAACAAATTTTCAATGAGTTTGGCGCTTGGGTTTCGTGACAAAAGTGCAAATTTTGTGTCCTCTCTAATAACAATTAGTGCAACTAAAACTATGAAAATTAACCAAAAAATTAAAAACAGAGAATGCAATTGTATTTACGAATTTACTCTGCGAAATGAAAGGCATGTTGTTTGCAAAAAATGTTTTTATATGACTTTAGGAGAAACTAGGGGTTTTGTAGAAGAAGTTGTTAAACAAAAAAAGCCCTGTGGGATAATTTTTCCTGATGCTCGTGGACGACATGACCCACACAATAAGTACACAGAAGCCGAGTTGACAGAAATTATTGACCATATTAAATCTTTCCCAAGTTATGAAAGTCACTAATGCCGCCAATCGACGTCAAAAAAATATTTAAGCAGTGACCTTAACTTATCAATATTGTGTCAATCGTATGCAAAAGGTAGAACGAATCCTGTTTCGAAGACAATCTATGCAAAATGTTTCCACCAACTTAACTTATCGTTCAAAAAACCAAGAAAGGATACATGTCACACTTGTGATTTGCTAGACATGAATATTAAAACCGCATCGATCGGAAATCAATCGGAACTTATTGATCAACGTAATATTCACCATCAAATGGCAGAGTTTGCCTACGCATCTAAAAGAGAAGATAAAGAAGAAGTCAGAAGTAATTCTAAAAAGCGAGCCTTTGCTTTTGATTTAGAACAGTCCCTACCTACCCTATATATTAAAACTTCAATTGCGTTCTACAAACGTCAGTTATGGACTTTCAATCTTACTATCCATAACTTGGCCGATGACATCAGCAGTTGTTACATGTGGGATGAAACCATCCTGTTTGTTTAAACACCTCCAGACCCTACCACAAGACATAGAAGAGGTAACCTTTTACTCTGACACATGTGGAGGCCAAAACAAGAACAACATAGTTTCGTTCATGTTCTTGTACGCAATGGCGAAATTGCCCATACCTATAATAAATCACAAATTTTTAATTAGTGGTCACAGCCATATGGAGTGTGACTCTGATCATTCAATCATTGAAAAAGCAAAAAGAAGAACAGGAATGAAAATAAACCATTTAAATGATTGGTTGCAATTGGTCAGGACATGTAAAAAAAGAAACCCATTCTGTGTTGTACCTATGGAAAAAGAAAACTTTTACGATTTTATATCATTAGGCAGTAAAGGTGGACCCTTACAGACCAAAAAAACTAGACAATGAAAATGAAAAATTTCTTTGGAAACCTATACAGTGGCTCCAATATAGAAAGGGCTCAAGAAATATATTTTTCAAACAGTCCCTTAAGAAAGGAGACCCTTTTATAGAAATAAATTTCCGGAGAACACCTTGCCGATTAGTTACGAAAATAAAATAGATCTCACTCTTTTGCCACTTATAGACTCGACTTTCCATACCTTCTATAAGAATTTAAAAACTGTAAACCACACACCTCAAGATCCAGACCTTGAAGAGTTGGACCCTGATGATTAATAAGAAAAAATATATTTAATATTTTTAAGTTTAATGTTTATTTCATTTTTTGTTTAGTCTTTTTGTTAATATAAAAATATGGAGCATTTTTCACAACTGTATTATCATAAAAAGTAATAATATGCTCAAATCATTTATAATACATATCTATTTTGTAAATTTTTCTATACTCTAATTTTTGTAAATCAAAAATAAAAAATAATAAAATTCTTGTTGAACTGAAAAATTTTGTTACTGCTCATTCCTTTTTATCTTATAATTAAATAAATTAAAATTCAATTAATATTCAAATAATATATAAATGAAAAGAACCAACAACAGAAAATTAACCCGTGTGAAAAACAAGGTAAGTGTCGGTGGATGTTGGTGAAAAACCTGATAAGTGATAAGAAATGACAGAAGTACTATTAATCTCAAGAAGCTTCGCAAACTGTCTGATAACTGTGTAGAAATGAAGATTTGATCTGCCAAAAGAAAAAGGTTCCATCGAAATTTGGATTTGCACTTGCAAGTCAAAATTTCGAATTGCTCCTGTGAAAAGTTGATGTTTTCGACTTACCAAGTTATGGCCAGAGACCAGATATATATAATTGTAATCTCTGTCTGTACATTGATTTTTTTTCGCGAAATTTCACGATAACTTTTCGTTTCACATATCATAGACACTATAACTGCATTTTGTTTCTTTGGTGTCTGTTTGTTTGTTTATTACCTTTTCACGCATAAACGGCTGAACAGAATTTTATGAAACTTGGTATGTATATTACTACTAACCCAACTTAGACTTTAGGCTATATTAATATCCTCTGAGACGAACAGGAGTGGGGGTTATAAGGGAAGCCAGAAATTAAAAATAGCGATATTTCGTTTCCTATTGGTTTTTCGGCAAATATCAACATAACAAAAGTTGTTTATTTTGTTATTTAGAGTAACTTTTGTTATGTACACTTTTTTCGTATACCGAATTATAAACAAGATATACGCTAAAACCTATAGCGGAATTGAACAATTTCATTTGGGACAAAAGACCTAATCGAAATAAATAAAACTCGGCATGTGTATTCGCACTAACGCTTTCATTATAACAAACCATACCACGATTTCTATGGACGGGCAGGAGTGGGGGTTGTAAGAGAGGCCTGAATGTAAAAATTGCGGTATTTCGTTTTCTATTCGTTTTTCAGCATATATAAACATAACAAAAGTTGTTTATTTTGTTATATAGAGAAACTTTTGACTTATTCATTTTTGTCTTTTAACAAAGTATAATTGAGATATACACTATAAACTAAAGCGAGAGTCAACTATTTCATTGGGCGCTAACGATTAAACCGAACTTAAAAAAACTCGGTATGTCAATTAGTATTAATTCTTCCACGATTATAAGCTATATTAAAATTTTTAGGTTAGAAGGGGTGTGGGGGTTATGAGGGAGGCCTGAAATAAAAATTCGCGATATTTCATTGTCTATTTGTTTTTCGACAAACATGCACAAAACATAATTTGTTTACTTTGTTATTTAGATTAACGTTTGTTTCATACATTTCTCCAGGAACAATGGAGTGTGGAGCAAGTAATTTGCGTAGAAATATTGTTATGCTCAACAATTCATTCCAATTTGAACTATGACGTACCTCACCTGGAAAAATTAATTCAAATCTATGTTATTATTTTGTCCTTAATAACTGAAATCTATGCATAATGCACAGGAGACGGGAAATATGACAATTTGGAGGACAGTGAAGACTTACATAAAAAATTAATTTTATTATTAACAAATGCCAACAACGGGTATTAACCCTAAACACTGGGACGGGTAAATGTCAAAGTATTGTGTAAAGTAAAGCCTCCCAAAAAAATACCATCACCATTCAGCCTCAAATGAATTCCCGAGCGAAGCCGGATATCTGAGCTAGTATATATATATATATATATATATATATATATATATATATATATATATATATATATATATATATATATTAAAGAGCCCTTAAGAGTAATCTGTTTTTTAGCTCCTATAGGCCTTTTGCCCTTAGCCAGATTTCTATATACAGAGCTTTGTACACAAGGAAGAGTCTATAGGCCTAAGAGCAGCTTAAGAAAAAAGTCTTCTTACGTTCTTACTGAAAATTAAAATTTATATTCTTATTAAAACATTAACACATATTTCAACAGCAAATACATACAGACAGACTTCTACATGACAAAATTAGTAACAGGAGATGGTTCGCTAAATTATTACTGCCACCGATTCAACATAAAATACAACAATACTTGCTCTTGTGATTACACAACTCCACAAGCATGTCAACACTTCATATAAGATTGCAGACTGTTGACTAATGAAAGACAAAAACTAAAATTAGACATTGAACAAAAAAAAGGCAAATTTCCAATGAAAGAAGACAAAATTATTTTTAAAATATTTGCAGAACAGGCTTTTGATACAATCAATAGGTTGAATACTTATAGCTGATACAACAACTATACTTAAAATCTTTACGGATATTCAATATTCCACATTTTTTCTTTTTTCAAAACTGATAATCTTATGTTTATATTTTTTATTTTATTTAATGTTATTATTGTTAGTTCTCTATATATAACTTTAAATAATTAATTAATTAATTTAAATTCATTCCAGCCGTACTGATGACTCACAAAATATCCTTACATTTATATTTACTAAATTACTGTGTTCTAGTACGAATATAAATGATGATGTTTTAAATTTACCGACGCTTTAAATAAGAAACATTAAAACAGAAAGAAAATATTTTTATTTCATTATTGCTTTACCTGTGAAACTTTATTCATACTTGTGGGGTACGTAGAGCACAGTTTTAGTTTTTCAGCCTGATTGTTTGGGAAGTACTCTCCGATTTCTCAAAATTCAAATGATATAGTCCAAGCTCCACAAGTATAGTACATAGAAATCAACTTACTGACTTTATCTTCTGTGCATTATTTGTATATAAAAACAAAATTAAAAATATTTTTAAAAAAAAAATAAGTAACTGGTTATAAAATCATCTGAATATAAAATTTATGTTTACACACTTCCTGCAAAATAATTATTATTTACACCACAATCCAGACAGGCATTACTTGGAGCCTATATTATATTTTTGATCCAAAATATGGTTGGAACAGAAATATGCAATACTTAAAAAAGGCCCATAAAAATTATGTAGAGGCTCAAGGCAGAAATTGTATAGACTTATTAGTTCTAGGCAATAGGCATGGTTGCAGCAAAAAAAGAAAAGAAAAAAACTGAAAATTTGTTAGAAACATCTAAGTTTGAGGATGTATGGGTCAATAAGAGTTTCGATAGCTGAAGTATCCCAATCATTACAGAAATGAGGCTCCTAATCTTTGACCCAGACATTATTGAACTCTAAACAAAGATGCACTGATTAGGCTATGTCAAATAGGTATTTCAGGCAAAGGTGTTCCAAAAGAAGCTGGAAACTCTCAAATTCATTAGAGCTCTTGGATGTGATTAAACGCAGGTACCTGTTAGTTAATTTGGAATAAAAGACAACTTTCACAAGTAATAGAGTTCAGGGCGACTGAAAAATCATTTCAGGACACTGCAAGCAGATGAAGTATAGTAAATTGTAATGGAGGGAATTTTAGAACAAATATTTTTTTTTTTATTAATTTATAAAAATGTATCACACATGCCAGAATCTAGCCCAATAATCTACCATCTGAGCTACAGGTAGTAGTCTCTTTAAATTAGTTAAAGGGCTAATAATCAGGAATAAAATATGGAAAATATGAAATATTTTATTACTTTTACATAAATCGACTATATAAAAAACAATAGGACTCAGTACACAAAATTTAATATAAATATCTAAATATCATGAGAAAATTACTCCATTGTATAAGAATAGAAATTACTTAGTATATTAGAATATGCCAGTCTTAAATTTTTAATAAAACTAATTTTTTATTATTAATGGACTTAAATATATTATATATGAAATCAGTCAATTCAATTAAATGTTCTTGTAATGTGATAGTACCAAATCACAAAATGTTTTGGGAGGGAGCCCAAGTAGCTCCAGAAATGGTTCATAAAATAAGAACTTCAGGTAAGAAAAAAATATTAAGATTTACAGATTCCTTATAGATCTACCTAGTTATTCATAGACTATTTATTTATAAAGAGACAAATAGGACTCCTTGGCCATTTGAAAATTGAACGTACAAAAAAATTTACAAAAAGCCCAATCCTTCGCACTCCTAACCACCTTGATACCCCGAATCAATCAATTATTGCCATGATAATGTCAAAATGAATATTAGCCCATAAAATTAGAAATTAATCCACGAAGTATATTTCTAGAATACCATGAGGCAAAGTATAGAAAGAGCATTAAAACCTAAACACACATAGCTAACCTAGCCCCACTTTTCTAGAACCCTTTAAACTATACCACAGTTATAGTAAAATTAAGTTACTATTTAGTCTTCATCATAAAGTTCTTCGATCCCCCTTGGAAAATTAATGCCATGAGCAAGACTCAAATGCACATCAAAATAAAAAGCAGAACATATACCGCCTTTTATTTTGCAAAGCTTGCAAATCAAATTGCACATAGGAAGATTATGATGTTTTTCCATATGTTTTCTAACTGACCAAAATTGGAATGGTGTACAAGTACAAACAGGTTGAAAGTCAATGGATGAATGCTTGTTTTCAATATGTTGCTCTAAAGACATCCCTTTAGAAAACGTCGAAGAACAAACTGCACATTTATACTCTCTCGATGAAATATGTTCATAAGCTACATGGGCAGCAAACTTCCAAAACTTATCACTTTTATAAGAGCAGGCGCCAAAAGGGCAATCAAAAGTTATTAGGCTATGTTTTGTTTTCATGTGTTTATGAAACGTTTCTTTTTTTTCACATGTATAATTATCACACAATGTGCAAATTATATCAACACAAATGCTATCATCAGCTGAAAAACGCTCATAACCATGTTTGTCAAGGCAATGCTCGTCTGCTGAATTCTCTTTATCAAAATGGGCATCACAATAAGGACAAGTATAGTATGTGTCTAATTTGGGAAAATGATTATTCATAATAGATTGGAATATATCAACTGCACTTTTCCCTTTAAGTCCTGGTTCACAGCATTTATTCACCACATGCTCTTTTTTAATGTGTTGTATAATGTTGTCTTCACATTTATAAGAACATAATTTGCAGCTCTGTACTTTCTTTACTGACCAATGATCTCTAATTATGTGAAAATCAAATTCATCTTCTTTAATATCAATTTTAAAGCACATTGGGCAAAAAAATAAATCACCAGTATAAGTATGTTTATCTCGCATGTGCTGTAATAGGTTGGCCTTTTGATCAGAAGAATATTTCTTACAAAAAATGCACAACCAAATTTTACCATCACAGTGTTTCTCAATACTGTGAATGACTAACCCATCAGCTTTTGACTCAAAAAATCCACAATCATTGCAGCTGAAATTCACTTTTAAATCCCAATCAGGGTTTTTGGATATCTTTGCTGCCATTTTTTTATGAACTTGTATTAATGAGATATTAATTATATTATTAGGTATTCTTGATGGCAGAAAACATTAAAATAAATTACATAAATTCTGTAGAACACAATTTTAGAGCCACAATAAAAAATAAAAGAATTTTTCTTACAATGTCCACCAATCCCTACCTAGGAGTTGACGAAAATGAAGTCTGTTCAAAACTGAGTATTTATATATATATATTTGTCAGTTACCGCTCTAGCAGTCGCAATTATTGTTTAATCGTTACCAAACTCGATATGTAAGCGATTCATAAAAACTAAAGATAAAGTTCGTTATGGCTGAAATCGGACCAGGGGGGAGGGGGGTTTAGAGGAGAGGAATTTCGAAATATCTCCGTTACTATACCTCGGATCGTAAAATTGTATAGAACCAATCATATTGAAAATTAAATTTACTATAAATATTGCTATATACATTTATTCTCTATCTTGAATATTAACCTAGATATTTGCATTTTTATTAAGTGTGTGTGGATAATGGAAGATGAGATCGGCTAACTTCTGGTCTAATCGTGAGTTCCGCCAAATTTCGGCCTTTTCCGTAACTGTTCGGGTCTGGTGAAATTTCTCTATTGTAAAATTTCACGTGGGAAATCTGCTCAGTTTACGATATACACGCTTTGTATGCCTGGAGTAGCAGCTAAAGAGAAGGCCTACAAAGAACATTGCCCAGCACTACATCGTGCCCGTATTAGTTATTGGCTGAAATAGGATCCAATTACTGTTCTATGATTTTTTTTCTCAATAATATTAAGCGAGTTATTCGTAATTTCTTCTTTTCAGTCTTCATTAAACCTATTTTTCTACTCGTAGGTTTTTTTACATAGAAATAGAGAGTATGTGGCGAGATGAAATGGAGTCCGTCACGCAGGGGCTGAATAAACTAAGCAGATTTCCCACGTGCTGGAAAAGCACACTTATAACCTCACCTCACCAAGTATTCTCTATTTCTAAGAAGAAAAAATGTCGAAGGTGGACGGAGGTAACTGAAGGTTGAAAATAATAAAGTACTAATAACTCGGTTAGTACTTGAGTTACAAACATTATAGAGCTTCAATAGTTTAGGAATATTAATTCTATAACATTTTACGATCCGACTCGTAATAACGGAGATATTTTGAATTTTCGAATTACCTTACCTCTCTAACCCCCCCCCCCCCCTATTCTTGGCCCGATTTCTGTCAATCAGAAATATGATCATTAGTGTTGAATAAAACGAATAAATATCGAGTATGGTAGAGATCAAATAAGGATTTTCAAGACAAGAATGTAATACCTTAATTGATTACGTCATCGCACAACGAATTTGCATGAATCTCGCATATTAAAGGTCCAATTGAAACAATATTTGGTGTTTAAGCTTAGAATAAATAGGTTCATGTTATAAAAGCTTCTTGTTATTCGGACATGAGTGGGTGGGGTGGGGGGGGGGGTTACTGAAGGACGAAAACTAAAAAAAAATGTAAATATCGATTTATATACAATTTTGAACGGTCCTAATTTTCGTCATCTAGATAGGATCGAATGGCAATTGAGGAAAATTTTCCGTCATGAATACGGCCTCAATAGCTGATTTCCCTTGGGGGAAATTTGCTAAAAGGAAATCATCGCAGCATTATGACAATCTAATATTCAATTGCATTTATAAGCAAACTTCTATTTAATTTGGAAATCTTATTTTTATCTTTCTTTTAGTAATCTTGTAGTGGTCTAGAGCAGGGGTCTCCAAACTTTCCAGCCTTAGGGCCATACTGATTACTCCAGTAAGTTCCGAGGGCCAAAACCATATTATCATTGTTGCCGGTGGTAAAATGTGAAATAGTCCACTGATGAAAAAAAAAGTCCAAAAAAGTACGCAACTTTTAAAAAAGGCTGGAAATCGACTGCAACGGACTTTGATGCCATTTAATTTAATTTGCTATAAAAAATATGCTCCCTAAAAGGAGTTTTCAAGTATGCTAGCTCTCCGCGGGCCGGACAAAATCTGTCCGCGGGCCGGATTTGGCCCTCGGGCCGTAGTTTGGAGACCCCTGGTCTTGAGGATCACTAAAATTTATTTTGTAAATTTTGTGTAATAACTCAAGAAAATATATTTATATAAAAAAACAAAACAAATAGTCCGTCACGCAGGGGCTGCGTTAACTAAGCAATTTTCCAAGTGCATTACGTATTTTCATTTATCCGAAAACGTAAAAGTCCAGTGAGCATAATATTTGGTATATAGGCTTCAAATAAAGTGCTTCATAACATAATAGAAATTCGTTAATAAGAGATGAGTAGGAGTGGCGCTTTACAGAAGATCCAAAACTAAAAAATCCAAATATCTCCGTGAATAATCAAGATAGTGAAAAAACGTACATAACAACATTTATAGAACATTACATTTGCAATAAGATTGGTTCTATACAATTTGTCAATCCAATGCATAATAACGGAGCTACTAAGAAATTTCGAAATTCTCTCCCTCTAAACCCCCCCCCCCTCCCCCTGGTCCGACTTCACAGCCGTTAACGAACTCGATTTTTCTTTTTATATAAATGACTAGCTCAGATACCCGGCTTCGCTCGGGAATTCATTTGAGGCTGAATGGTGATTGTATTTTTTTGGCAAGGCTTTACTTTGCACAATATTTTGACATTTACCCGTTCCAGTGTTTAGGGTTAATACCCGTTGTTGGCATTTGTTAATAATAAAATTTTTTTTTTTATGTAAGACTTCACTGTCCTGCATATTGTCATATTTCCCGTCTCCTTTGCATTATGCATAGATTTGAATTAATAAGGAGAAAATATTGACATACATTTGAATTAATTTTTTCAGGAAAGGTACCTGGTAGTTCATATTGAAATGAAATGTTGAGCAAGTTTCTCTAAATAACAAAATAAACAACTTTTGTTATGTGCATATTTGCCGAAACCCCAATAGGAAATCATTATTATTAATTTCAGGCCTCCCTTATAACCCCCAATCCTGCCCGTCCCTAGAAATGTTAGTATGACTTATTATAAGGAAGGTGTTAGTGCTAATACACATACTGAGTGTTTTATTTAGTTCGGTTGAGTCTTTTGTGCCAAATAAAATTGTTGTCTCCCGCTATAATTTTCAGCATATAACGCCTTTATACTTCGGTATAAGATGATAGTGTATATAAAAAAGTTTCTCTAAATAACAAAATAAACCACTTTTGTTATGTGCATATTTGCCGAAAATGATAGGAAACGAATTATCACTATTATTAATTTCAGGCCTTCCTTATAACCCCCACTCCTGCCCGTCCCAAGAAATGTTAGTATAGCTTATTATAATGAAGGCGTTAGTAATAATTCAGATACCGAGTTTGGTTTAATTCGGTTGAGTCTTTTGTGCCAAATAAAATTGTGGACTCCCGCTATAGTTTTTAGCGTATAACTCATTTATACTTCCGTATACGGCAAAAGTGCATATAACAAAAGTTTCTCTAAATAGCAAAATAAACAACTTTGGTTCAGTGCATATTTGCCGAAATGCAATAGGAAACGAAATATCACTATTATCAATTTCAGGCCTCCCTTATAACCCCCACTCCTGCACGTCCTTAGAAATGTTAGTATAGCTTATTATAAGGAAGGCGTTAGTGCTAATTCACATACCGAGTTTGGTTTAGTTCGGTTGAGTCTTTTGTCCCAAATAAAATTGTGGACTCCCGCTATAGCTTTTAGCGTATAACTCATTTATACTTCCGTATACGGCAAAAGTGCATATAACAAAAGTTACTCTAAATTACAAAATAAACAACTTTTGTTATGGACATATTTGCTGAAAAAGCAATAGGAGACGAAATATCGCTATTTTTAATTTCAGGTCTCCCTTATAACCCCCACTCCTGTTCGTCTTAGAGAATATTAATATAGCCTAAAGTCTAAGTTGGGCTAGTAGTAATATACATACCAAGTTTCATAAAATTCGGTTTAGCCGTTTATGCGTGAAAAGGTAACAAACAAACAAACAAACAAACAAACATACACGAAAGAAACAAAATGCAGTTATGGTGTCTATGACATGTGAAACGAAAAGTTATCGTGAAATTTCGCGAAAAAAATCAATGTACAGACAGAGGTTACAATTTTATATATATATAGATTATATATCAAGTTTGGTAATTATAAGACAAAAATTGCGACCGGTAGAGCGGTAACAGAGAAATATATATATAAATATATATATATATATATATATATATATATATATATATATATATATATATATCTATATATATATAAAATTGTAACCTCTGTCTGTACATTGATTTTTTTCGCGAAATTTCACGATAACTTTTCGTTTCACATGTCATAGACACCATAACTGCATTTTGTTTCTTTGGTGTCTGTTTGTTTGTTTGTTTGTTTATTTGTTTGTTTGTTTGTTTGTTACCTTTTCACGCATAAACGGCTGAACCGCATGTTATGAAACTTGGTATGTATATTACTACTAACCCAACTTAGACTTTAGGCTATATTAATATCCTCTGGGACGAACAGGAGTAGGGGTTATAAGGGAAGCCAGAAGTTAAAAATAGCGATATTTCGTTTCCTATTGGTTTTTTGGCAAATATGAACATAACAAAAGTTGTTTATTTTGTTATGTAGAGTAACTTTTGTTATATACACTTTTTTCGTATACCGAATTATAAACGAGATATACGCTGAAACCTATAGCGGAAGTGAACAATTTTATTTGGGACAAAAGACCCAACCGAAATAAATAAAACTCGGTATATGTATTAGCACTAACGCTTTCATTATAACGAGCTATATCAACATTTCTAGGGACGGGCAGGAGTGGGGGTTGTAAGGAAGGCCTGAATTTAAAAATAGCGGTATTTCGTTTTCTATTCGTTTATCGGCAAATATGAACATAACAAAAGTTGTTTATTTTGTTATTTAGAATAACTTTTGTTATATACACTTTTTTCTTATACCGAATTATAAACGAGATATACACTATAAACTAAAGCGGGAGTCAACTATTTCATTAGGCACTAACGATTAAACCGAACTTAAAAACTCGGTATGTCAATTAGCAATAATTCTTCCATGATTATAAGCTATATTAAAATTTTTAGGTTAGAACGGGAGTGGGGGTTATAAGGGAGGCCTGAAATAAAAATTCATGATATTTCATTGTCTATTTGTTTTTTGACAAACAAGCAAATAACAAAAGTTGTTTACTTTGTTATTTAGATTAACTTTTGTTTTATACATTTCTCCAGGAACAATGTGTGGAGCAAGTAATTTGCGTAGAAATATTGATATGCTCAACAATTCATTCTAATTTGAACTATGAGGTACCTCACCTGGAAAAATTAATTCAAATCTATGTTAATATTTTCTCCTTAGTAACTGAAATCTATGCATTATGCAAAGGAGACGGGAAATATGGCAATATAACAAAATATGAAATATGACAATTTGGAGGACAGTCAAGACTTACATAAAAAATTAATTTTATTATTAACAAATGCCAACAACGGATATTAACCCTAAACACTGGGACGGGTAAATGTCAAAATATTGTGCAAAGTAAAGTTTTGCCAAAAAAAATACCATAACCATTCAGCCTCAAATAAATTCCCGGGCGAAGCCGGGTATCTGAGCTAGTATATATATATATCTATATATATAAAATTGTAACCTCTGTCTGTACATTGATTTTTTTCGCGAAATTTCACGATAACTTTTCGTTTCACATGTCATAGACACCATATCTGGATTTTGTTTCTTTCGTGTATGTTTGTTTGTTTGTTTGTTTGTTACCTTTTCACGCATAAACGGCTGAACCAAATTTTATGAAACTTGGTATGTATATTACTACTAACCCAACTTAGACTTTAGGCTATACTAATTTTCTCTGAGATGAACAGGAGTGGGGGTTATAAGGGAAGCCTGAAATTAAAAATAGCGATATTTCGTTTTCTATTGGTTTTTCGGCAAATATGCACATAACATAATTTGTTTATTTTGTTATTTAAAGTAACTTTTGTTATATACACTTTTTTCGTATACCGAATTATAAACGAGATATGCGCTAAAAACTATAGAGGGAGTCCACAATTTTATTTGGCACAAAAGACTCAACCGAACTAAACCAAACTCGGTATGTGTATTAGCAGTGAGGCCTTCATTATAATAAGCCATACCAACATTTCTATGGACGGGCAGGAGTGGGGGTTATAAGGGAAGCCTGAAATTAAAAATAGCGATATTTCGTTTCCTATTGGTTTTTCCGCAAATATAAACATAACAAAAGTTGTATATTTTGTTATTTGGAGTAACTTTTGTTATATACACTTTTGCCGTATACCTAAGTATAAATGAGTAATACGTTAAAGCTTTAGCGGGCACTAACGGCTGAACCGAACTTAACAAAACTCGGTATGTCAATTAGCATTAATTCTTCCATGATTATAAGTTATATTAAAATTTTTAGGTTCGAACGGGAGGGGGGTTATAAGGGAGGCCTGAAATAAAAATTCACCATATTTACATGTATAAGAGACGGGAAATATAAAAATATCGAAGACTGTGAAGCCTTATCAAACAAATAATTCTATTATTAGCAAATCCACGGCAAAGATGGGTATCAATCCTAAACACTGGGACGGGTAAATGTCAAAATATTGTGCAATGTAAAGCCTGCTAAAAAATACCATCACTATTCAGCCTCAAATGAATTCCCGGGCGAAGCCGGGTATCTGAGCTAGTATATATATATATTCAATTTTGAACGGACCTCATTTTCGTCATCAACTAGGTAGGATCGATGGACATTTGAAGAAAAATTTCGAAAATCGGGTCATGAGTACGACTTGAATAAATGATTTCCCTTGAGGAAAATCTGCTAAAACAAAGAGCACCACAGTCGCAATATTCATAGCTGTGAATGCTGCAGATGACTTTGCGATAGCACAATCGTAGATTAATCACAGTTTAAATGGCCAGTCAGCAAAGCTTAGGACTAGTAGACCTTTTATCTATATAAATAAAATAAAAGGTCTGCCCACTTCTAAGGTTAGCTGAGACTGCATTCAGACGGGCTGCTCATAACAACTATTAAGTTCAAACGCCACCTTCAGGAAATTATTGTACTATTGATGTTCTGATGGCACAATTTTCAGAAACGTTTTTGAAAAGTACATCGATTCTACCTTGAAGATGATGTAGCGGCGACTCAAGAATGACCTATAGCGGAACTTAACAATTTTATTTGGGACAAAAGACCAACCCGAAATAAATAAAACTCGGTATATGTATTAGCACTAACGCTTTCATTATAACAAGCCATACAAAAATTTCTAAGGATGGGCAGGAGTGGGGGTTATAAGGGAAGCCAGAAATTAAAAATAGCGATATTTCGTTTCCTATTGGTTTTTCGGCAAATATGAACATAACAAAAGTTGTTTATTTTGTTATTTAGAGTAACTTTTGTCATGTTCATTTTTATCAAAGTATAAACGAGATATACACTATAAACTAAAGCGGGAGTCAACTATTTCATTGGGCGCTAACGATTAAACCGAACTTAAAAAAACTCATTATGTCAATTAGCATTAATTCTTCCATGATTATAAGCTATATTAACATTTTTAGGTTAGAACGGGAGTGGTGGTTATAAGGGAGGCCTGAAATAAAAATTCGCGATATTTCATTGTCTATTTGTTTTTCGACAAACATGCACATAACAAAAGTTGTTTACTTTGTAATTTAGATTAACTTTTCTTTTATACATTTCTCCAGGAACAATGTGTGGAGCAAGTAATTTGCGTAGAAATATTGATATGCTCAACAATTCATTCCAATTTGAACTATCAGGTACCTCACTTGGAAAAATTAATTCAAATCTACGTTAATCTGTTGTCCTTAATAACTGAAATCTATGCATAATGCACAGGAGACGGGAAATATGACAATAGCAGAACATGCTTTTGATACAATTAACCCTAGAACTACCAAGGGGGGGGGGACTCCTTGAGCCCACAACTTTTTGTTTTTGTTCCCTATCACCTAATTTTAATGGGATATTTTTGATATTTTATGTATTCCTCAGAAAAACATCCTAGAATGAGGGCATAACAACAAAATTAAATAAAAAAATTTCTATGTTGAGAAAACAATTTTTTTTTGACGTATGGGCTCGAGGAGCCCCCCCCCCCTTGGTAATGCAAGGGGTAGTTATACACTTAAGTACCAAGGGGGGGGGGCTCCTCGAGCCCACTGATATTTAATACTACTTTTAACTAGTAATTCAAGTGTTATTAATTATATTACTCAAATAATAATTACTTTGATGTCATTTTAACATAAACAAACCTTCTCAAGTTTTTTTTTTTCCCAATAAAAAAATATATATATTCTCCCCATATAATTTTTTTTCATATATAAAATATATTACTGAGATGGTTATAATTATTGCTTCTGATAGGTACTTTTTTAGAAAAAAAAAGATTTTCTAGGTTGTTCCCAACTAGGGGAACAGTTAGTCCATGCTGCATCCTGGACACAACATGGAGAAGAAATAGTGCTGCCCAAAGAAAGTACTTTTTATTTGAACTATCTGAGAGTTTAGTAAAATTGTGTGTTGCTGAAAGGAGTGAAAATCTTGTGTGCAATCCTAGATCTTCAGTAAAGGCAATGGAGCATGCTCTAGGGCGAGAACTGATTTATCCCCAATTGGAGGAACAAGGTTCATCAAGTGGAAGGCTAAAGTGTTACACTTGTGTTAGAGAAGCCAAATCAAAAAAAGAAAAATACAACAACCTATCAAAATCTAAGCAGTGTTGCTTCAAATGTAAACGTTCAGTGTATAACAAACACTCGGGAAAAAAATTATTGTGCAAAAGCACCGATAATTGCAATTACGAATCTGATAATTAGATTTTCTTAAATTATTATTCTATTATAATGTTATAATTACTTAGATATAGATAAATTTTTATTCTAACAATGTTTAGATATGTTCCTCTTGTAGAATGAAATTTTTTATTTTTGTATTTAATTTTTTTTTCACAGGTGTCATAAGAAACGTTCATTAAACATAATCCAATATAAATAAAAAATTTAAAAAAATTATAGAACCAAAATAAAAGGTTTTTAAGTTGTGGGCTCGAGGAGCCCCCCCCCCCCCTTGGTAATCCATGCGACCTGGGAGAGGTCGGTAATACTAGGGTTAATAGGTGGAATACTTATAGCTGATTCAACAACTATATTTAAAATATTTATGGATATTAAATAATTTTTTTTTTTTTTTTTCCAAGACTAATAATCTTATCTTTCTCATATCAGACACACAATGATCTCTTATCACACACACGCGCACGCACACACACACACACGATTTAATTTCATTCCAGCCGTACTGACGACTCACAAAATATCCTTACATTTATATTTACTAAATTACATTGTGAATTCTAGTACGAATATAAATTATGATATTTTAAATTTACCGACGCTTTAAATAAGAAACATTCTTCCTGAACCAAGAGAATTTGCGTTGAATATGGGCAAATCAATCGATTATTCTCCATTTCATGATGTAAATATTTTATTTTAAAACTCTTGATTCGAAGAACCTAGAAAATATTGAATAATATTCATTTAATTCAATTCACGGTTTCTTGCCCTAATATTATACTAAATAAATCATCTTCTGTTTTTAAAATTAGTAGTTACTGTATACATAATTGTAGTGATTAATAAAATGATTTCTGTTTCCCTAGTCTCTCAAATCCATTGCATATAACCCTTTTATTTAATAAAGTATTTACGTAGGGAGAGTCCTGGTAATTGTAAACTGTTTTAACTTAATATTAATAATTAACATTATTAATTCAGGCGTATAAATAATTCTTCTAAAGAGCACGAAGATATTCTGTTTCATTATATTTTTTGAAACACTACATTAAACATATCTGCTTAGCAAACCACTCTGTAAAACGACTCTTGGCCAGTAATTCGAATCAGAAAAACATGATCATCAAGCTACTAAAGGAATATATTGCTTATTTGAATTCTGAAAGCGACAAAGAAACTGACGCATATATAGACAGAATTTATTTTCGTAGTGTTAGGATTGCGGGGTTATATCCAAATTTAAGTTACAAATATCTGGCCATTTCAGTTATTCAAATACTTTTCTTTCTTGTAGTGCTGGCATACCATATGGATTTTCTTTTAAGAAATGCACTTTTTTTCTTGGATATCAATTTCATTCTTTTCAGTCAATGTATTCACTTTTGGATGCTCTGCCTTGCCTGCGTGATTATGTTATTGTCGAACGTTTTCCGCAAGAACGCTTTCGCCAGGCTGCATAGGACTATGTCTCAGAAATATTATGACTATGAAGAGGATAACGCCTCTATTGTAAAGCAGTTTAAGAAAGAGCTATTCCGACAAAAAATTAAACTCCTAGTAGTGCCACTCCTTTCGTCAGGAAATGGGGTGGCCGTAATGTTTATTTCTAGATATTTGGACCAGTTTGGAAGATTTGACCCCGAGAAATACCAAATAAATTTTAACTTGCCTTTCCCTGGCAAGTACAATTTTCCAACAGAAACGGGTTCTCAAGGGTTTTATTATGCTCTGACAGGACAACTTCTATGTGTTCTAATCATGTTGCCTCTAATAATAAGTTGCGCTGGTTTCATATTTATAACAATAACAATGGATTTTGTTTTGCAACTGAAAATTCTTCTGTATTCAATCAATAACATCGAGAAGAGAGCTAAAGATTTATATTTTAATATAAATGGAAAGAAAATCGATCTTCCGGAAATTGACCTTCACCAGGATTCTGGATTTAAATATTGCTTTATATTTTGTTTGAACAAGTGTGTCAAACACCATCATATATTGCTGAGGTAATACTTAAAGTACATCTCAATATATTTAACATGATCTCAAATTTTGCTGAAATATTTCTGTTATAGTGCTTTCCATGGAATACAAGACTTTTGTGGTATAAACCTTTTGAGCTCATACACTATTGGTAGCATTATGATTGGAATAAGTGCTAACTGCATTAAATTGGTAATTATTTTTATATTCGTTGTGATTTACAGGGTGACACACAAAAACGGGAATTATTGAAGTGCGTATTGCCAAACATGATCAATAGCTGAACACTGGGAGACAGTGACACCTTGAGCAAGTCAACACCACCATTTTTAAAAAATGAAAATTCCATCATTGTTTCTTAAATGGAATGTTTTATTATTATTATTATTTATTAACGTCCACTTTTTGCAACCTAGGCTAATCGGGACGGGTTATCTACAGGTTACTCGCCCTTTTCTAGCCAGGGTGGGATTTTAGGACGTTATTTAATGAATTTCGTCACTAAATAATTTCCTTTGCCCAGGCAAGAATCGAACTCGCCACTCTAGGTTTACCATGTGAGATAAAGGTCAACGCTTTAACTCGCATGGCTAACCTGAGTGGTTCATGGCATAGCAGCGTTTGTTAATATGACATGAGGAGGAGTGGGGTTTAATGGAACTAAAAAATGCTATTAATAATCAAGATAGTGAAAAAACGCATATAATAACATTTATAGAACCTTTAATATGCAATAAGCTTTGCCCTATACTCTTTTTCGAACAGACGTATAATAACGGAGATAATTTGAAATTCCCCTCTCTAACCCCTCTCCCTCCCCTCTGTCAGATTTCATCAGTTAACTAACTCGACCTTTATTTTTACACAAAACATTTAAATATCCACTTTGGTAAAAATCAAACGAAAATTACAACGTCTAGAGCGTTAACAGACAACTATATAAATATATATATATATATATATATATATATATATATATATATATTTGAACGGATACCACCGTCATCTACTAGGTAAGGTCGCGTCATGAGTTGGACCTCAATAGCTGATTTCCCTTAAGGGAAATCTGCTAAAAACGACGTATACCAGATACATAAACCGCAATACCAATCTAAAGTAGGTATGTGCGCTTACTGGTTGAGCACACGTTATTTCGTTTCATTGAACTAAAGTTATAATAATGTTACGTTTTATTACAAAACCAGTAATAAACGTTGATAATAAGATCTCTTTTGGATTGCAAAATTAAACACACACACAAGTTTTACAGTTTAACACTTCACAATTTATTTTACAATGCGCAATACTCTTGGTTAATTATTACTACTCACAGAATTACACTGATAGTGTCACTGTTCTTCAGGTTACACAGTCCAATAATTCACTCACGGTACCTGTCCTTTACTTCGCGGCACTGCACTGTCTTAAACACGGCACTAAACTGTTGCTTACAGTCACGGCATAACACTGTTGCTTACAGTCACGGCACAACACTGTTCTTCACGGCACAACACATTACCGCACTGCACTAAGTCGCACTGTAGCGCTGAACATCCCTCGAAGACCGTCAAGCATCAACTGAACTGAGGTACTGGCAGGGTCTCTTATAAATGCCTGTAGAAGGGGCTGGCCAAGGAAAAGTCCAGAAGTTCCAGCAAGATAGGCACGGCGGGCCCTAATTATATTCTGCTGGCTCCACTAGGTCGAGCTGTACAGGCTTAAATAGAGAAGCAGGATGAGACCGAGGTTCTTCCAAGAAGGACTGGAAGGGACTAGTGCCTTCCACAAATTAGCGGCACTTCTTTGAACCCCTCCGCACTCCCCAATCACGCCTTGAATAGTAGAGCCATTTAATTTTCGCAACAATAATAATATGAATACAACTCATTGGCGTTCCCAGAAAAGCTACCGTTAGTCGAGTGGAATTTTGACAAATAAGTGTACCATAAATCTCAAATTTATTGCCCGTTTTTCAGAAAGGCGTATTTATATCCATGAATACGATTTTGAAACAATCACATGTAACAATGTTGTGATTATGAATATGATTAAAATCATATTCACAAATTGAATATGATTTTATTCATGTTAATGACCATAATCATAATAATTTCCCCAAATGCGATTTTACACAAAATCATATTCATGAATGCAAATGCGACCGTTTCGTATTTAATTCGTTATTCATAGACGAAAATCCTAAAATACAAAATATATATATATATCACGCCTTTAATACAAAGGGTCAGGTGAAGGTTTAATTGCAATACTTTTAATAGCAACAAAGATTATATAATTTTAATTAATTTTGTTGTAGGACCAGGAATTACCGGGAACCCAATTGGCTATGTTTTCTCTCTGTTTGAATGAGGTATTCTATATGGCAATTTTGTCATTAATGGGCCAAATGATAATTGATTTGGTAGGATTTATTCTACTAATGATTTCAATAAATGTCTTGTACTTATTTTAAAATGATGTTCTGTAATATACATTCTAAAAATTCCACAATACATAATTTGATATGGAGGATTGTTACCTCAGAAATATATGCAACAAACGCATTTAATTTAATTGATCCATAGTTAAATAATATGAAAAATAGTAAAGCAATTTTAATAGCCATGTACTTTTATTTTTATAGAGCGAAGACATACGGGAGAGTTTTTACAGAATTAATTGGTATCACTTTGATCGCATTTCTAAATTACATCTGAGAATAATTCGAGAGTCAACCCTGACACCAATGACATTGATGGCGGGTGGCATGGTACCTGTGAATTTAGACACATTCTCACAGGTAATAAAAGTATTTATTTTATTTATAATTGAAAGGTATTCAAATATGCTGTACAATATATATATATATATATATATATATATACACATATATACTAGCTACGTTACCCGGCTTTGTCCGGGAATTCATTTGAGGCTGAATGATGATGGTATTTTTTTGGCAAGGCTTTACTTTGCACAATAATTTGACAATTACCCCGTCCCAGTTTTTAGCAGATTTCCCTGAAGGGAAATCAGCTATTGAGGTTGTACTCATGACGGAATTTTCGACATTTTTCTTCAAATGTCCATCGATCCTACCTAGTAGATGACGAAAATGAGGTCCGTTCAAAACTGTATATATATATCTATATATATATATATATATATATATATATATATATCTATCTATCTATATATTTGTCTGTTACCGCTCTAGCGGTCGCAATTATTGTTTAATCCTTACCAAACTTCATATTTAAGCGTTTTATGTAAAAAGAAAGATCAAGTTCGTTAACGGCTGAAATCGGACCATTGGGAGGGGGGGTTTAGAGGGGAGGATTTTCGAAAATTCGAAATATCTCCGTTACTATACGTCGGATCGAAAAATTATACTGAATCAATCTTATTACAAATTAAGTTTACTATAAATATTGTTATATACATTTATTCTCTATCTTGAATATTAACCGAGATATTTGCATTTTTCAGTTTTCACCAAACCGCCACTTCTACTCATGTTACGTAAACAATACTCTGATACATAATAAATCACATTATTGGAAGTTTAAATACCAAAAATTGTATTCAAGAGACCTTTATTATACGAGATACACGCAAATATGCACTGGTGACTCCCCCCCCCTCATCTTAAAGTTTTGGACTACTAAAATTTTATTGATTGAGATAACAATTATTGTGACTCATTATTAATTACAGTACTAGATATAGTAAATAGTTCTCAATAAAATTAATGTGTTATATTCTGATATATTTCAGTAATTGTTTTTCTTTCCGGTTTGAGGCGGGACCCGTTTGTTTACATTTCTAACCTAGCGCTTCCTGTCGGCAGGCTATTGAAATTGGATGAAACATTTCTTATTTCCGTTTGTATTTATTCACGGCGTTGTGTTAGCAGTATGTATATTTATCTATTTCTAAACTTCACGAGGGAAATCTGCTTAGTTTACGCAGCCCCTGCGTGACGGACTTTTTGGGTTTATACCCGTCGATGCTGTGCATTTGTAAATAATACAATTATTTGATATGTAAGGCTTCACAGTACACAATATTTTACATTTCATGTCTGCTGTACATGTAGTTTTTTAGCAGATTTCCCTTAAGGGAAATCAGCTATTGAGGTCGTACTCATGACGCGAGTTTCGAAAAATTTCTTCAAATGTCCATCGATCCTACCCAGGAGATGACGAAAATGAGGTCCGTTCAAAATTATATATATATATATATATATATCTATATATATATATATATATATATATATATATATATATATATATATATATATATATAGATATATATATTTGTCTGTTAACGCTCTAGCGGTCGCAATTTTTGTTTGATCGTTACCAAACTCGGAATTTAATCGTTTTATGTAAAACGGAAGATCAAGTTCGTTAATGGCTAAAATCGAACCAGTGGGAGGGGGGGGGTTAGAGGGGGGGATTTTCGAAAATTCGAAATATCTCTCATCCGTTTTACTCTCATCCGTTTTCCGCCCAGATTCCTTAAAAATGCAAATATCTTTGTTTATATTAAAAATAGAGAATAAATGTATATAACAATATTTATAGTAAATTTAATTTGCAATAAGATTGATTCTATACAATGTTTCGATCCGACGTATAGTAAAGGAAATATTTTGAATTTTAGAAAATCTTCCCCTCTAAACTCCCCCTTCCACTGGTCCGATTTCAGCCATTAACGAACTTGATCTTTCTTTTTACATAAAACAGCTAAATATCGAGTTTGGTAACGATCAAACAAAAATTGCGACCACTAGAGCGGTATATATATATATATATATATATATATATATATATACACACACACACACACACACACACATATATATATATATATATATATATATATATATATATATATACACAGTTTTGAACGGACCTCATTTTCGTCATCTACTAGGTAGGATCGATGGACATTTGAAGAAAAATTTCGAAAATTCCGTCATGAGTACAACCTCACTAGCTGATTTCCCTGAAGGGAAATCTGCTAAAAACTGAGTCCACCACCCAGCGTTCATCCTTTTAAATTATTTATTTATGACATTTAAACAAATTCATATTCCTGAGAATAACACTACATTGCTAAAAGTATGTGTCAAGTAACATGTAAAGATAGACCAACATGGGGTCGACAGAGAAGCGGCAGAACTGTTTGAATAATGGAAATATCTCTACACCTCCCTAGGCTCAGTGGTGCCAACCTACCACTCATTTAGGATCTCAATCCTGGAATATCGTTTAGTCCTGAAAAGTTAACAAATAAACAAACATACGCCAAAGCTAAAAATTGCAGATATCGTGTATATGGCATGTAAACCAAAAACGTATCGCGAAATTTCGCGAAAAAAATCAATCTACAGACAGAAGTGACAATTATTATTATTATTATTTGTTAACGCCCACTTTTCACAACTCAGGCTAATTGGGAAGGGGTATCTACAGGTTACCACCCTTTTCTAGCCAGGGTGGGACTTCCGATGTTATTTAATGAATTTCGTCACTAAATAATTTCCTTTGCCCAGGCATAATCGAACTCGCCACTCTTGGTTTACCATGTGAGATTGAACCAGCTCTTTAACTAACATGGCTGACCTGAGCCCCCTGTTACAATTATATATATATATATATATATATATATATATATATATATATATATATATTCAATTTCCCACGGACCTTATTTTCGTCATCTCCTACGTAGGATAATCGCATCATGAGTACAACCTCAATAGCTGATTTCCCTCGAGGGAAATTCTCTAAAATCTTTAGTCCTTATCCTGGCTAGAAAAAGCTGTAGTTAAGCCGCCCCAATTAGCCATAGTAACATAAATTAAAACATTAATGTATATTTCATAAAATATTTCCAGACTTCTATAAATTATTAATCTAGGCTATTAATTTTTAAGAAATTAAATATGAATTATCTTTCAGGTAATGAACTCTGCGTATACCTACTACAATCTTTTGAATGCGTCTATGTAAAGGCTTCTCCAGCATTCAGCAGCATGCTTTCAAGTGTCCTCTTTATAGATGTTAGTGAAGCTGAACTTACAAGCTCTAAATTAAAATATTTAAATATTATGCAGTTTGAGTAGGCTATTGTAATTTATGTAGAATTAATATGTGACAATTTGGCAATGTATTTATTTTTTGAAACCTAAATTAATATTATCTTTCCTTTCTATACAATATACAATTGACGTAAATCTAAAGCGAAATTATTATCTTGTTTATTTAAAAACTTATAGTAAGGCGAAAATGGATCTTAAAAGTAATATATCATGAAATCCATGAAAAACATTAGATTTTAGTAAAATCAATATATGGCATAAATGTTTCCTTATAATCAAAATGACGATATTAGGTCATTTTTTCCTATGATAGTACACTGCTCTGTAGTCAATTGATGTCAACAATGTTCCTTCTTTCGGCCTAGACGGGAGAGTTCAGCTCCATACTTAGCTTGGCCCACACCTTTGCTTGCTGGGCTTGACGTTCTTGGTTTATCTGATGTCTTTTTACTCAAACTATCAGGTCCATGGGTCCGAACTCTTATCGCATGTCTCCGTCTTATTCCAAGCCACAGAGCGTGGAGGCGTAATGACACCCAACATGACACGTTAGCATCTTAACGCTGATATGAAGAAGAGGAGAGCTGAGCGCATGGTATCTGCACTGGGAAACAAATGCAACTAGAAGATATTCTTTTGTTTATTCATTCAATTAAATACTACGCCGCCAACAATTAAAAGTCTACGAATACCTTCTACTTCCTTTGGCCCTCTCTCGGAAAGGCGCAGAGAGATCATGGAAGAACGACATATCACTTTTGAACATTAATAAGTCATCCTCCTAAAATTATATTATTCTTAGTCATGATCCACCCCCTCCCCCTCCGCTTATGGATTTATATTTCTTATTAGCTACCAGTGAGATTATAAGCTCCCTGTAATTCATCCTTCAGCTTGTATTGAAGTCATTCAATATTAAGTGCGCTACTTAATAGCATTTCGCATACCTATGCCTTATTCCATACCATGGGCGGCAGTGGTCCAGTGGTAAAGCACTGAACTACTATGCTAGATGTCGTAAGTTCTAACTCAGTGATTGCACTCCATTTAAGAAAATATACCTTACGGGAAATCAGCTATTGAGACCGTACTCTTGAAAAAATGTTTTAAAGAGTCCATCGATCCTACTTGTACCTAGGAGATGACGCGAGATATAGCTGATTCCCTAAAGGTAAATCTGCTAAAAAGTCCGTCACGCAGGGGCTGCGTTAACTAAGCAGATTTCCCAAGTGGGTCACGCATTTGCATTTATCTCAAAACATAAAAGTTCAATGAGAACAATATTTTGGGTTATATATTATGGGTTGGATCGTAAAATGTTATATGACCAATATCGGTAACCATTGATGCTATACAATTTTTCATTTTTTTCGGAACTCAAGTATTCAGCGAGTTATCCGTACTGTTTTGTTTACTAAGAATTTTATTTTAAAACTCTGAAAAATTATGTTAAATAATAATGTAAATTATGGAGAGAAATATCTCCACTACTCTGGAGAATAAGATAAACAAAATGTTATTCTTTATCGCTGCGGTCCTGCAGCTAAGATAAGACTTCGCTATCTTATCACATTGTCATTTGCTGCTTCGATGTGTAAATTAAGTAACTAACTTTTTATTGTCTATTCATAATCTGTCTCTTCTAAGTTAATTTAGTCAATATTTGTGCAAGTATCCTTTTCTTTTTAAGTCAAAGTGTATACGTTCTTTGATGTATTTTAATATCCATCAATCCATCCCAGATGACCAAAATGAGGTGACGGCAGAAACGAATAGAAGCGACCATAGCTCGTCCGTTACACTTAATAAAAATGCAAATATCTCGGTTAATATTCAAGATAGAGAATACATGTGTATAACAATATTTATAGTAAATTTAATTTGCAATAAGATTGGTTCTATACAATTTTTCAACCAGACGTATAGTAACGGAGATATTTTGAATTTTCGAAATTCCCCCTCCCGCTCGTCCGCTTTCAGCCGTTAACGAACTTGATCGCTAGAGTGTTAACAGACAAATATATATATATATAGTTTTGAACGGACCTTATTTTCGTCATCTCCTGGGTAGGATCGATGGACATTTGAAGAAATTTTTCGAAAATCACGTCATGAGTACGACCTCAATAGCTGATTGCCCTTAAGGGAAATCTGCTAAAAGGTGTGATAATTTATCAACCGTTTACATACACGTCTGTTCTGTGTATTAGGGTTCCTTCTTCTTTTGTTATTATAAACCAATCGTTTTAGTGTAGTTCTTCTTATTTATTTTTTTTTTTTTTTTTTTTTTTTTGTGTTCCAGTTCTGTTATGTGTTGCGTTTCTATTTCTTTCCCATTTTTGTTTTGATTTCATCTCTGTTTTTCGTGTTTTCTCTCTGTTTTGTTATCCTTTTATGCGTTCCTTTTGTGTCCTATGTTCCTTTTCTGGTTTATGTTCCTTTTACGTTTTGCGTTCCTCATTTGTTTCTTTTTTTTTTTTTTTACTTTTTCTGTTTTGTGTTCCATTTCTGTTTTATTTAATTTTGTTAATTTTTTTTGTATTGTTTTGTTTTCATTTGAGCTTTGTTTTGTTTTGTTTTTTTAAGTTACGAAGCTTTTGTTAAGAGCAACATCGCCAAAGCTGCGAAGCTCCAATAAATAAATAAAACTAAAAATCAGAAAAGAACACAAAATGTTGGAGAGTACGATTTTGGGACGGGGAGACTTCATTCCCTATATTCAATTATTGCCTGAGCTCAGTGTGTTTACGATTTTTTAAAGAATGAAACTAACTTTGAAAAGCTTAAATATATAATAGCAATTAAAATTAGAATGTGTCTACTTTCTTCCTGAAATCTTCCACCATTTCTGATAGGGCATTATGATTCTTCATTCATTATTCTCTTGCATGTGACCTCCCATTACTCCGGTACAATGCAAGCATAAATATTAATTAATTCCTCCATGTCAAAATTTAACCATGTCCTATCGACCTTATTGCACAGTCGAGAAGAGAAGACGAACAGCCAACTTCTACGATAACTGTCGTAGAGTTTGAACTTGCAATGAACCAGTTTTACTACTATCGGTATAGAAGTGTCCATACTTATAGCTAGTGGTACAAAGGTATGTCTGGCATGAATTATTCACTATTTACATCAGTTTACATAAGTTAAATTTACATAATATCTTATGGACTTCAGGTATATACTTAAAGAGTAGCTTTCAAAAGAACTAAATGTTTCCAATTTCAAAGCGTAACCATTGTTCCAAATGATGTGACACGCCCAAGAGCTAGTGATTGGGCATGAAACATCCAAATGATTTGAACGAAAATAATTTTATGACACATCTAATCAATCTTCTGTTACGAATCGCCCAATGCTCCATGATCATGCTCAAGGAGGTGATCAACTGACTCACATCCCTGGAAGCTTAAAAAATGAATGATTTCCCCTGGGGAAATCAAAAAGAAAGATGTCGAGGGGGGGGGGGCAACCAAGTATCATGGAGAGGATGAAGGATCTAACTACAGAAGGCCCCAACAAAATAGGCGCGTTCTAACATATATACAGAAAATTTCTGTCAGAAATTCCTATAATTGAACGATTGTGTAAGTAGACATTTAAAATAAATCATTGATAGAAACATCTCGGTTGATAGCCCAAATTGATCAACTTATGGATATGTCCGTGCAATCTTTTAATCTTTTTTCTTTTTTTGTGATATAATATTCTGCGATTTTAAATGTATAAAAATAATGTATTTTAATTAGGAATAGGCCTATTGTGAAAAATAACGGTATTGTATATATTTTGTTGTATTGTACAGGAAAGTTGTCTTTATTCATTTCTTGTTTCCTGCAGTCCCAATATGTTATTTAATGAACGATAGTGGCGGATTTTAATAGTTAAACAACAGATACGATATAAATGGGGCTAGTCATAGCCGTTATGACTGTGGATTTTAAATATTTTCTTGTGTGAAAAGTTAATATTTATTAGAAGTAAATGCGATCATGACACGCTCCTTGCACCAAGATATCTCTGATGGTGAGTTATTGTATGAAACAATATATAAATATTTCTGAACCATATCGCTCCATATATGTATATAAATATAAATAAATAGTTTCCTATTGATATAGTTTTCTAGAGAAGGTTCACCTTTAGATAATTTTCATTATTATTTGGTTTTTCAACTTCCCAATAATGACTAAACCTTATTATCTATCCATCTTGTTCTCGATTTATACTTGCAGTACCTATTTAGGTTCACAAACATTGAACTAATTTATGATTAAATATACGTCTACTTGTTTAAGACAAAGATATTAAAATGCATAAAAGATTAAAATATCTGTAGAAACTAAATAATAAAGTTGATTAACAATTGCATTTACTCCAAATAGCAGTTATTCCTTTGAATCTGTATTTCCATGGAAGTAGTTGCAACCCCCCCCCCCTCTTTGTTAAATATTTGTGAGTTGTTTTAATATTTTAGAACCGAATTAGGATTTTTTTCTTCAATATAACGAAATTTTAAGGGAGTAAAGGAATATTAAACGAGTACACTCATTATTTTATGGATTATTATACTTTTGTTATGTTTGTTGAATAATTACTATTTGGCTGATTTTCTTGTTAAATCAGATGTAAAGTATTGATGTTATTTTTTTAAAACGTCTTTTGTTTTGCCTTAATTTTCGTTTTAATGTTAATATTAGAAACATCGATTAAATGTGATTTAGAAGTTCTATTTATTCCCTCCTAACTGAAGTCTACAACAAGCGTGTAGTTGGGTGTTAGGTGTTGTTTTGAAGTCTCGTTTGGTCAAAGGTATAGTTGTTTTTGTTAACTTTTAATCTTTCTGATTGTTAACTTTTAATCTTTCTGATTCAGTTAAGTATTATTAATTACTCCAAATTATTGTTGAAGCTCGTAGAGAAAAGTATTTCCTTGATTTTTTTTTGTTTTTCTTTCATTTTAGATTTAGCCTACTGTTGCTTTATTTTGCTTATTTTAATTTTCAGATTCAACTGTAACTAACTTTTAATTTAACTGCAATGTGCGCAATGTATTCATTAAATTACTGTCCATCCCTTGAAATAAACTGTTGAGTATTTTAAAACAGTATTACAATATTATATTACCTTTAGTAGTTGTCATATTACACTACAAGTTTTCATATTATTGTTGTTTGTGTTATTTATTAACGTCCATTTTTTTCTACTAAGGAAAATTGGGATGAGTTATCTACAGGTTATCACTCTTTTCTAGCCAGGGTGGTACAAAGAATTTTATTTAATGAGTTCATCACTATATAAATTCCAATTGCCCAGGTGGGAATCGAACTTGCCTCTGTAAGGTTTTATATTAATGAATCAACTCATCAGTTTATTTGTTCTTCATTTTTTTCTTATAGTGTATTAGTTATTTAAAAGTATAGCAATTTTGTGCCATAACACTAATAGTTTGTGATTTTTCGCCTCCAGAATTATCAATTAATAATTCGCACTAAAAGTAATTAATTAATAAACCAGATTTTTAGGCTAGCTTGAGCCTAAACAAAGTCTCTGGATTTGTAGATTGACTTGTAATCCCTTGGGTTTTTCGACACTTCCAAATTAAAAACCGAAAATAAAATAAATATCATATTGTAGTTTGTATTGTTTAGTGAAAGTTGATCTTATATAGGTCATTGTCAGTTGTTGACAGTTTTTGGTTTAAATGCTGAATTTATTTCTATTAAGTTACTTTTTATTTTATTTTTTGGGGATGTTTTCCTAGTTTTGTCTAGATTATATATAACATTTTTGTTCAGGATTGATACATTACACTATAAACACAGTACTTTTTGGAAAAACTAAACTATTAGGTATCATATATGAACATTTCCTGTTAATGTTAAGAAAACGTTATATTTCCCAAGGCAGATACTTTTATCTGACCCCTGTGAGTTTTGGACTTTTAGGGGCTGTTACAGTTAGAATTTTTGAGCATTTTTAATAAAATCTACTTTTATTGTGATGATTTGTTTCCTATATTTATAATGTAAATGAAAGAATAAATAAGTATATTAAACTGGATCTGTTGATCTTGTTATTTGTTAACGTTCTTGTTTATGCTACAGAGGCTAATTTGGTGGGTTATCTACAGGCTACCATTCTTTGGTAGCCAGGATGTGTCAAACTTTTTTAGTGAATTCTTCACTAAATTAATTCCTATTATCTACACTATAATCAAACCCATGGCTCTAATTTTACCAATGCCTTAACTCACATGGCAACCTGAGCTTTGGATCTGTTGATCAATACAGACTAAAAATGGATATAGATGAGACAACAACAGCTACTTTAAATTTAACAAATTTGTAGTATTATTTTAATTAACAGTAGTACAAAAGTAAAATATGACCTCTGATGAAAATAAGTTACTATATAATGAATCTTTTTTCCTTAAGCCAAAGACAACTCTAGTGCCATCACAGACACCAACTATGGTGTTCATGTACCTTAAAAAACTCCCTAACAGTGTCATTCTCATCAATTTAATAATCTGCCTAGGTATTCCTATTGATTCTAATACAGACGTTGACACAAAAGTTTTGTAGGTTTTGGTTAACGGAATTGTTTATCTGTCATGTTCTGTAACAGTCTTTAATCATTACAGTAGTAATATTTGTTAGAAAGAGCAGCTTTTAAACAACAATTTTCTCCTCAGTTGTCGTATCTTTCCCACCTATACCTGTGCTACTCTTTTAATATGAATTGGATAAATTTTATATTACGTACTTTGTATTAAAACTTACTCTGAAAAAGGGAACCAATGGTGTTCGAAACCAGTCATTCTCTACTATCATTCAATAACCAGCGGCTGACTAACAACTCATAGATTGATATTGTGTACTTTTACACGATTATTGTAAACTATAATTGAAGTGGCTGTTACTCAAAAAATGTGTTGTGGAGGAGTGTGTTGTGAAAGAAAGGTCTGTACTCCGTTGGTTTGGGTATTTCAACAAGTGGTGACACCACCCTTTAAGATAAACCATGTTATGGGCTCTCATCTGTATGCTACGAGTTTCTGCATTAATTGTATATGTTGTGTATTTGATAGAATTTTGAGGGTGTTTTGTACTTTGAATTGATTCCTGATGGATAGATAAATAGTTTATTGGCTTATATTTACAAACATGCAACCAAGAGTCTGGCCCAATTTTTTATTGGTAAGGATTTACTGATTCTTCAGAAAACTTGTCTATTCAATAAAGGAACAATTTTATTTTGTTTGTTATTCCACTCTGTGTTGTTTAGTCAACTAAAATCCAGCAGTTGCCTACACCTAGACAAAACCAATAAATGGTCTGATGATATGTCCTTTCAGTAGAAACTTAGGAAAGGTTATGTTATGTGCTACTCCATGTTTCTTTGTTTATCCTCATGAGGAACACTAGTTATGACCTTAATATCCCTAAGTATAGCAAACTACACCATTATCATTACTATATCATGTTTGTATGTCATTCTCATTGGTTTATCATGTTTGCATTGGTAGTATTCCCTTCCCACCTGGGCTTTTTGATTTTTATGTTGAGACAAAATTTGTTAATAACTAAAATTTGGACATGCGTTATTTATTAATTATGAATAAATTGGAAACCTTAAGGGAAATCAGCTCTTGAGGTTGTACTCATGACACATTTAAAAAAAAATTAAAAAAATTCAATTGTCCATCTATCCTACCTTAGAGATGACAAAAATGATGTCCATTCAAAATTATATTAATTAGTTTGATTCCCACTGGGGCAAAGAAATTTATTTACTGAGGGAATTCGTTAAATAAAATCCTTAGTACCGCCCTGGCTAGAAAAGGGTGGTAACCTGTAGACACCTCATCCCAATTAGCCTTAGTTGCAAAGAGTGGATGTTAATAAATAATAATAAATTATATTAATTTTATTTTTGTTTGATCATATCATCAAATATTTCATGTAAATCTGAAGAGCGTCTTTGTTAACAAGTGAAATCAGACCAGAGGGAGAAAATAGAAAATTCACAATATTTCTATGGTCAAAATTTTTGACCAATCTTGCTGAAAATTTAATTTTCTACAATTACAATTTTTCAATACATTTTTCTTTATCACTAATGAGATATCTATATTTTTTAGTTTTCGACCTCCATTAAACTCCCACTTCTGCTCATCTGCTTAGTATTAAAACGATATATAACAGCTTGTGGCCTTTATTTTAAGTTTGCCAGGGCAAAGGAAATTATTTAGTAACAAAATTCATTAAATAACATCCTAAAATCCCACCCTGGCTAGAAAAGGGTGGTAACCTGTAGATAACCCGTCCCGATTAGCCTAAGTTGCAAAAAGTGGATGTTAATAAATAAATAAATAATAATATTTTAAGTTTAAATATGATTTATTGTTTTCATCAGAATTTTATTATATGAGATACTTTCTTAATTTTGTGATGTCATCTGTGAAAATTATATTTGTATTTGTTTATTTTATATTCACTCTACTACTCATGCCATTAACAATTAGCTGTTATATTATGAATCAGTTTATTTGAAGCTAAGCTAAATGCGAAATATTGTTTTCATTAAACTTTTACCGTCAGATACATTTATCAACTGTTGAGGTAATCTGAAAACTTCAAAAGTAGGATTTGATGTTCGTGAGAAATTTAGTTATTAGACTTATTCTTATCACAATAAAATGCTGTAACCCATCCCCCCTCCCTCTTTTATTAAGTACTTTTCCCCTCAATGATCTATCTTTACTTAACTTTAATAAGAAAATTTCTGTTTTTCAATCGTGAGTTTTATATTAATTATCCAATGCCTTGCATTATTATTTTTTTTTTTGCTTACACATCATACATATTCTGAATTTATTAAGGGATTTATCAATAAACCTTAAATAAGCTTAGTGTACTTAAGTTCTCATAATCCATTACAGATATTGGATTATTTGATCAAAAGTCCAATAATCCATTAATACTGAAGTCATTCTAGTTTAAGCCTTGAGCCTAAACATTTCAGTTTCTTTTCAAATAGTTTAGTAGCAACAACTTAATTTTATCTTAGGTAAGATTTAGATGGAAATAATAATTTGGGCAAGAAAATCTTGTATATTTTACATTTATTTTCTGTCTATTATCAGTTTTATTTTATTTTGAACTTCGTTTTCAACTTAAAAAAACATTTTTGTTCTTTGGTTCTTGTTAGACTGATAAGAAAGTGTACATATCATCCCTTAATCTCTGGAGCTAATCAGTATATATGGAGCAGTCCAGTTGAGTGTTTGGTTGCACATTTTATGGACAATCGAGCGACTTCGGCAATGGCCAGTACTTGTATGGGTGGTCATAGACAAGTTTAGCTTACCACTTCATTAGCAGAGTCATAAGTTAGGAATTGAGTCGAGCCTAATGTGAAAATCGCTTGGGCAGGACAAAGGACTTAGATTCTGTCCACAGGCAAACTGGCCAATTTTCTTTCCTCTTGTCTTTCTGCTGTCCACCCAAATTCATTTTGTTTCTCCATCTTTTGTTCTTTTACCCAGTTATCTGTTTCTTCTTTCCATCTCTTAGGAATAACATAGTTTTCAAACTCCTTAACTATTCTTCCCTGCATAATTATTTTGTTTTCCTCTGTTACATTGTGATTTCTTAATAGCTAAAGTTGTTTCCGACCATTGAAAGCCCAAACTTTGATTTTTGTCCTGGGAGATCTTAATGGTTCTGCTAAATTCCATCATCTGTCCCAGTATTGTTCAAATACCAAATTTTGCCTCATCAAACATAATCTCCCAAATCGTGTCAATTGCTCTTCAGTCCATGTGGCTCTCCATTATATTTTGAGCTTCCTTATGTTCTTTCTGTTACTTTTCAATGACTTTCTTTAGATCCATAGTTTCTAAAACCCATTTACCTATTTTGCTTGTTTCAATTTATCCATGTTTGTATTACTTGAAGCACCACCATTTTAATTGTATGATAAGACAAGTTATTTTCACTTTAATTGCTAAATACCTATATGTTTTTAGAGATATAATATTAACTGCGAGTTTTAAGTTGTTCAAAGAAAAGAGTAATTAATAATTTCTCTGTCTTTTGGATTATTTGTTTTGTATTTCCTTTCACGGTTATAGATTAAAATATGTTTTCCATGGGCAAACAACAGTTTGCTGAATAGTGACAATAAATAATATATTGTATTGATTGAAATATTAATGATATAATCAATTCAGGGAATCTACTCCTTACTAAAGAATTTGGATTAATCCCAAATTAAAAGTTGTCTTAGTCTTAGTAAGACATTATTCGGTTGAAAAAGTTTAGTAATCCAAATATTGTTCAATCAGAGTAAATTGTGATCAAGAGAGGATATAAATTACTCTTGTGAATTGTCTCTTGTGAATTGTCTCTTCTTTCACATGTGCATATGAAAAAATGTTCTCAGTTTGTGATTGCTAACCACTCAAACTCCTCACAGGTGTGATTAATACTGAGAGCACCATTTATAATTTTCAGTCAGTTCTAATATGTTTTTATTATTTTACAGACATGTCTGAAGGGGGACAGGGAAGGGCAAGAGGTCGGGCCCAGGGGCGAGGCCGGGCCAGAGGTGTGCCTGGCCAGGGGGAAACTCTTAAATCTCCTACTGGCCAAGTCCCACCCAAACCGATGGGGCAAGCTCAACCTTCATATGTGCCAGCTCAGCAACAGGGAGGACAACCTCCAACAAAGCCTGCTCCTACCGCTCGAGGCCGTGCAGTTCAACAACAGGCTCAACCGCCTAAAGGGCAACCATCCTCATTTCAACCTGAGGCTTCAGTAAGAAAATTTATTCTTACTATTAATTACCACATGTTAAGATAATTTCTTTTATTAAATTTAATATGTTAAACTTAGAGTGTTACCTGTTGTTTAGGGGTAAAAATAGGTATGGTTTTAGGTGGAAATATAAATAAAGCATTATCCTATGCACAAAAAATCCCATTACTTTCATCATATAACAGTAAAGTCCTGTAACATGAACAATAACTGTACAGTCATTCAGTCATAATAATAATCTTGGAGTAAAGTGGTAATTAGATGAATTGAATTAATAATGGTTTCCCAAAATAGTAGTAATATTGTTTTAATATTAATATGAAGCATCATATAGGCTTAAAATTCTGCTCAGGCAGTACGAGATCATCCAAGATGAAATGAAGTTGGATGTAATTAGCTAACTGTGTTACCATCATTAGTTGAAATAAAACTGGTTTCCTGTGGAAATTTATGAAATAAAAAGCTTTGTTATACCTGAAGTTAGGCTTTAATTAACACAATAGAACATTGTAAACAAAGATCAGATGTTAGTGAAAATATGATTCAGTAATAACAATACTATTTTTGAGAATAATTTATATCATTCATCTCCTCCTAGGTAGTGTAATCTTGTAGGTAGGCAGGTCGTTGTCGGACCCGAGAGCTTCTGCGTAGTTCACCAGATGATGTAGGGGTTGGGCTCGGAGAAACTGCAGGCGAGGGTGCCTCAGGAGAAGATAGATCAGCTGATGTTTTGCCATTACCTTCTACTTGAATTTGATGATATTCTACCGGATAATCAGACTGTGTGGTTTCCTGTTTTGAACAGTCCTCCTCCCTACAATGAAAGTCCTCTCCAGTTGGGGCTAAGTTTCTCGTGGATACCGTAGTCTCCCGGCCGTCAGGCAGCCTTATGTGAGCATACTCCGGGTTTGCTTCCATTAAGGTGACTTCATCGACATATGGTTCATATTTGGAATGTCTTACCGGTCTTCTCATCAACACCTGTCCTGGAGTAGTTAACCACGAGGGTGTTGAGGGACCGCAACTAGATTTTCGCTGATGTTTAAATAATCGTTCATGAGGCGTTTCATTTGTTGTTGTACACAGTAATGAACGAATGGCATGGAGGGCTTCATCGACAACCTCTTCCCAGTGCCGGTTGTCTAAACCTCGTGTTCTTAGGGCTAATTCTATAGTCTTCCAAACAATACCAACATACTTTTCTGCCTGGCCATTCCCTTGAGGATTATACGGAGTTGTTCTGCTTGTTGCTACCCCGGCTGATATTAAATAGTTTTTAAGTTCCTGAGACATGAAAGAGGCACCTCTATCCGAATGTATATAAGATGGCACTCCAAATATAGAAAACAATTTCGCAATGACAGTTGAAGAAGTCATATCTGACATAGGGATAGCAAATGGGAAACGTGAATACTCGTCGACAAGAATAAGTAAGTAGCGATTCCGTGTGTTCGTAGGCAGCGGACCTTTGAAATCGATATTCAGATGCTCGAACGGGTGTGTTGCTTTTATAAGAGTTCCTTCTCGTTTCATGAATTTTGGTTTTTGGGCTCTGCACATATTTTACAAGTAGAGGTCATTTTTTTTATTTCCTCCAAGGAATAGGGCAAATTTTTGGATTTCATCCAGTGGTACATTCGGGTTACCCCAGGATGGCTGAGGTCATCATGTAGAGCCTTCAGTTTTGTTGTGGCGCAGTCAATCGTTGAACATATGCGGGATAATGGATCATTGCGGCTCCATTTTGTTTCCCCGGTCTATAAATAATCTCGTAATCATAACATGATAATTCTAGTCTCTAGCGCATTATTTTCTCATTTTTTATTTTACCTTGTTGTTTGTTGTCAAACATAAAGGAAACTGACCTTTGGTCTGTAACTAGACGGAAGTGTCTTCCTATCAAATAGTGCCTCCACTTTTTTACTGCCTCAATGATTGCATATGCTTCCTTCTCCACTGAATGATGTTGTTGTTCAGAATGAGTAAGTGTAGTAAGTAAGAATGCCACTGGTCGTCCATGCTGGGATAAGGTTGCTCCTATAGCTTGTTCAGAGGCATCAGTCTCGACAGTAAATACCGCTTCCTCATCTACAGCAGAAACCAAGTGCCTTTTCTATATCATTTTTGAGTTGTTCAAAAGTTTCTTTCGCCAAGCCCTGTAAAGGAAACTTTTTACTCGTAAGGTCATTAATTTTCTGTGAAAATTTAGGTATGAAATTTGAAAAATGTGAAAACATGCCTATTGCCCTTCGAAGTGAATGAGCATCTGTTGGGAGAGGGAGCTTCCGTAGTGCTTTTAATCGTTCCGGATTGTCCTATCGCTTATGATATAGCCTAACAACTTAATCGACCTCAATGAAAAAACACTCTTACCTTCATTAATTGTCAGTCCATACTTATCTTCTGCTGCCATGAATTTCCGAAGGTTTTTGTCATGTTCTTCTTGATTCCGTCCACAGACAGTAATATTGTCTAAGTATGCATATACATCTGTAAACTTCTCAGTGGCAATAATGTAGTCGATCGTTCTCTGAAAGCAAGCAACTCCATTGCGAACACCAAATGGTATGCGTTTGAATTGCCATAACTTACCACACGCTTCAAAAGCTGTGCACTGCTTATCCTCTTCGCTGATAGGCACTTGGTGGTAGGCACTTCGCAAATCTATGGAGCTAAAAACTTCATAATTTGCCACTTTATTGACAATGTCCTGTATACGCGGTAGAGGATAAGCATCAAGTTCAGTATATCGATTTATCGTTTGTGAGTAGTCTATCACCATTCGGCGTTTGTGATTTTCTGTTTGGGTAACTAATACTTGGGCTCGCCACGGAGAAAAACTTTCTTCGATAATGTCATCCTTTAGTAATTTCTCAATTTCAAGTTCAATGAATTTAGCATCTGATGCTGAATGTCGTCGAGACTTTGTGGCTATAGGCGTATGGTTGGGAGATAAGTTTCGAAATAGCCTGACAGGTGGTACTTTAGCTAACGATAAACTGGAAATGGTCAGAGGTTCTTTTGAGCCACCGAATTGTATTTCTATTGATGAATGTCGTCCTAGAATGTCATCACCCAGTATGACATCTGGACATAGGTCTGGAGTGCAATGTCGCAATATTCGTGTTCATTCAATTTCAAGTCTACCTTAACAATTCCTTTTATCGCAGAACTAAATGATGTTGACGCCATAGTGACAGTCATCCCTTGACCTGTCTTTATTGGTACCTTAAGTTTCCTTGCCACCCTTTCTGATATAAAACTTGCTGAACTGCCGGTGTCAACCAGTGCATGTACCTTAGAATCATTAAGAAGAACGGCAGTTGTGGCCTTGGATAAGCCGGATGGTACAGCAATGTTAGCAGAGACAATAGTATTGCATGTACATGGCATAGTAACTTTAGCTCACCCAGAGCTCTTGCATACCTTAGAATAATGTCCAACCTTGGAACAGGCTCTGCAAGTAGCTTCTTTCACTGGACAATCGCTTCTTTTGTGATAACTTAGTCCACAGAAGTAGCATTTCCGTTGTGCAGCTGCGACTATCTCCCCTGATGAGTCAGTGTCCTCATCAACTTCTTTACTATTATGTGAACAGGGAGCTGAAGACTTACACTTATTAGGTCGATTGCAGCTTAAAGCATTGACAGCAGCAGAACCACGGTAATGCTGGGATTGCTCTAGTGCAGATTCCATAGACCGTGCCTGCCTGAATCCGTCATTTAAAGTGAGGTTATAACTCTCAAGGAGTCTTTGCTGGATAGTAGACTCATATAATCCAGCTATGAAAGCATCCCTTATATATTCGTCACAATTTAGTTCTGTGACAGCTTTGAAACCACACTCCTTGCTTAAGAGCTTAAGAGATTCTAGGTATCTGGTAATGGTCTCCCCTGCTTGCTGTTTTCTGTTAGCAAGCTTGTATCTGGAGAATACTTCATTAACAGGTTTTAGAAAAATGCTCTTTAAAACACTTATTGCATCATTAAAGGTTTTACATTCAATTATGTACTCATAAATCGCTGGGGATACATGATTAATTAGTATACGTAACCTGTTAGCATCACTTACTTGGTAAGTTAGTATGAAGTTCTGAAAAGTTCGATACCAATGATTCCACTCGATTGTAGCTGTTTGTGATTCAGGATCTATAGCTAATCTTTCTGGACGTAGTAATTTATCCATTATGTATTGTGTTAATTAAATTGAGATAAAAAGCTTTGTTATACCTGAAGTTAGGCTTTAATTAACACAATAGAACATTGTAAACAAAGATCAGATGTTAGTGAAAATATGATTCAGTAATAACAAATCTAACAATACTATTTTTGAGAATAATTTATATCAATTTATCAAGGTTATTACAAAACATCCAGTCATGCTAGTGCTTGAAGAGCATAAATTAAAGGCTTGGTACCAAATTTCAATCAATAAATAAATATATATAAAATTTTTGATTTAATTAAGCCATTCTTGTGAAACACTTATAAATTATATTTTTTGACTGCATGGAACACTATTTTTTCTTTGTTTTTTTTCTGTCAATCCAATATTAATATAAATATTGATGTAAACCCCCACTTCTAAGGGTAGTTGAAAATTGTAAAACAGTGTATGTTAACAACATTCATCCCTTAGACACATATGCAAAACTTTTCTACATTCTATCGAGCCATTTTCGTAGAACACAGTCTTTGGCTCCTGGAAGTTTATGGTCAAAACTTATGTGAATAAATTTTCATGATTTAAATGGAATTCTTAAGAAAATTGGTTATTTCCATTTTTTCGATAAAAGAAATATTTCCAAAGATATTGATAAATGTGTTTTGACGTTGAAGTATACCCCTACTCATAGATGAAAATTCGAGTTCCCATATAGCCCTGTGTTGTATCTTGGAATATTAGAATCACAAATCCAAAAGTGTACAGAAATCTTTTGAGCTGCTGAGTGATTGAGCGAATGACAAACGGCTCAGTTTTTGAGTGATTAAGTAACAAGCAGATGAAAGATTTTCAATAGTGATGCCATTGTTCTTAATCGGGAGGGATTATCCCTGCTAAATTTCTGTAGGAAAACAGGTAAACCTTTAGAGTTTTATTTATATAGATTATAAGTTACAACATCCAAAATTCAGACAAATAGTCACATTCTTAGTCTAAAATTTTATATAGCCGAATTTGACAATCAGTACGAATCAATCCCACAGCAATTATAGATTCTAGTTGGATATCCTCCACAATATTTTTCTCTTAAATATAAATTACAACTCATTATAGTAGTTTGTGATTACTGAAAAAAAAAAAAACTTAGAATAACCAAGAATAGAAAAGGCTCTGTTCACCACTAGAATTTATTAAGTGGTCAAACTGTTAGTCCCTGTCAGCATTTTTTGCATTAAATGCCAGATCTTTAAATTAGAATTAGAATTAATTATTTTATAAAACAAGTCCATTATAGCAAATAATAGTGGTTTATTTGAAGAACTGTGCTGTGTCATTTTTATATAAAGAACAATGTAGTGCCTTGTAAAAGTAAAGGGAAGTTAATCTCACATGGTAAACCTAGAGTGGCGAGTTTGATTCCCGCTTGGGCAAAGGAATTTATTTAAATAAAATCCTTACCCTGGCTAGAAAAGGGTGGTAACCTGTAGATAACCAGTTGCAAAAAGTGGACGTTAATAAATAATTTAATTTATTCATCACATTTCTTCTTCACTATTAGTATGCCACCCTTGAATATAGATACAAATAGATCTACATATCTTGTCCCCAAATATTCTGTAAGAGGGTAAATGTTTTATAAACCAAGTCCCTTGTAGTAGAATAGAATGGTAACACATATACAGTATATATCTATATAAGTGTTTTCCTAATCAAATAATGTGTTTTCTTGAATAAAAACTTCTCTAGTCTTCAGACCAATGTCTTTTGTTTATAGGGGGCCCAGGTTAGCTATGTGAGTTAAAGGGTCGGCCTTAATCTCACATGGTAAACCTAGAGTAGTGAGTTCGATTCTTGTCCTGGGCAATAGGAGTTTATTTAGTGATGGAATTCATTAAATAAAATCCGTAGTCCCACTTAGCCCGCCTGTAGATAACCCGCCCCAATTAGCCTTAGTTGCCAAATATCTCTGGAATATGCTGGATGGTAGAGGAGCAAATGTATAAGGATCAATAAGAAGGCCAAGTCCTCTACTGGTTTTTAATATAATGCAGAGTGCACTTTCGGAGTCAACGCTCCATCCTCAGTGCCTGCTGACAAACACAACCACGAGTTAATTTAACATTCATAGCATGGCACAAAAGCAAAATAAAATAACAGTCATAAAACCAGACACAAAATAATGAATAAAACAATGGAAAATCTTAAAACTAGTCAACAAATAAAACTAGAAAATCTATAACTAGTCAACTACTAAAAAATTAAAATTAAAACCAAAACAATAAAAAATCTACTAACAAGTCAACTAATAAAAGAAGCAAACAAAGATAAGCATATGTCAAATCTATAAATAAAATCTACTCAAATTACAGATGTATATGGGAAACATATCACAGTGGGTGGGAACCTCTGAAAAAAAAACCCCAGAGGAACTGTAAGAGACCTCTAAAAAATAAACAAACCCCATACTAATAATAGAGAGGAGATGTAGGAGGTACCTGATTAAAGCTGCGTTGCCTGGACCACGACTGCTGGGCGACTGAACCTCTGTCCCCGTAGAGAAGAGAGGGCCCCTTCACCGACATGTCGCAGCCTTGCCACCTCCTCCTTCTTATTAATAATGACATGTTATATTAATAAGAAGGAGGAGGTGGCAAGGCTGCGACATGTCGGTGACGGGGCCCTCTCTTCTCTACGGGGACAGAGGTTCAGTCGCCCGGCAGTCGTGGTCCAGGCAACGCAGCTTTAATCAGGTACCTCCTACATCTCCTCTCTATTATTAGTATGGGGTTTGTTTATTTTTTAGAGGTCTCTTACAGTTCCTCTGGGGTTTTTTTTTCAGAGGTTCCCACCCACTGTGATATGTTTCCCATATACATCTGTAATTTGAGTAGATTTTATTTATAGATTTGACATATGCTTATCTTTGTTTGCTTCTTTTATTAGTTGACTTGTTAGTAGATTTTTTATTGTTTTGGTTTTAATTTTAATTTTTTAGTAGTTGACTAGTTATAGATTTTCTAGTTTTATTTGTTGACTAGTTTTAAGATTTTCCATTGTTTTATTCATTATTTTGTGTCTGGTTTTATGACTGTTATTTTATTTTGCTTTTGTGCCATGCTATGAATGTTAAATTAACTCGTGGTTGTGTTTGTCAGCAGGCACTGAGGATGGAGCGTTGACTCCGAAAGTGCACTCTGCATTATATTAAAAACCAGTAGAGGACTTGGCCTTCTTATTGATCCTTATACATTTGCTCCTCTACCATCCAGCATATTCCAGAGATATTTGGCAACTAAGGCTAATTGGGGCGGGTTATCTACAGGCGGGCTAAGTGGGACTACGGATTTTATTTAATGAATTCCATCACTAAATAAACTCCTATTGCCCAGGACAAGAATCGAACTCACTACTCTAGGTTTACCATGTGAGATTAAGGCCGACCCTTTAACTCACATAGCTAACCTGGGCCCCCTATAAACAAAAGACATTGGTCTGAAGACTAGAGAAGTTTTTATTCAAGAAAACACATTATTTGATTAGGAAAACACTTATATAGATATATACTGTATATGTGTTACCATTCTATTCTACTACAAGGGACTTGTGGTGTTGGGAAAAACCAGTAGAGGACTTGGCCTTCTTATTGATCCTTATAGTTGCCAAAAGTGGATGTTAATAAATAATTTTTTTTTTTGTTTTAAACTTTTGTTATTACCATTAGAAAAATGGCTGACCAATCACCAAGAGTTTCAGTCCATTTGCCTCCAAAACTGTCTCGTTTAGTTGTTTCAGATTGTTCATGAATAGATATAAAAGATCCTTAAAGAAACAAGAATAAAACAATTTTTCTTGTGGATTTGTAAAATACCGTATGGAATAAATCCAGTGATTGCATTCATACATAGGGATTTAAATATATTGTGAGAAAATGATTATTATCAAGATGTCCTTTATAGCTAAATACTGGCATTGGAAGACTGAAGCAAATTTAAAAGTAGGAAGAGCAGACCCTAAAATAAGTCAAATACCATGTTTTAAACTCATTAATTCAGTAATGTGTCAAATTAAATTTTGGCTTATTTTTGGTAATGTCATATGAATTGTAAATATTTAGCTGGATTACAATTTTGATGTGACACTCAGTGAGGGTCAATATGATCATGATGTGAAACCATCAATAAGGCCTTTATAGGAGCTATTATTTCAATCAAATAAAATAATATTTTAGGGGGCTCATGCTAACCTCGTGAGTTAGGCGTTGTTCTTAAATCTCACATTGTAAACCTGGAGTTGTGAGTTTGATTCTCACCTGGGCAATTGGAATTTATTTAGTGACAAACTCATTAAATAAAATCCTTGGTCCTACCCTGGCTAGAAAAGGGTGGTAACCTGTAGATAACCGGTCCCAATTAGCTATAGTAGCAAAAAGTGGACACTTATAAATAATAACAATAAAATAATAGTTTAAATGTGTAACAAAATTGATAGATTATTAGGAATTTCAACTAGATTTTTCATAGCTGAGTCTAAACAATTGTAATGAAATAATATTTTTCTATCTCCATTTTGAATGTCATTGTAAATGAAATTATTTGTAAGTGACATCCTCTATTAAATTTCACTAATAAGTTTCTATTTCTTTTATTTTTCAGGGAGTTGCTCCAAGTGTAGGTGATGTTAGTGGTGCTTTTAGGGGCTTACAGATCGGAGAAAGTAAGTAAAAACAATTTTAACTGTTATTTTTTACCATATATATTGAGATAAAATTAAATTTACAAGTTCCCTTTTCAAGTGATTCGTACAATTATTCATATCACATCATTTCTGTTTAGTTTGATAATAAAAATTAAAAGATAGACTTTTTACAATAAAGTAGATGAAGCAAAGATTTTTCAGAAGTATTTCCAATTTTATTACTTATCTTTAAAACTATCTATTGTCAGAGCAGTTAAGAAACTAATAAGGTTATGAAATTGAACACGAAATGACTGTGTGACTACAAAATTTTTGTTAATCTGCTCTTTGATACACATTTGTTTACATTTAAAAAAATAATAATACAACTTTTCTAGCTAAGCCTGGACAAGCACTTCGAAGAGGTGCTATGCGAGGTAGATCTGAAATTACTCAGCCTGTGGTTACAAAGCCATCATCTGATTACATCAAGAAAGGTATTAGATTATTTTAATTTTGATGCTCATTGTTATAATGTTAGTCCAAGATATAGCTAATTTTCCCTGAAGAGAAACCAGCTATCGAGGTTGTACTCATGATATGGTTTTCAAAACATTTCTCCAAATGTCCATCAATTCTATTGTATAATTTCTAGGAGATGATGAAAATGAGGTAAGTTGGAAACTGTGTGAGTGTGTATTGTATATTATTACTCTGGCAGTCAACATTTTTGTTTGTTTGATCATTATTACCAAACTCAATATTTAAATTCTGTGTGTAAAACTAAAGATCATTTTCGTTAATGGTTGAAATCAAACCAGATTCGGGGGGGGGGGGGGGTGAAACATCTTTTATTATTAGATGGAATGTTGTATAAAGCCCAAATCTGGTTTCTAATTTAATCTCCTTTAAATGTTGTTTTGCACATTTTTTTGTACCTTGAATATTAATATAGATATTTGCAATTTTTAATATTCAGTTGTCAGTATACCCCTTCTTCTCATCTCATATTAACAAAAAGCTGATATATCATGTAATGTTGTATTTCAAACTTAAATATAAAATATTGTTATCATTGTAATTTTTTTATGAGAGAAATACTTATAAGTGTTATGTTATAACTTCTCATTCTAGACAACTTCACTTTTTCTCTTTTATCAAGATCATATGTGCTATTTAATTGTTTTGTTCAAAAAAGAATATTATATCTGCTAATAGCTGATATCAGACCATGGAAACAGGCAGGGGGTTTTTTAACAGGGTAGGAAACTTAAAAATTTGTAATATCTCAGTTATGAATTGGATTGAAAAAAAAAAAATCATATTGAAAATTAAACTTCCGACAAATGATATCTTAAACATTAATCATGATATTTGCATTTTCTAATATTCAGTCTTCAGGAAACCCCCATTTTTACACATCAATTTTTTAGCAAATTTCCCTCGAGGGAAAGCTAGTTCGGCCGTTTCCATAACTGTTTGGCTCCTGTGAAATTGGTTTAGGGACTCATTACTACTACTGTTACTAGTATTCAGATTTCTTTATTGTAAAACTTCACGTGGGAAATCTGCTTAGTTTAAGCAGCCCCTGCGTGACAGATTTTACTTTGAGTTACTAAGTCCCTAAACATCTTATTTCAAGCTGGTATTATAATTCCTGTTTACATTCTCTGAGAAATGTTGAGATTATCAACTGTCTCATACCAGCTCGTTGAAAATCTGCTTAGTTTATACAGCCTGGTGGATTTTTTAAATCCTATATTAAATTTGTAATGTCTAGAGAAACAGCTGGTAGCACTTATTATCTTCTCTAATTGCTAATGATCCTTTTATGATTTTCTTGTCTTGTACTATTGACTCACTAAATATTACTCATTTATTAGATCATTTCCTATCTCTTTAAAGTCCTTAATTAAGTAAATTAGTCTCTTAGGGAAGGAGAGGGGAGTCTAAAGAGCCATGTTAAAAATCTGTGTACTGGTGTTAATGACCATAAGGGTTGATATGCCACAAAAAAAAAAAAAAAAAAAATCGAATCAAATGGCTCCTGAATATATTTCTTTTCCGGTTTCATTAGAAATCGACTATTGATTCTCTTTAACATTATTTTTGCCTTGGTGGTATATCCTTTTTTTTTTTCCATTTTGTTTGTGAAAGTTTAAGAATTTTAAGTAAGTAAGTTTAAAAACATTTCTGGCACATCTATTTTTAGGTTATGAGAAAAAGCAAGCACGTTAGAAGTGTGTCTATGAATTAGTTAGAAAGCACTAGTTAATGACAAGGTGTAAGGAAACACACAGCAACATTTTAAGATAAATGAAAAGATTTACAGATGTGCCTTTACATTTCATTCCATTTTAAATATTGGAGATCTCATAATTATTTGGCTTTTGTTAGATTGAAAGATAATTATTTTTTTCTATGATCTTGTTTTTATTTTTTTAGGAACTCAAGGATGCCCGATAAAAGTTACAAGTAATCATTTTAGATTACTTAAGACAACTGACTGGTCCTTGTACCAATATCGAGTAGATTTTAGTCCAGAAGAAGACAGAACGAAAATACGAAAGGCTCTTCTAAGAGATCATCGCTCCTCATTGCTAGGAGAAGCATATATGTTCGATGGTTCAATGCTGTTTACTATACGCAGACTACCGCAAGATGTTAGTTTAATTTAATTAATACTTGTTTTATTTTTAGTACAATAATATTGGTAACTTTCATTTTATAATTGTTTTTTAGTTAATAGAAGTCTTCTCAACCAGAGATTCAGATAAAGAAAAAATCAGGATTACAATAAAGTTTACTAATGAGCTCGCACTTGGTGATTACCAGTACATACAACTTTTTAATATTATTCTTAGAAATTGTATTGACTCTATGGACTTCCAACTAGTGGGGAGAGAATATTTTGATCCCAATCTGAAGGTAAGTGTGAATAGGTAATTTACATGATTATTATTCATTGTATGTAGTAAAGGAAGTATATTAATTGCAAAAATTGTCAGTTTTTAGATTTCAATGGGATTATCCTCCCTGAACCCTATCCGAGTTCTGTCTAGTTTCATGTGTATATATGTTGCACAACTCAAAAAAAGCTAGCCTAGAATCCCGACTTCTCCCGGCCCACTAATCCCCTGCCAGTTTAACCGCAATTGCGGCCTTCCGAAATTTTTTTAAAACTATTCTGTTACTATTAATATTTATTTATAGACCCTCTAACACGATTGTTAGCAGATTTCCCCTAAAGGAAAATGACGGCCAAAATTGTGTTTATATATATATATATATATATATATATATATATATATATATATATATATATATATATATAATTTGTCTGTTACCACTCTAGCAATTGCAATTATTGTTTTATCATTACCAAACTCAATATATAAGCATTTCATGAAAAACTAAAGATTAAGTTTATTAATGGCTGAAATCTGACCAGAGGAGGTGCGTTTGAGGGGGAGAATTTTGAAAATTCGAAATATCTCCGTTACTATATGTCGGATCAAAAAATTGTACAGAACCAATCTTATTGAAAATTAAATGTTCTATTAATATCGTTACATACGTTTATTCTCTTTGTTGAATATTAACCGAGATATTTGCATTTTTCAGTTTCCAGCCTTCAGTATACCCCCACATCTACTCTTGCCACATAAACAGTACTATATTGTACAATAAACCAATTTATTTGCCTCCTAAATACCAAATAGTTTTGAAGAGACCTTTATTATACGAGATACATACAGATATATTCTGTTCAACCGCCCCCCCCTCCCTGTTTAAGTTCTTGGACTTCTAAAATTTGAGTGATTGAAATAAAAATTATTCTGATTCCTTATAAATTACAGTACTGAATATAGTAAACAGTTTTCAATAAAATTAGTGTTATATTCAGGTGTATTTTAGCAATTGTTTTTCTTTCTGGTGAAGAATATTTCTATCTATCTGTTCAACTGTGAGAGATTGAGAGACCTATTTGTTTACAATTTAGACGCTTTCCCTTAGGAGGTTATTAAAAATGATTGAAATATTTCTCATTACTGTTTGTATTTATTCATTTAATATTTACACTGGATACCAGCGTATAGGTTTATCTATTGCAAAACTTCATGTGGGAAATCTGCTTAGTTTTTGCAGTCCCTGGGTGAACGGACCTTTTTGATAGCCAGCAAAATGTTTACTATAAAAAGTTAACATTAGAGTTAAAGAAAAACTATACTGAATAACAATTCTAGAAAATTAAATTTGCAATACAGGTGGTACAGCATACATTTTTTGATTTGATTCATAATAACATAGATATTTTTATTGCTTTGCTCCTCCTTTCTTCCTGCTCCATTTCAGCTGTTGACAAATTTGATCTTTCGTTTTATATGAGTTTGTTAAATATTGGAGGTTGATAAAAATTAAACAAAAATGATAAACACATGAGTGATACCAGATATACACCAGATAATAGTAATTAAATGAGTTGAAATTTTCATTTGAAAGATAGTAGTTGTAAATTTAAGATGAAGATGACAGTGATATTGTATATGTTTGCTTTTGATGTATACAATATATAAATTAATTACAAATTATTAAATAAGGGAGTAGAATAGTAGGTGTACTGTTTCTTCTTCTGGTTTTGAAAGCTCGAGTAAACATTTGAGAGTATTGTACAGCTTTTATTTTTAGTGAATAATGTAGAAACAATGCCAAGCAAGAGGACTTGATTTAGGAAGTTGGGTTTAAAATAAGTAATTAGGGATGATTACAATAAATTCTTCAATTTAAGTTTTGTGAGAAAATAAGTGAGTATGTATGTGTGGGAAGAGGAGTACATTTCCACCCACAATAAATTCTCAAATATTTCCAGTAATAGTTTAAAAGTAGTATTGACTGTCTTAAATGTAGTTATTTAATATCTTACTTGTTTCAACTTTATTTTTGAATATTTAATAAATTTATTGTTGCTTTTCATTATATATTTATATTAATCCTTAATCTATTTTATTATTTGATAAACAATTCCTGGAGTAGTTAAATTCTGATAATTTGATTACAGACTGAATTGAGAAACTTTAAATTAGAAATATGGCCTGGATATGTGACATCAATACTTCAGTTTGAAGACAACATAATGTTGTGCCTAGATGTCTCCCATAAAGTTTTGAGGAAAGACACAGTATTTGAGTTAATAATGGAGTGTAAAAAGAGATTTCGTAATGATTGGAAGGTATGTTGCCTTTGAATTTGTTTCATTTGCTTATTTATTATATTACTGTAAAAATATATCTTATTTTTCACTTATTTATTATTCATATGTTTACAATTGTTCTCTTGCAGGAAAAATTCTGTGCTGCTATACTCGGCACAGTTGTTTTCACTCACTACAATAATAAACCGTACAGAGTTGATGATGTTGACTTTGACTCAAATCCTAACAGTACTTTCAAAAAGGCAGACAAAGATGTAAAATACATAACATATTACAAAGAAGTACGAACAATTATCATTCAGTTTATTTGTTTACTGCCTTTTTATTTTAATACTTTTTTAATTATTTTGTTTTGTTTTTAGAAATATCAGATTCATATTTCTAATTCTGATCAGCCATTGCTGGTTTCTAAACCCAAGGCCAAAGACATTCGTGGTGGGAGAAATCAAAACGTTGTTTTAATTCCAGAATTATGCAACATGACTGGCATTTCAAATGAAATGAGGTTAGTTTGAATTTTATTTGTAAACGTAATGTTTTAGTTACCCTTGTTGTTATATTACCAGCTCCAGAGATTCAATGTTACTCCTCGAGAAACAAAAGAAATGAATCTGTTTTTATATAAATACTAGCTAAAGGAAATCCACCAATTCAATTATCTACAATTTTTTTTTTAATATATGTTCTGCCTCCTGGGTTGTATCATTTTCAGTTTTATGTATACACTCAGAACATTAAAGTAATTCATAATCATAAGGAGAAGCTAAAGCATATATAACTCACTAAATTTTAAGGTTAACGGTTGTGCGGTAACAGAGGAAGTCTATCCCCCCCCCCCTCCCAACACTCAGTTTAGCCAACCTACCACTCATTTAAGGTCTCATATTTGTTTACATTAAATTATGTTAAAAATCCTGATTAAATTATCTTCACAATGCTAAATGAGTATGCTCAATTAATTTTTGTGTTTTAATTAAATAAAGTATTAAATTCATTTAAAGAGAAATTAGAATTTTTTTTAAAATTAACATGGATTTGAAAGGTTAAGGTTCAGTGAAAGTATGATAATCTATTGGGGTGAAGTTCCAAGTACCAACTTTAATTAATCCATCAATGTGAAAGAATTGTTGACGTTAACAATATTTTTATGCAAATTTCTTGCTTTCATTATGAAATGTATATAACAAAAGTTACTTTAAGTAACAAAGCAAACAATTTTGGGCGAAAAACGAATAGGAAATGAAATATTATCCTTATTTGTTTCTAGTCTACATTACAACCCCCACTGCTGTTCGTACCTAAGAATGGTAATACGTATAGCTTATAATTTAGTAGGGGGTTGATGCTATCTTAAATACTTTATTTTGTGAAGTTTCATGTAGTCAATTGTGCCAGTAAAATGTTGACCCCTTCTATAGTATTTAGTGAGTATCTTCTTTATATTTTGATTTATAGCAAAAGTGTGTATAACAAAAGTTACTCTTAAATAAGAAAGTAAATAAGTTTTGTAAGGTACATATTTGCAGAAAAACAAATAAGAAACAAAATATAAGTATTTTTGATTTCAGTCATTCTTTATAGCCCCCCATTCCTGTTTATCTCTGAGTCAATGATTATAACCTAAAGTCTAAGTTAGGTAAGTAATAATACATCTACAAAGTTTCATAAAATTTGGTTCAGTGGTTTAGGCGTAAAAAGATAACTAAACACAGACTGACACCTAAGCCAAAAATTGTTGATATCATTTCAATTGCATGTGAAATGAAGAAAAAGTATCGTGAAAATTTAAGAAAAAAAAAAATCATTGTATATACAGAGGTTACATTTTATGTCTATAAAAACACTGAATTGTATTGTTAAATTAATGCAAATAACTTATCTATAGACTAATTTTATATATCAGGAAATTATTTGTTTCAATTTTTTTAGGAGCAACTTTAATTTAATGAAAGCTGTTGCAGATAAGACAAGAATTCCCCCTGCAGAAAGAATAAAAGCTTATTACCAATTTATGAAACGAATGACTACAAATCCTCATGTTAGTATAGTCTGACTTTACTATAATATCCAATTAATCTGTCCTATATATGAATAAATTGGTGATTTTAATTTCTTGTGTCCTCCGACTTTCTCATGGGAAGAGGATGATAAAATTGTGTTAGAAAGGTGGCTAAATAACTAAAACTTTCAGGTTAATACCAAATTACAACAGTGGAACATGAAGTATTCTGGACAATTAGAAGAATTTACTGCTAGAAGGCTTGACCCAGAACCCTTAATTCAAGGCAATAACAAGGAATTTCGTTATGATGACTCTGGTGATTGGTCAAGAACTATGCGTGGTGGCTCAATGCTTCTATCTGTTAAACTATTTGATTGGGTTCTGATAACACCTTTTTCTTTAAATGATAAAAAGGGAACGGTGGATACTTTCTTATCCGAATTAAACAAAGCAGCCCGTACATTGCGTTTTGAAATGTCTGTTCCACAAAGGTAGGTTTATTTTTTTTTTTTTTTAAAACAATTTTTCTTGATTTCATGTAGGAAAGAATAAAAGTGAAATAAATAGTGAGGCCATAGGGCTGTATAGGAATTGATAATTAAAAGGCTCCATTGATGTTCTAGGGCCCATAACTTTGAGAACGAGGTTAACTAACATTTTATTATATATTGAGAGTAAACAGTTAATAACTTAGATCATAAAAACAATTTTGTAGCTGCTAAAGCCATTATTCAGCAGTAAAGACACCAATGATCTTATTATAATAATATAAGTTTTTTGTTTAATTTTTTATCTTATTTTTTTTATTTTGTCCTCATCTATTTTTCTTATTTTTTGAGTTCCTAAGGGAGGAGGGGGTACTCTGGCCCCCTTGCCTCAAACAAAGCAGTTATTGTATTATAATCCATTTTCTATTTCAGTGTACTCAAATTTAAAACAAGATTTGGTTCTTATGTTATACCAGTGTCACCATAAAAATTGCTAATGCTACTTATGACTTAAAATAAATATTATAATCACCTCCCAAAGATGTTATACGTTCCATTGGAATATTACAGTATTTGCTATGAGGAGCAATGTTGGAAACCGCAATCATTCAGTTTCCTCACTTTTCTTTTTATTACCAGGAGTTATACACAAACCAATGAAATAGGCAGCATATAGTAAACATCACTTTTTTTTTTAATTTATAGAAACAATATTTGTAATCAGTTTCCTAGGTTCCAAGGTCCACTACTCTTGCCATTAAAATACCAATTTGTACAGTGTAAAATGCAATAAGTGGACAGAGCATGTGTAGTTTGTAAAATTCAGGCATTGAGAATTGGGTGTTAAAGATAGTGAGCACTCAGGTAGGCCAGTAGCAGTCACCGTTGGCCTTACAAGACGCTTATTTCTGAAAACCACCACATTACCTCTTGAGAAGTAGGAGAGTGACTGGAAGTATGGAATTCGACCATCCATGAACATTGTTGCAACAGTCAGGGTGCTGCATGAATTGACAGAGCATTAATGGACTATATACCCACATGCAATTTATTACTTTAGTGCCAATGATCCATTTTTGAAACATTTGGTTACCGGAGACAAAAAATGGATTGTTACAATTATGTTGAGCAAAAATGGTCATTGGATCAAAAGGTTATGCTCTGATGGAAGAGTGATCTATGACCATGACCTACTGCCTAAAAGCAAAACAATTAACTCTGAAAATACTGTAGTCAGTAAGATTAATGGAAGCAGTTGACCAGAACCGACCAAAGACTGGGTTGGCAAATTGGCGAGGTTTTGTTTTCCATCATGATAACACCAGACTGCACATGTTTTTGGCCACATGGAAAAAATTGTTGGAATTTGGTTGGAAAGTGTTACCTCCCCCTCCATATATAGCCCGGACTTTCCCCTCTCAGACTATGGACTATCATTAGTTTCGTTCCCTCCAAAATTCCCTTAATGCTAAGAATAACTCTGTAGAAGGCTGCAAAAAGCACCTGGGTCAGTTTTTGAAAATTGAATTATGAAACTTCCTTAAAGATGAGAACTGGTTAGCAAACAAAATGGAAATTATATTGTAGATTAAACTTGGTCTTTAGTATTCTTTATAGTTCTCTTCATTTTCCCTGAAGATTTTTGGAAATATTCTGAACAGCCAGTGTATTTTGTAAGCACACATATGATACATAGCTTAATGAAATGGTAATTTCACAAATAACCCTGAAATAAAAAAAATAAAATAACAATGGATATAGTGATGAATAGTTAATTGATGATGTCATAATATAATTGTATATATTGGACAGACATATAATGTATTATTTTTTTATTTAATTCATAATTGTAAAAAGTGAATTAAATAAGCTGTCTGTTTTTTTTGGCACATGTTAATTTGTGAATTTTTTAGGCGGGGGGGGGGGGGGGGCTCAGCTGGGGAAAAGAAAGCCCAGCTAGACAATAATTGGATGGTGGGCAGGCAGGCTTCTTTTCTTGTGTATTGTGTGAGAAGTATGATTTACTGAATTTATTTTTTTATTGTACATGATTATCACTTTTTATTGTTCAATGGTATATTTTTTATTAATTGTAGTAAATTTGAGTCAGGCCTTTACTCTCCTACCTTTTAGAATAGTAATACATTTTTAATAATAATATATTTAGAAATAATAGGCAGTTAAGAAAAATAATATATTTATATGTCTATAAATGAATTGTTGTAATGCTTTATAGAATTGCTGTTGACGCTGATAAACCATCTTCTTATTATACTGCCATTGAAAGAGGAATGAGCCGGAAGAATTTACAGCTTGTTATGTGTATTGTCCCTAATAACCGCTCAGACATATATTCTTCAATAAAAAAGAAGTGCTGTATTGATAGGCCAGGTAATAATCACTTTTGATATTGAAACCTTTTTAGTAGTTTCCATTTTTGTTTACTTCCACAATTTTAAAGAGTAAAATGCTATTGCATATTATAACAATACTATATTTTCTACACCATTGATACTTGTTAGCTGTTAACAAACTCGATCCTTATTTCTTCTTTTTTGTTTAAATATCGAGTTTGGTAACGATCAGACAAAAATTGTGACCACTAGAGCGTTAACAGACAAGTGTGTGTATGTGTGTATATACAATTTTGAACAGACTTCATTTTCATGATCTCCTGGGTAGGGTTGATGGACATTTGAAGAAATGTTTTGAAAATCCCATCACATGTACAATCGGGAAATCTAATATGTTATGTCATGAATCACTTTATTTGAATCTTCAATACCTAATATTGTTTTCCTTGAACGTTTACTGTGAGATATATGCAAATACGTTGTTTAATGATGTCTTCAATTAAGATTTTGTGTTCTTAACTCAAAAATTTTATTTGATCTATTCCAAACTCTTTATATTTACTTGTTGGCCGAAATCGGGCTAGGAATTGGAGGGTTTAGAAGGGATTTCAGTATACCCCTACTTTTATTCATCAGATTTTCTGTTAGAAATTGAGAAAATATCATTGAGATGAGATTACTACTGTGTCATACCAGCACGTTAGAAAACTGCTTAGTTTATGTAGCACCTGTATGATGTACATTTATTAGTTTGGTTGGATTAGAAGAGCATTGGCCTTTTTGAAACGTAACATGCAACCAGATGACCATTAAAATTGTGTACATTTAACCTTTAAACGACAAGGCTGTGTCATACGTGACACCTATGCCATAAGTTGTACACACATGAGCTTGTAACAAACAGGGCAAGACTAGTGTCCTTAATACCCTCCTATTCAATAGTCAACTACATGTCAAGGTCATTGCACACTCTGTCCTCCACCATTTTTCGTACTCTTCCGGAGTGTTTGTGCTGGTAGGTGTCATATTTGACACAGCCTTGTTGTTTACCTTCCATTTTGTAAATTTTCTATGACACTGAATTCGCTATTTATCACTGAAGATGAGATTAGAAATGAACTTTTAAGACAAATGGAAGAAAGTGATAGTGATTTATAAATAATAAAAAAATAGAAGAGGTACCCGTCTTTGCTGTAAATGCCAAAGAAGTATTTCCGGTGAACACATAGTATGCTATGGTTTCCCTGAATGTCTACCAATAACGAATCGTCAAGTGAATAGTTTCATGTTTTTTTTTTTGCATTAGTTTCCTTATAAATGAGTGTCCATTGATTTTTTTCTTTTGTACTGTGTAGGTTAATATTTTTATATAATTTTTTATACTTAGGTATATTTTTTTATAATAATAATATGCTACTAATAAATGCTTCTTTACTTATTTATTTCGCAAGTAAAGATATTACATAGTATGTTATTATATAATATATTATTATACCATAAATATATTTTTTGCGGGTACTCACAAGCACACGCACACACTAACAGACTATTCTTGCTTAAATTTTCTAAATTTGAGACAAGAAGAGTGATTCTGAGCAGAATAAAATGGAAAATATGCATTTGGAAGGTAGGTGTCATGTATGACACCTACTTGTCAAATTTGTCCTGGGTCACAGCTTTGTTGTTTAAAGGTTAATAATGGAACTGCAATGAACCATTCATTTCTAGAAATATGTCCAGAGATGGTTAACTGGAGGTTCGTTTTAAATATTATCTGTTCTCTCGTTTTTTTCTCCAGAGTACTAAGTCACCAACCCACTTTATACTTATAATAAGCTCTAAGAACCTTGCACTCAAACCTTTCAACCTTCATTTCCAGGGTACCCATCAATGCCCATGTCTTACTCATACAACAGTAAAGGTTTGATAATGGAATTATAGACTCTTAATTTCATGATTCATGAGATTTTCCGTGATCTTAAGACTTGAGAAACCGAGAAAAAGCGTAGTAGGCAGGACTAGTTATTCTGTGATCGATTTAAGTGAATAGGTCATTTATAGAGAATGTTCAATATTTTTTTATGATTAAAATATTTTCATTTTTGCCTCATTATTTAGACTAGTTAGTGTAAGAGGCCCATGACAATATGAGTTTAAAAATACAGAAATATAAATTTAATTTTTAATTCACCAGTATTTATCAATTAGAAAGCATACATTAATGATAATTATTAAATTTAATTATAAAATATTAAACAGCCTCAAGAAACAACAATGTGCAAAGATGATATTTCCCAAAGATGCAAAGCATTGTCAAAAGCAAATAAATCAAAATCTGTTATAAAACAAATAAATTTTATGAAGATAATTAACATATCTTAAAATAAAATTATTTAATACAGTCTTTCTTAGTACATAATTTTTTTAATTGTCCATTCAGTGGGTTAAATTTATTTGTTGGTGACAAAAATTATTGTTGTTTCTGCTAGAGGAATGTCTGTTGCAGAGGAATAAAATTCATAATTCATACAGTCTGGATTTGAAAATTGTGTGCTGAGATTTGAAAATTGTGTGCTGAGAGAGATTCCTGATAGGATAGGTTTTACTGAATATGTATATACACACACATGCACACACACACACACACACACACACTATACATTTAGTTACTGATAACAAAATTAATATTATCTCTTAAAATACACTAATTTTCTTGTTTTAGTTCCATCTCAAGTCATTGCCATGAGGACATTGACACACAAGAACTTGCTCTCTGTTGCGACTAAAATTATTATTCAAATGAATTGTAAGTTAGGAGGTTCTCCATGGTATGTTCCGATTCCTTTCAGGGTAAGAGTTTGTTTTCGATATTTTTTATTTATTTACATTATCCATTTTTGTCTATAAACTAACCTTTTTTTTTTATTTATTTCAGACTCCAGACAAGAAAGAGGTGAGCAAGATTAACTGTGTAGTATATAAATTTCTTTAGTTTAATAAATGTACTTAGTTTAGTGCCAAGTCTTATTACAAGAAGTTGGGATTGGGGATGTTAAATTTATTTTTGGAGGTTTCCTCAACAAATTAAATAATCAGCTATTTAGTTGTTAGCCCTTTTAATCTATTTCCCTCAAAAATGTCTTCAAATATTCATTGATTCTATCCTCTGTATGAATGTATGCATGTTTGTGGATTGTTCATACAGTATTAGCTTTATAGCAAATTTCTTTAGGAAAGGGCTATTTGGGTCAAGGGAATCAGTTGTATTCAAAACACGATTTACAAACAAATTCTTCAATTGCATAAAAAAATGTATATATATATATACACTAGCTCAGATACCCGGCTTCGCCCGGGACTCATTTTATGCTGGATGGCGATTGTATTTTTTTGGCAAGGCTTTACTTTGCACAATATTTTAACATTTATCTTTCCCAGTGTTTAGGGTTTATACCCGCCGTTACTGTGGATTTGTTAATAATAAAATTAATTTTTTATGTAAGACTTCAATGTCCTCCATATTGTCATATTTCCCCGTTTCCTGTGCATTATGCACTGATTTAAATTATTAAGGACAAAATATTATAATAATATATTATAATTTGAATTAATTTTTCCAGGTGAGGTACCTGGTAGTTCATATTCAAAAGAATTGTTGAGCAAATTTCTCTAAATAACAAAGTAAACAACTTTTGTTAAGTGCATATTTGCCGAAACCCCAATAGGAAACGAAATATCACTACTTTTAAATTCAGGTCTCTCTTATAACCCCCACTCCTGCTCGTCCCTAGAAATGTTAGTATGGCTTATTATAAGGAAGGCGTTAGTGCTAATACACATACCAAGTGTTTTATTTAGTTCGGTTGAGTCTTTTGTGCCAAATAAAATTATTCACTTCCGCTATAATTTTTAGTGTATAACGCCTTTACACTTCGGTATACGAAAAAAGTGTATATAACAAAAGTTACTCTAAATAACAAAATAAACAACTTTTGTTATGTTCATATTTGCCGAAAAACCAATAGGAAACAAAATATCGCTATATTTAATTTCAGGCCTCCCTTATAACCCCCACTCCTGCCCGTCCCTAGAAATGTTGGTATGGCTTGTTATAATGAAAGCGTTAGTGCTAATACACATACCGAGTTTTATTTATTTCGGTTATGTCATTTGTCCCAAATAAAATTGTCCACTTCTGCTAGGTTTTAGTGTATATCTCGTTTATAATTCAGTATACGAAAAAAGTCTATATAACAAAAGTTACTCTAAATAACAAAATAAACAACTTTTGTTATGTTCATATTTGCCGAAAAACCAATAGGAAACAAAATATCGCTATTTTTTATTTCTGGCTTTCCTCATAACCCCCACTCCTGTTAGTCTCAGAGGATATTAATATAGCCTAAAGTCTAAGTTGGGTTAGTAGTAATATACATACCAAGTTTCATAAAATTCGGTTCAGCTGTTTATGCGTGAAAAGGTAACAAATAAACAAACAGACACCAAAGAAACAAAATGCAGTTATGGTGTCTATGACATGTGAAACGAAAAGTTATTGTGAAATTTCGCGAAAAAAATCGATGTACAGACAAAGGTTACAGTTTTATATATATAATGTTTATTACAAAAATAATAAATGTTGTTTATTAGAGTTCTTTTGGATTGCAAAATTAAAGACACACAAGCTTCAGAGTTTTTATCACTGCACAATTTATTTAACAATGCATTACACACTTAGTTAATTATTCTTAACTACTATTCACAGTATGCACTGATAGCTACACAGTTTTTCTTATTACACAGTTCAATAACTCACTCATGATCACTGAAGTTCTCAAAAACACTGCACTATACTGTTCTTTACAGAAACACAGCACAGCACTGTTCTTCACATAAAACACTTTACCACACTGCTACTAAAACGCACTGTTCACTAAAGCTGCACTGAACGCACTGTTATTCACTTGAAGAGAGCGGAGAACAAATAGCTCGGCGGCTAACAGATCACAGACAGGTAGTGTCGAGAACGGGCTAGACCATGGATCAGCTCCTTTCATCTACTTCATACTTCTTAAATATGTGATTAACTCTGTTTAATTTTTCATGTATGTAGTTTTTGCATCACTATATATGAAACTGACCTGTAATATCCTCTAATTATTAATTCAACATTCTCTGTCAACATCACAGACTCAATTATCAAAAATTAAAAATGTCCAGCTTTACAAAATGTTAGTCAGTATTTTACTGACAATATCATAGCACATAAACTATCTTAGTTAAAATATTACAGTATATTTATGAATGATTCATTTAGTTATAGTGGAAAAAATCTGATGCTGGCACCAAAAGACAAAATGATTTGTTTGTGCTGCTCTTATTTAATTAAATAAACGAAATATTTGGTTGCACTTCATTTAAAATTAATTCATTTGATACTGACTATGTTGATATCTCTGTTCTAGTGTATTGTATCAAAAAATGCCATTGAACATAATTTATAGATCTTTTCATGATAAACAAAAATGGTCATATTCAAAGTTGTATTTCTAATATGTATGGAAAAGTTTGAATTTTGTTTTTTTTTTTGTTTACACTCTCCTAATTATAATTTTTGGAATAACTTAAGTTACAATAATTAAAACAAATCAATGCTAAATTTGAAATTTGAAGTTGTGGGGGAGATAAACACAGTCTTTTGGCCGGAAAGAGATAGGTAATGCTTAATAATGATAATACTATCAATGATTATTATTTATTCTGAGTTGGTATTCTGGCAGGTGGAAGTGACTTCTAATGTAGGTAGGATGAAAAAATGTAGGCTACGCTTCCACTATAATATACTGCTCAAAAATGAATAGGGATATTGGTTATTTTTTCTTATCCTATTAATTTTAATTAAATCGATCTTAATTAAATTTCTTTTTATGGGGGGAAAAAGACAATAATTTCTAATTAATATTAATGATATTTAAAATAAAAAATAAAAAAAATATGCTAGGCCCCATACATACCACAAAACAGCCAATATCCCTATTCATTTTTGAGCAGTTTATATTATAGTGGAAGCGTAGCCTACATTTTTTCATCCTACCTAGATTATTATTTAGATTGTCCACTGTGCTTTAACAATGAAGAGGGGTTATGATTTTCCTTTAATTATTTATTTATTTTTTATTTTCTAGTTTATTTTGTAAACACAAGGAAAGCATATAGTGTAGGTAGGATGAAATAATGTAGGCTACGGTATGAAAGCATATAGCTTGTTATAGTTTCTCTGAAAGCCCCAATACCCCAATATTGGTACATACAAATAAATGCTACCTATAATATTAGTTATCATGTTGTCTGTGGTACTTTTAACAATGGAGAGGGTTTCATCAAGAGCTTTTTCTTTCTTTTTTCTTCAAGATTAAAAACATCTCTTAAGTTTACTATAGGTTTAATCCTAAACATTGAAACGGGATTATAAAAATATTGTGCATAGTAAAGCCTAAATAGGAATTGAAATTTAAGGCGGACACGAGTTGTTTATTAATGTTAATGTGATAATCAATTCAGTAGAAATGGGTGGGAGGTCCTCTGACAACTGAAACCTAAAAAAAAAACAAAAAAAAACTCATCACTAGGTTAATATTGTTGCGAAAATTAAACACATGAAAAATTAAACAGCGATAGTCACGTATTTGGGAATTACGAGGAGATCAAAGGGTACTGCCATATGGTCCCGCTCGTCCTAGGCAATACCAGTCCAGATCGAGAAGAGTCCAAACGATTCTTCTTTGATGTCACTGCTCTATAAAAGCGTGCAGCTCGTCCCAACAATTAGTTTGTTCTCAGCTGCCTTTGTGATCATCAGTGTGTTCAGTGTGTGACTTAGTTGGAGTGCAGTAAAGTGTTTTATGTGAAGAACAGTGTTGTGCCGTGACTCTGTAAAACAGTATAGTGCCGTGTTTAAGACAGTACAGTGCTGTTAACTTTGCAAAGGTCAGTGCAGTGCTGTGTTTTGTTTTTGTGAACTTCAGTGATCGTGAGTGAATTATTGGACTGTGTAATCTGAAGAACAGTGAAGCTATCAGTGTATACTGTGAGTAATAATTAAGAATAATTAACCAAGTTTGTAGTGCATTGTTAAATAAATTGTGCAGTGATAAAAACTCTGCAGCTTGTGTGTGTTTAATTTTCCAATCCAAAAGAACTAACCTCTAATAAACAACGTTTATTACTGATTTTGTTATAAACGTAACAATATGTACAGAAAACTAATGTATAAGATAATACTCAGAGAAATATAAATTTGTAACAAGATTGTTTATATATAATTTTTTGATCCGTGCTAAAAAGAATTTTGATGGTCATATGCAGTTTACTTAGGTACCCTATGTCCTAGTATATCCATACCATTACCAGTGATTGCCTAAAATACAAGTCAAGCAATTTAAACAGTTAATTTTTTTCTTCCTAATTTTTATAATGGAATTTATTATGTTGCAGGATCCTACCATGATTGTGGGATTTGATGTATGCCATGACACTAACGTCAAAACACGTTCTTTTGGTGCCGTTGTCTGTTCATTGGACTATTATTTTACAAAATTTTACTCTGCTGTTAGTCAACATTCTTTTGGAGAGGAGCTCTCTAACGATATAGCAGCACATATTGCTAGTAAGTTATTAAGCTATTCATTGCAAAGATTTAAATATTTTCAGTTTTTGATGCCAACTTGAAAATAGTCTAAGGCGATTATAGCATAATTCAAATAAATAATTAACCTAAAGAGGGAGAGGGAGAGAGAGAGAGCGAGAGGGAGAGGGAGAGGGAGAGAGGGAGAGGGAGAGAGAGAGAGAGAGAGAGAGAGGGAGAGAGAGAGAGAGAGAGGGTCAGATATAATTAGGTGGAACTCAAAATTAGGCCTTTATCTAGCCTATCCAGACCAGCTCACAACTGACTTACCTTCATATTTGTTTAAAAACAAATTCAAATATTTATCTCTCGAAGCCAATCTCCTCTGATTCCGATATAATTAATTGTCTAAATTTTCAGCTTTATGTACGTTTCCTGTGATATTAACTCCAATATTAAACATTTCATTGGATGGAATACACTAAACCATAAAACTATTTTTAATTTGTTTTTATTCGATAAATTATATGAACCTGCCATAATTATTGGAATCTAGTAAAATTAATAAAATGATTAAATTTATAATTTTTTTAATGAATTGATGATCTTCATTATCCTGAATCCTAAAACTTTGTGGAGTCATTTTTTACCATAATAATCATATATATTCATACTATTCTCACTATCGATGATTTGCCATGTACTTAGTTTATTGTGCGATTCATTTTTCTTATACATGGTATTGAGAGTTATTATACCCTTAACCCTTTAATTGCGCAAAGCCACTATAGTGGCTTTGTGCAATGAAATGGTTAAAGGATTTAAAAAAAAAAAAAACATCTTAACGATAAAGACATTGTTTGATTCGTTGGTACATTATCTTACTTTTGTAATTTATTTATAAACCATTTTTGCAGATGCAGTATTGAGATTTAAAGAACTTAATGGTAGACTCCCATCCAGAATAATTATTTATAGGGATGGTGTTGGGGAAAGCAATATTCCATTTGTGCTTTCCCATGAAGTTGATGAAATCAAGGTAATTATTTTTCATTTTAGTAATAATTTTTTTAGCCATAATTTATTATCGAAGAACAATAAATAAAAAAAAAATCATGCAGGAGCTACTTGAACTAATCAGATTTCTAACCTGCTGCAATGATCACATTTTATTTTATGATTATCCTACATTTTCTATTTCCTTTCAAATAAGAATCCTATGTTAACAGGACTTTGAATTAAAGCTGGAGATGAGATGTTTATTGATATATTGGCTCTAAGTAAAAGTCACATGAATGGGGGTAGTTAGGAGCATTTGTTGAAGTCTGAAAACAGACAAATTTCTTTTCCAAAAGGCTGGTTATATAATGTTTTTCGATTCAAGTTATAGAAAGAATAGATATTTCAAAATTTTGGTATTTCCCCTCTAAGGTTGATTATATAACATTTTTTGTTCCCAAGTCTTAGTGAAGGAGATATTCAAGTTGGTTAACAGCTGAAATCGTACCTGAGATAAAATATCTCTTGAAATTTGAAATATCTCTTTTATTATAAGTTAATCAAAAAATGTTTTGTAACCTATCTCTTGAAGTCTCTATAATTGTTCATATATTTTTTTGAACATTGACCAAGTTATTTGTATTGTTTTGTTTTCAGTCTTGATCCTCTCCCCCCCACTTCTATACTCACGTTATCAATAAGCCAACATATCATGAAATTCTTATTCGCAGCTTAATTACCAATACAACCTTACTCCCACCAAGATTACAATTATTATGTTAACAAGATATTGTTGACATATTACCATTGGGTTTGAGGATGTGTATTATATGATTTTTTTATTCTCCAAGGTTGTACTGACTTAGAAAAATAATTTTGAAGCATTGTTAATTACATTACCCAGTAGGGAAAAACGTCTGTTTTTGGAAACGTAATAACATAGCTAAGTTGACCTTAAGATTTTTTTTTTTTTTTTTTTTTTTTTTTTTTTTTTTTTTTTGTAATATATCAGGTTGACTCTTAATTTTTTTGAGAGGTGATCAAACTTGTATATGGCATTGCATTGTGGTGAAACGCGTTTCCACAATTAAACAGTTCTGGTTGTTTTTGCTTGATTGCCTTGTTCAAACTTCTCATTACTGACAGTAAACTTTGGAATTGATTGTAAAATAAGAGTTCAAAACCTATGATGCTTTTGAAGTCCTTCTATACTGGCAGGTTAATTTCCTAGTGTTAAAACATTTGCTTTTAATGTCACTTGGGGGGGGGGGTATGACTCAGAGCCAAGACTGTCTGCCCACTACATTGTCATAAACAATCCTCATAGGAGATCATCTTTAAAAAGGGCAGTTTGCCATGTAACGTTTTTTTACTTAGGGATCTCAAAAACTAGGACTTCTCATATATGTGTAAAAAATCTGGAAACGTTAATCAATTTGATTTTACTCGGTGTTTTAAATATTTGAGGATTTGAATTTGATATCCCTGAAATCCCATGATTTGATTACCATCTAGAACCATCTGATAATTACTATTGCCTACTTTGACTTTATAGTAGTCTAATTATTATAAGGGCAGACTATCTACTAATTAATTGGGACTATTTATTACATAGTGTGATTCAGTTGTAAAGCATAATTTTTTTCAATTGTTGTTTTTTTCTGTTTTAGAGACGCTTGAATGAACTCTTCCCTAAGGCTGAATTCAAAATGGCTGTTGTAATTGTCTCAAAGAGGATTCAGACTCGGATTTTTGTCGATAATGACAACCCGAAACCAGGCACTGTTGTGGATGATGTTGTTACACAGCCAGAAAAGTAAGTTTTAAATGATTATACTAGACATACTGATTTTTCTGATTCATACTTTCCCTTAAGCCTACAAATTAACTATTCCCTGCCCACATTAGTATCTTTCAAATGTGGTATTAGAACAGTTGTAGATTCATATATATGGAAATGTACAGAGGATGACACAAACATTTTTCGATATTGCTACTGTGCAGTAAAATTGTTTTATAAAAATAATCTACAATTCAGTCTTTTTACTACTTTGAGCTACTTATCAGCAAACACATGAAGACCTTGTGGTACCAGTCTTCATCTTTTGTTCCGAAAAACTTACAAACACCACTTTTGACTATGCTTCTTCCTGATTATTGAGCTCTCTTCCCTGAAGGAAATGAGAAATTGACCAAAAGAGTTAATAAGCCAGTGGAGCAATGACTCAGGGCTGTATACAGAGTATGATAGAGAATCAAGTTCTTCAATTTTATTCAAAAATATTCGAGTGGTTGAGGACGGTGAGCATCATTAAATTGTAGAACTTTCTTCCAATTGACCAAGGCAGGATATTTTTGAACCATAACTTTGTCACTTAGAATAAAGTTCTACATTTATAGCACAAGTATTCCACCAGTTCAAAGTACACCATACACTTCACCCTCAAAAATCTAAACACATACTTTATGTGAAAACTTATAATGTCTCACAACTGGATTTGGTGGTAACAAGCCAGGTGTTAAACCACTACTTATATGTGCCAGGTTTGCGGTATATTCTTTTTATACGAGTTTATTTATTTACTTTTGGAAAATTCATCATAGTGGCACATGAGAACAAATAACAGGGGCACAAAAGGGCAACATAGATTTGAACTTAGAACACAATTTTATTGTTGGATATTTTAGTATTCTTGTTGAATCTCTTCTTGATGGTATGGTTCATTGAAATGTTAATGTATTTGTAATTCAGTTGAACAAATGTAAATGAGTTGCAAAGGCTGAAGACCTCATTATATTTCATATGAACTTGTTTTCTTAGTTATATTTTGATGGGAAAAAATGTTTTTTTTTTTTTTTAACTTATCTATCCAAAAAATAATACATTAATTTATTTCAAAGTGCATCCATTTATCTAGGAGGAATCAAGATTATTAGTATATATATATATATATAGTAGCTAAGGTACCTGTCGATGCCCGGGAAATCTTTTTCGACTCATTAATGATGGTATTTTTATAGCAATACTTCAATGTATACAATTACACTTCCCTCTACGACATTGTTTTTCCGAATTAGCTAATCCTAATTAACTTTCGGGACTAATAGAATAGAAATTTTAGCAATGAAGAATAAATGAAAAATTGTTCCTAATCTATTCCTCTCCACTTTCTGTGACTCACTGTTTTTGAATAATCCACACCATAATCATGGATAGCATTTATTACAATTAAATAATATCTATAATGAACATATTTCCTGTTAAAAGCCAATCCGAGCACATATAGTTTAAGCATAGTTTTGTACATAAGATTATATTCGTAATAGTAAATCTCACAATCAGTGTAAATCACTTCCAGTAATGCCAGTATTTCACAGGAAATAAGTAAGCTCAATTAACGTATTTAGCTTCCCGTCGACTTCCGCTCCCACATCAACATCAATTTCCTTAAATTATTGATCCAAAATATGTTTTAATAATTTATCTACCTGATGGAATTAAATAATAGTGGTAGCCTAAAAATAATTTCATTTATATTCAAAAATCTAGGAGAGGGGAGGAGCTCGTACCCCTCCCTGCAATCTTAGTAATATCTAAACAATTATATGGAGTTTAAACGCATACTGTCTTTTGTCATAATGATATTACCATTAAAGTCTAATTGTTATGATGGTACATAATGTTTTTTTCAATTACATCAATATCTCGGAAATAAGATAATATATTAGCAGAACCAAAGAGTTTGATCCCTATAACTTCTGCTATCACTCCTTTTGCCAATTCAGCATGATTTTGTTTAAATAATACATTATACAAATTAAATAACGTAAATGCTCTTATTTTTATTTATTTATATTGGAAATAAATAACAAAGTTAAGGATAAATAAATAAATGATAAGGGGGTGACAGAGATATATAACCTCACTAATCCGAATCATATTTGGAGTTATCATATGTGACTAAAACATAAAATCATTTGACATAATATGCATTCATTAAAAACACTTAAATAAGCACTAATAAAATTAAAGAATCCCACTATAGTTTTAGCGTATATCCCGTGTTTACTTCATTTTACGAAAAAAGTTAATGCAACAAAAGTTACTCTATATAACAAAATAAACAACTTTTGTTATGTACATATATGCCAAAAAGCCAATGGGAAACGAAATATCACTATTTTTTAATTTCAGGCCTCCCTTATAACCCCCACTCCTGTTCGTCCCAGAGAAAATTAATATAGCCTAATATCAGCAGTAATACACATACCAAATTTTATAAAATTCGGTTCAGCCATTTATGCGTGAAAAGGTAACAAACAAACATACTCAAAAGAAACAAAATGCAGAGTTATGGTGTCTATGACATGTGAAACGAATAAGTATCATGAAATTTTGAGAAAAAAATCAGTGTACAGACAGCAGAGGTTACAATTTTATATATATATATATATATCTTTGCGAGGTATTTAGGCAATGTTTTCCTAGACAATATAATTGTCTATTAATTTCTTTATTCCCCAAATATTTTCTTGGTATATTCTTTTAAATTATCCCACAGTGACAATTGTTCTGTTTTAGGAAAACCAGCAAATGTTGCAGATATTCTTTTCATATTTACCTCATAAACTAAACCATTATATTTGTATATAGATACAAATATTTGTGTGTTGTTTTATCAATTACTTAGCTTTTTGGAAGTTGAATAAAAAAAATGGTGCTCAAGAAATTATATTGAGTAAAAATATAACAAGAGCAAGAAAAAATATATATTTATAGCTAACTGTGTTACCCATCGTTGATAGGTTGAAATAGAAATGGTTTCCTTAGGATATGTAGAGATTAGATCAACCTATGCACAAAATTATTCTATTATTTTCTTCACATAAATATTATTAATTAAATTATTTTCTGTTACATATACTGTGATTGTACAGTTATTTACTTGTTGTGATGTAAAAAGTGGCAATTAGACAAATTTACACTTAGAATAGCAGTTAGATTATTATAATCAATGAATAATTAATTTTTTGAGTAAATTTCATTTTACTGTTTTACTCTTGAAGCATGGATTATAGCTATAGGACAAATAATGAGAGCCTTATCATTGATGGGCTCAAATAAATCTATTTTCCTCCCAAAGCCTAGTTTCTTGTCTTAACTATTTCATCAGTGTAGGAGAAAAAATTGATATAATTATTGTTCAGGCATTCTTGTTTAATACCATAGATAAATGTACGAGGTGGTGACCATATTTGGAATAATTATTTAAATGTATTACCCATTGGTTGTGGGTTGAAATAAAAATGGTTTTCTATAGAAATATAATTAAGGCTATTCCAAGTAAAAGCTCACTTCTGTCAATGATAGAAGACATACTATGACAAAGTTGACAAACTCATTTCATAAATAAATATTCAAATATATCTCAGTTTTGTCATGGGACACATAGATATTAGCAAAGTTTTGACTTCCAAGCAAACCTCACCCACTCCTGTCGGTGATAGTAAAGTATATAACAGGTGGTGTCATCCTTGAAATAATACAAAAATTTTCTCAATTCTATTGGGGCATTTTCAGGGAACATCCATGTCTATTTGGTACCTGGAAGTCAGAAGTCAAAGTTTCAAATTTATATATTCTTCATAGTTTAATGGCAAGGGTCACCAATAAAACAATCACCCCCCCCCCCCATAGACTATTAAAAATTTTCCTATATGTTTCATACCACCTCTTCAGGGGTTTATCATGAAGTGCTTGTTCCCTCTTACCTCTTACATTCATTGAAACGATAATCTTACATTTTACAGTGTAGGTATAATTTAATGAATAGATAAAGTAATAGTTTGCACATTTGTAATCCTGTGAGAAAAAACTTACGTTGTTTTTGCCTACAATGTTTTAATTTAAAATATTTGTTCTATTTCTTTTTTTCAGGTATGATTTCTTCTTGGTGTCCCAATCTGTGAAACAGGGTACTGTAACTCCAACCAGCTATAATGTCATCTACGATACCACTGGTTTAAAACCTGATTTTATGCAGAGAATTACTTACAAGATGACCCACTTGTATTACAACTGCTCAGTAAGTTGAATTATCGTTTTTGCAACAAGTGCTTTCAATTTATTGATTTAAAATGCAGTAGATGACTTGATCTAGTCTGCATGGCCAAAAGCAGACAATATTTTCAAGAAATATTATTTTTTTTTAAGATATATACAGTTGAGATTTTTGGTGTGAACATGACCACTAAAATTTGTATGCCTCTTCTGGGCGGACCCATTAGGCTTGGATAGCCAGAGACTTTAAAGCTAGACTTATTACTTTACAATACATATATGCTTTCTTTCTAACATATAATGAGATTAAGAAATCTAAAATTCAAAATCTAGAAATTGAATATTTGTTAGTTCTCTTTAAAACACGTTGGAGAAGCATTCATAATACTTCGAAGATATGCCTTAACCCTTTAATTGTGCAAAGCCACTATAGTCGCCTGTTTCAAACAATAGTGGCTTTGCGCTATTAAAAGGTTAGTAGCTAGCGGTTTATCTTCATATTTTTTTAATGAAAGGTTTTTTAAATATTTATGTTCTTGAAACACTTTTCAGTCAAAACTACAATTTTTTGTTTTTTAGTAGATTCCACTTCTAGGAAATCAGCAATTGAGCTGCAATTGTTTCTATTAAACAACAAATATTGGGTGTGCTAAAAATATAAAATAACGTATGATATTGCTAATTGGGATGGATTATCTACAAGTTACCACTCTTTTCTAGCCAAGGTGGGACCAAGGATTTTATTTAATGGGTTTGTCACTAAATTAATTCCTCTGGGCCAGGTGAGGATTTAACTCACGATTCTATGTTTATTAATTGAGATTAAGACCAACGCCTTAACTCACATGGCTAAGCAAAGCACCCCCCCCCCCTCAAAAAAAAAAAATTATATTATATGTATATGTATACACCCCACACACGCTCACTGATTTTGAGCCTTAAACAAAGAAAGACCACCATGATGTACGTCACACATTCGAAAGAAACATGCAACATTATTGTAGTCTGATGCACACTAAGGCGAATTAATTTTTACCATATATATTATTCTTCCTGACTGTACTTCAAATGTTTTTTTTTTGTTTTCAATAGGCAACTGTGAGGGTCCCTGCACAAGTGCAATATGCACACAAGCTGGCGTTTTTGGTTGGACAGTCTATTCATCAGTGCCCTAGCACAGATTTGGATGGCCTCCTTTATTTTCTGTAATATTTTTTATAGTTATAAGACCTATTTTTAAAGTGAAAACCTACTTATTTTTTTACGACTTGAACTCAGGCTTTACTAATTGAATGTCATCTTCTCATTAGTTACTAAGGATAAACATTTTATTATTTGTTAATTACAGAATTGTGAACTAGAAGTACTTTGTTTTCATTGTTCATTCTTTTAGTTTTGACGCAAATCTTTTGTCTGTCTAGTTGTATTGTACAGTGCATACTTTTTAGTCCTCCCTCCTGTTACTGCAATATTCTAAACTCAGAAATTTCTATCCATCCTATCTTAAGTTACTTATCTTTTATTTTTTTTTCTACACATCTAAGCCCCAAAATTCATGTTTCATGTAATAAAGTGTACTGCTAAAGTCATTGTGAATACAATTGAAAACTTTTCACATAGGAGGATAAAATAATAAAATCTTATCTTTGTTTTTGGACTCAATCGTTTATTCTGAAATAAAAATTTTCCTAAAAGAACGAATAAGAACTATTTTTTTGTTTGTGGGATGCGTTTTTCATTGAAAGTGACAGTGATAGAGCACATTTTCAAATACAGACTTATTTTAATATGAATGCGTTTATATATTCTACTGTTTGCACTTGTATTGATGATACATTGAATAAGTCCCTGTATTATGGTAATTCCAATAATACCGTGACCTGGAACATTTTTCAGTACTTAACTCCTTTCCCCACTTAGTTCTTGAAGCTTTTCGAAAATAGAACATTTATTTATTCCATTGCTATATAGCAGATGTAAGATCTCTTAATTAGACTGAACTCCATGAATATTGTTTATTAGATATTTATAATAGGTTAATTTCTTTCATTAGACTGACATGTTCAAGGAGATAACTAAAGTTCTGGAATAGATTTATTTAAACTTTTTTTAAATAAATGTTATATGATTTTGATGAGAAATCTGCTTTCAATCTGTCAAGTGTTCACAATTACCATAATTGTGCCAATGATTATTGATTAATTTATTTGTCAATTTTTGTTTTTAATTGAATTGAATAGATAAAAGTGAAAGGGTCACTTGATGAGGAAAAGATTTCCTCAAGAACTGAGCATTTCATTTTTTTTTAAAACATTCAGTAATTTCCTATAACTAAATTTAATGATTTAAAAGGAAATTTAATATCACAAATGTATATTGTACTGTTTCGTTGTTTTAAGACTTATGTGTTTAGAGTGTAGTTTGTAAAATTTTTGGGTTCAATGATTTGATGGAATGTCGTCAAATTTTTACGAAAAATTTGTAAATCATATTTACAATTTCAACAGCCTACATACTTGGAGATATTTAAGACCTACCATCAAATGATTGAATCAGTAAGAAAGATAATTTGTAAAATGTGTACATTAATTGTTAATTGTAAGAAGTTAAAGTTTATTTACCAAGAAATATATTAATTTGTTTTTTTTAAATTGAGCAGCTTAATATTTTTTTAAAAAAAGTGCTTTCTCTATAAATTTAGAGTTTTTGATTTAAAAATATTTCCTTTGTTCTATTACCTACAAATGAAAAGTTAGTTTCAAATTATTATTTTTTCATTTGATTGAAGCAGTATTTAGAATTGGTAGTTTTAGTTTTTTTTTTTTTTTTGTTCTCTTTTTAAGTATTGATAGACATACTACTTAAAGTCCATTCTTCATTCCTTTGATGTTATACGCTTTGTAAAAAATGTATCTCTGCATTTAAATGTAAATATAATTTCAATGTTTGTAACTCAAATTGAGTTTTATTTTTAATGTAACATTCATATGTAAATAAAAAGAATATTTTCTTATATGGAAGGAAGTGTGATTGAGGTTTCATTGTTTCTTTTTTATACATATATATTTTTTTTAAGATGTAACTTTTGTTGAATTGAGAGAAGATATTCAAATTGGAATAGAGATCTGTTGAAGAGATAAATATTTGTTACTTCCTTTTTTTTGATGTTTTAAAGAGTAAAAGCCTAATTAGGGTTTGATTGTTACCTTCAAATTATTATATAGAGTGAAATAAAGCTGATTCTTCCTTTTGATCGAATGGAAGGATTTCTAAAATCAAAGTTTTTATATATAGTTGCTACCCTTCCTTTTTAAGAAGTTATTGTCAATTTGTATTTTCAAGTCCCCTCAATAATTGTACCACTGATTGGAAAAAAGATAAAAGTTTAAGCTGTATGTGTATTTTTTTATTAATAAAGATTTTATTATAGAAAAAAAAAAAAAAGCTGTTGCCTACCTCCCAAACAGTTATAGTTCAAATAGTTTCTATTTTGCTCATGAATTGATAACGCAGAGTCATCAGACTTCATTTCCAAACCTTTATTTTCGTCCCTCAACATGGTGAGATATTAAGGACTACTAACGTTATAAAGTAGTGAAATTTAAGTCGACATTTATAAAATGTAAATTACCATTGGAAGTTGTAAAATCAAAATTATAACAGACATTTAACAACAAATATTTGAAAACAAAAATAAGTCAATGCTATTGTCTTTGCAAGGATAAAATATTTTAAAAAATATAGATAATCCTCTTTTATTTACTTTTCTAGCAAATTGGTTTTAGTGAATCCAATGGTTCTTACAATCTATTATGTCTATCCAAGTAACCCATTGTAACTGAATATGGCAGTTTAAAATTTATTTAATCTAATAGGATTGGGGGGGGGGGTTAAGTTTCACATTATAAATTCATCAATACCTCCGTCACTACTATTGGTTTGATTGAGACTTGCTGAAAGGTTTGAATGGTGTTCAGAATCTTGATGTTCAACAGTTCGAACTTGTCACTGTAAGGAAATAGACTAAGCAGGATTGAAAAAGTATTTTGTATTTGTACAAAGGAAAATGGTTTTACTATATTTTGTACTTTAGTATCTCCATTAGGAGTAGGGATTGTTTGAAAGACAAAACATAAATTTGTCCAGTGCATTTATTATGAATTTATACTTTACATGCGTAACAAAGGAATAACTGAGCAGAGAGGGATTCTTGGTATGCATAGAATAGGACTGGGTTATATAGGTTTTAAAATAATTCATTCTTGACAAGAAACTATCAGTAATTTCAACCTGTTATTGACAATAACACAGCTAATATTTGTTTAAGATAATAGTAATCAAGGTCATACATAGCATTCATCATTATCAAGTACCATTACTGAGGTAGCTTTGCTTGGGAAATATTTAGACTGAATAATGTGTGATTTTTTTTAAAATTCAAGTCCTTTCCATTTGCATATTTACTTTTATATTTTACAGGATATGGAAAATCGATGTCCATTGCTGAGTCTGTCAGACTAAATGTTAAGCGGTTTCTATTCAACCCTAGTTCGTTGTTCAAAGCATTATGAGTAAAATCATTCCCTACTCAATCCCTCTTCATTATTTAAAATAATGTGGACAATGTAAATAGTAATCATCAATAGTGCTTGCCATTACTATCCATTATCAACCACTTTCGCGTCAAATGCTGTCAAGTCAGAGGATGTGATTAGGGCTGCCTGTAATTGTCTCTCTACAACTTTCCGCTCCCGGATGGTGTGGAAATTCAGTATTGTTTTGTATAAATTATTATAACTTGAGTTATTCAAAAAATTAATCAAAATGTTATAACAATTCACTTATCAGTGGATAACATAAATAACTTTGATCAATGTTACGTAACCATGACTTAATTTAGAATAAGAAAGTAAAGGGGGTAGAGGGGGCAGAGATTCATTATCTCCTCACGAACCCGAATCATTCTTAAAACTATCATATAAGTTTAAACGTATCTCATAATATGCCAGAATAAAATAAAGTTTAATGTGCATATCAATGTTTACGTATTTTTAATTGATAAAAACTTACACAACAAGAGACATTCTAAATAAAAAAATTCTTTTAGATGCATTTTTGCAGAAAAACCAATGCGGAATGAAACATGATTTTTTTATTAGAGTCCTAACCCACAACCACCCCCCCCCCCCCCTCCTGTTCGTCCCTATAAATATTAATGCAGCTTATAATCATAGAGGAGTTGATGCTAATTCACATTCCAAATATTGTTAAGTTCGGCTCTGTAGTTGGTGCCATATAATTTGTTGGCTCCCGCTATAGTTATTAGTATATATCTCGTTTATAATTCTCAAGTGTATATAACATATGTTGCTTTAAATTCATAAACAAATTTTACTATCAACGAAAGGATAACAAGGACAAAACACCTCCACTTTTTAATACTTTATTTATTAACTGGAGTACTTTCGGGGCGAACCGCCCCACCTTCAGAGCTCTAGAGAGCAATTGAGGCGGTCAACGTAAAAGGGGCTTATAAGCAAAACTCTTGTTTTGAGAAAACACCAAATGAATATTTCATTTGTTGTCTCCTGTTGCCATAGTAATTATAATTCCTCTAATATTAATAAATATCGATATTACACCTATTAAAAAAAAAGTCCGTCACGCAGGGGCTGCGTAAACTAAGCAGATTTCCCACGTGAAGTTTTACAATAGAGAAATCTGCCTAATAACAACTGTAGTAGTAAGAAACCTCTAAACCTAAAACATTATTTAGGGCGTAATAACCCAGAAGTTTCTAGCCCCAAAAACAGTTAACCTAACCTCTAAACCTATTCACGAGGGACGAATAGTTATGGAAATGGCCACCAGAGCTCTCGGCAGAAAGTCCGAACATGCAGATTACAAATGCAAATATCTCGGTTAATATTCAAGATAGAGAATAAATGCATATAACAATATTTATAGTAAATTTAATTTCCAATAAGATTGGTTCTATACAATCTTTCGATCCGATGCATAATAACGGAGATATTTCGAATTTTTGAAAATCCCCCCTCTAAACCCCCCCTCCCACTGGTCCGATTTCAGCCGTTAACGAACTTGATCTTCCTTTTTACATAAAACGATTAAATACTGAGTTTGGTGACGATTAAACAAAAATTGCGACCGCTAGAGTGTTAACAGACAAATATATATATATATATATATATATATATATATATATATATATATATATATATAGTTTTGAACGGACCTCATTTTCGTCATCTCCTGGGTAGGATCGATGGACATTTGAAGAAATTTTTCGAAAATTCCGTCATGAGTACGACCTCAATAGCTGATTTCCCTTAAGGGAAATCTGCTAATATTCAACAATTAAAAAAAAATAATTCAGTAACTGGTGTTTTCGTAATAATTAAAAAAAAGTCCGTCACGCAGGGGCTGCGTAAACTAAGCAGATTTCCCACGTGAAGTTTTACAATAGAGAAATCTGCCTAATAATAACAGTAGTAGTAACCTATTCTCACAAGGACAAATAGTTAGTGAAACGGCCGCACTAGCGCTCGGCGGAAACTCCCGAACATAGCCGACCACACTCACAGTACAAATGCATTGATAATGACATATTTCATTAGAGTGAATTCTATTTTGTTTCTTGAGCCAGGTTTCTTCAGGAATAGATTATTTAAAAATGGTTCCCAGTCATGCAGAAGTTCTGCATCCATAACAACTTCAAAGGGTGAAGAGGTTTGCCTGCACTCTACCATTGCTGTTAAATGAGGTTTAGCATTTCCAATCACTTCTTTATTTTGCTCTGATGAAACCAAAATTTCTATCACATTGTGAGAAACTATTGAAGTCTTACTGGGAGAAGTTGTATAACATCTTTTTTATATACCCTTGCAAACCAAGAAGTGAACTTACACATTAGAAAATTTCTATTTTGGCCACCTGTGGCATCAGAAAGAAAAATAGCTGCATCAAAAACATACTAACATAACCACTAACCCCAAGTCAAGACCTGGACGTGAAAACCAGCTGACATTACCCCCACAAAAACAGGTCTCCCAACGGCAATTTTCAAGATATTGCGATGAAACATGCATCACTAACTCTATATGAAATGGCGGATTGAATAAAGCGTTCTGCGTAAAATCGGCTGATGAGCCCATATGCTCTTTTTACGTTGACCACCTCAATTGTTAACTCCCACTTTACTTATCTCATTTATATGTTGTTATATAACAATAGTTCACTCTAAATAACAAATTAAATAGTTTTTTTTTTAAGTACATGTTGCCAAAAAACCAATAGAAAACAAAATATTGCAAAAGATCGCCTTCCTTATAACCTCCACTCCTGTTCGTTTCTGATAATATTAGTATAGCCTATAGTCTGAATTGGGTTAGTAGTAATACACATACCTAGTTTTATAAAATTCGGTTCAGTAGTTTGGTGTGAAAAAGAACAGACAGTTTTCTCTTTCTTGAATATTATCAGAGATATTTGTTATTTTTAGTTTTCTACCTTCAGTGAACCATTTCATTCAATTTGAACAATTTCTTTACTTTAGGGGTTTAAACTGTGCCATAACAAATTGCAGTTAACAGTGTTGTTTACCTCTATCCTTTTTTATGGGAATCTTGGTGTAAGGCCATTTTTCCAAAATATTATCACGATGCTAGCCTGCTTCTGGATCATCCCCATTCAAAGGAAAAAGTGAGTTATACATTCCTATTTGTAGCATAAAGAAAGGCTGGTGTTCATTAGTTTCAGGAATTTAAATTAAATTTAAAAGATTTTTATTTTTAAAAAAACTCCTTTTAAGCTATGGGCAGTAAATTTGAATAACTTTTTGTTTCTTTCTATTTTATCAAGCCTCGTGAGATACTTTGTTAAAATATTTCAGTAAAATTGCATTTCCTCTAGACATTAGGGGTTGGCATCCCTGATACAAATAGGGAGGAGATAAGAAGTTATGAGTATTGTTGGCCTTCTATAATACGATATTGTTGGCTTCCTATAGTAAAATATAACGTATTTTAAAATAACATTAAATTAAAAACTATCCCATTTCATGGCCATCCATCTTGTGGGTAAATAGATTTTCAAATACTTACAATTTTAAGTAATTCATAATTTTTAGATAACAATATCAATCTGAGCAAAACCTTTAGCAGAGGATGGGGGAGGAATATCAGTAATCCTCGTACATTTGGGGTCAAAGGTACATTTCTCTCGGGATTTGGGCTGGCTGCTGGAGGTCCATCATCAACGGAAGTATAAAAAGGTCATACAACTCCACTCTTAACATTCTTTGTTAACAGCAGAGTGCTTTTCAGGGTGCCCCCCCCCATCTTCAGTGTTATAGAGCTGATCCCTATTCAGAGGTGAGACACCACCTGGAGTTTCGCCCTGAAAACACTCTTGTCGTTAATAGTGGAGGTGTATGACCTTAATCTTCCTTTGTACAGTTTTCTCTCACAGTACCCCAGCTCAAGTACAGATTCTAACTATTAAAAAAATAAGGTAGAACTGTATTTAGTAAGTCCTAGGACTTATAAAGACAAGTTTGTCGTAAAGGTGTTGTGCAAACAAAGCAGACCCTCATGCTGGAATGAAATGGTGATGACCTCGTCACCATCTGTTCCCTATTTCTCCCGTAGAATGAACCCTATGCAAACAGGAATTGTAGAAGTGTGGGTGTGTTGAAGTCTGGAAAAAAAAAAAAAAAATTAACTCAATATTCAAGTTAGAGAAACATGAATGAAACACTAGTTGTAAAAAATTAAATTTGGAACAAGATTGATTATATTGATTATATATATAGAAGATGGAAAATACAAATAACTTGCTTAACATTCAATTTATGAAAAAATGCATAGAACAACAATAGTAGATAATAACAATTGGTTAAATAACATTTTTCAATCAAGCCAAGAATGTAAAAACTTAAATGATGACATCACCACAAAACTTTTTTGGATGTATTTCACACAAAACAATAATCCTGATCAATATTTAAGCATTTCATGCAGGCTAAATACTTAAGCATTAAAAAAGTTTTTAAGATGTGACCACTGTACTGTGAGATAGTATCTCCCTCCCTTTGTAACAATATTCCTCTAAAGAACGATAGCAATGGTGTCCGAAACTGTTAGCACAAAAAATACTCTCATCTCATGGCTGAGGGTTATGTAGATTTAAAAATAATGAAATGATTTTAAGGAGTTTTAATATCAGGAATCTATAATGGAATAAATATATATATTTAAATAGTTTCTTATAATTAATAAATTTGTTCTAACATATCATATGTTAAAGCTAGATAAATTTTAACAAATATTAATAACATTTTATTTAATAGTTATAATCACAATAATATTTTATGTACAACTATGTACAATGTTTTGAAATATAAGTCAACAAAAATAAAGTTAGATTTTCTTGTCTGAGTTTGTCAATTTCAAAATTTGTTCGCAAACTTTTTTGTAGCACCATGCATCACCTTTGAGTCTCTTCCTTCTAATTCCTATTACTGACTCTTGTTTATTTACATTTGATTTAACAAAACATATTTCCAGTTCAAAAGATAACTTGTAATTTTTAAGATCCTTATCTGAGTCTACAATTTTTCCTTTAATCAAGAACCTAAAACAAATCAATTATTACTGTTTAGAAATAAAATAAAAAATAATTAAAATTTTAATTTAATTTGTGAAATAACTTAACATATTAACTAATATGTGTGGACAATAATGTGCTTCATAATACAACACCTTACTGTCAATATGACGTGAGTAGGAGTGGGAGTTTACTGAAGGCCAAACACTAAAAGAAGCAAATATCTCAGTTAATAATGAAGATAGACCAAAAACGTACATGACAACATTTATCAAGTATTACATTTGCAATAAGATTGATTCTATATAATTTTTCGATCCAAAGTATAGTATCAGAGATATTTTGAATTTTCGAAATTCCCCCCTCCCACCAGTCCAATTTCAGCCATTAACGAACTTGATCTTTCTTTTTAGATAATATGATTAAATACCGAGTTTGATAATGAAAAACAAAAATTACGACCGTTAGAGTGTTCACAGACAAATATATATATATATATATATATATATATATATATATATATATATATATATATATAGTTTTAACGGAACTCATTTTCGTCATCTCCTGGGTAGGATCTATGGTCATTTGAAGAAATTTTTTGAAAATCGTGTCATGAGTACGACCTCAATAGCTGATTTCCCTTAAGGTAAATCTGCTAATATAAGGATTCCATGTTATCACCATTAGTACTCTTGTAGAATTATGAAATCCACTTTCTTTAAAATAACTTCTAATACTGAAGAATATATTTTTAATTTTTTTCACTTTTTGGATAATACTAATATTAACAAACATATGTTTCGACAAGAAGGAATTCTAGTTAATGATTCTAAAGTATAATAAGGCCTGAGACAATATTCATTCTCTTAATGAGAATGAAATGTTATGTCCCAAAAGTCCATGAAGGGCCAAGGTCTTTCACATTCAATTCTATTGGAACATTTTCATATAACACCAATGAAATCTATTTAGTGACTTGCAGATTGAAACCTAAATTTTGTAATTAATAAATCAAAAAAAAGCTTTTTAATAATAAAAAATATGTTCTAAATACAGAATTTATTATTTGGATTATGAAACAAATATAAAAAAAGTTATGAACAAAATATGCACTCAGAAGTAAACCCCCACTCCTAGTGACTGAGTAACAGAAAGACAGACAAGAATTTCAACTTTTATGCCACTATTTTTTTGTCGGTCCTTCAATTTATAGCACAGTGTTGTTTAATAAATAACACACTTAATGTCACCTCACCACAAAGCCTCTAATTTTAAGTCAAAATTCTACGAGTAGTAATGGGGGTTTATGGTAGGCTGAAAATAAGAAAGTATTAATAACTCAATTCATATTTGAGTAACGTGAAAAGGTATATAATCAATGCTTGGTTCTATAGCCTTTTTTGCTTTGACTCATAATAACATAGATATTTTAAATTTAATATTTATATCTCGGTTAATATTAGAGATAGGGAAAACATTGGCACAAAAGATCATGGTGTAAGGAAATGGAACACACACAAACAATAACCAAAGCCGATTTCACCAACAAAAAGTTTTTCTATAAGTTTGGTGGGATTACAAGGGCATTGTTTATTTTGAACTTTTACCAATAAACCAGGTGACCATTTTAAAACTATAAATTTGGCAATTACCTGTACTGAACCATTCAATTAAAAAAATATATCCAGTATTGGCAAACTGGAGGGGTGTAGTGTATCACCAGATCACGGCAAAGCCACACACATCTTTGTCTAACCGAAAAAAAGTATTGAAGCTTGATTGGGATGTATTGCCAGCCACATTTACCATACAGCCCAGATCTCACACCTTCAGATTAACTTTTTAAATGGTAAACAATTTAACAATGATATCTCTGGAATATGCTGGATGGTAGAGGAACCAATTGATAAGGATCAATAAGAAGACCAAGTCCTCTACTGTTTTTTTAATATTATTCAGATTGCACTTTCGGAGTCAACGCCCCATCCTCAGTGCCTGATTAAAGCTGTGTAGTCTGGACCACGACCGCCGGGCGCCCCCCGTTGTCGTCTGGCGGTCGTGGTCCAGACTACGCAGCTTTAATCAGGCACTGAGGATGGAGCATTGACTCCGAAAGTGCACTCTGCATAATATTAAAAACAGTAGAGGACTTAACCTTCTTATTGATCCTTATCAATTTAACAATGATGATGAGGTTAAAACACTCGGATCAATTTTTTGAAGCTAAAGATCTAAACATTTTATAAACATGGAATCATGATGCCACCTGAAAGATGGTAAAATGCCATTGATAATAATGGACAATACATAATAGATTATTTATTTATTAACATCCACTTTTTGTAACTAATGCTAACTGGGACGGATTATCTACAGGTTACCACCCTTTTCTAGCCAGAGTTGGACTAAGGATTTTATTTAATGAATTCTGTCACAAAAATAAATTCCTATTTCCCAGGGCGGGAATTGAACTCGCCACTCCTGGTTTACCATGTGAGATAAAGGTCAACACTATAACTCACATCGCCAACCTGAGCCCCCATAATAGATTAAATCAATGTCATTAGCAAATAAAATATTGTTTTTATTTTCCGTAAAAACCCACAATTGCTAAGTTGCCAGCCCTATAATTCAGCGGACAATGATTAAGTAAAAAGAGCATTGAAGTTTAATTTAGTTTAATGTTAAGTATCTGTTAATTATGTTAGTTAATGTTTAATTATCCTTACATAACCTTCAAATATAATACAAAAATTACGTTATTAAATAGACCTTACCCTTTACTTTTACATTCAACGCCAGCTTCTTTCAATACCGTTTTTAATTCCTCCAAAGCAACATCTGGGTTTTTAAACGATGTTGTAGAAACATTGCACAGTCTCTGGAATAGAGAATTACATTTTTTTAAATAAGTCTCATAAAGATGTAAAAACTGGTTATCCTAATATTGATGAAAAATAGTAATTATCTCCTTTCCTTCAAATTACACAGGTCTACAAAAATAATCTTTCTGAAATTTGATTTGATGATTTTGGCCAATCTTTGTTTTTTGGTGTGCTGAAGCCGAACATGAGGTCAGTTTTTTTCTATCACGTAAGGAAATTGTTCAATCTCAAGTAAGGGCAGAGGTACTACCATTAAAAGAAAACAGAATTGGCGAATAAGAGCTTTCATTTATTTCCATGATCTTTTATTTATTTCAATGTTGTTTACTGTACAAAATACATAAATGTGTAGAAATAACAGCTTCAGAATTAACAGTGGCATATTTAGTTATTATTTTTATGAAAACGTTTTTTTTTTTCTCTTGAAAATTTCTCCGTGTTCATTTCCGGGTGTAGGACTCTTCAGATGATTCACGCAGCAGCATCCAACAATAGTCAGCCATCATGTATACGTTCCATTTGCCCTGATACCTACGTTCCATTTCCTTGATGTCCTGATGGAACCTTTCCCCTTGTTCTTCACTTACTTCCCCTAAGTTTTCCGGAAAATAGTCCACATGCGAATGTAAGAAGTGAACCTTCAAACTCATGTTGCAACCTTGTAATTGAAATGCCTTCAACATGCGTTCCACGATACTTCTGTAGTTGGGATCCTTCACGTTACCAAGGAACTTCTCAACAACATCTTTAAAAGAATTCCTAGCTTCCTTCTCCTTCTCATTCATGGTCTGAGTGAAATGTGGATCTGTGGAAAGTTTCCGGATATCTGGGCCTACAAAGACCCCCTCTTTTAGCTTTGCATCACTTAATCCTGGGAACTTGGAGCATAAGTACTTCACCTTCTTTATTGTGAGACTTTACGAAATGTTTTATCAGCCCTAGCTTTATGTGTAGAGGAGGTAGCAGGATTTTGTCAGAAGGAACCAAACTTCTCCTAATTACATTTTTTTGGCCTGGCGACAGAGCTCCTCGTGATGGCCAGTCTTTGTTGTTCCAATGGGAATTTCTGTCTCGGCTATCCCATAAACATAAAAGTCCGTCACGCAGGGGCTGCGTAAACTAAGCAGATTTCCCACGTTAAGTTTTACAATAGAGAAATTTCACGAGAGCCCAGCCAGTCAAAGAAACAGCCGAACAAGCTTTTAGCGGGAAAGTAACTCTCGCCCGTTAGGCTCCGAGATTAAATTAAAAACAATTCAATCTCAAAAAACAACAAGAACACAAAAGATGGACCTAACGTTAATGATAGCAGCGTTCTGAACACTTATTACACCAACACTAAATAGTACCACAGAATATCCATTATTTGTAAGACTTAATACTGCTGTGAATATTAAGTAAACAAATAAAGGGCAAGTCAAATGGTAAGAACCTTCCTGATAGCAAACAGTCTGAGTTCTAAACAATCAGGTTAGCCAGCTTTTACCGGAAATAAAGCAATTACGGAAATATATTTGAATATAAGTTATACATTTTATTCATATAACTATTTATTATATCTAGTGCTGTAATTAATAATAGACCAGAATAATTTTAATCACAACCATTCCAAATTTAGGAATCCGGGAAGAAAATAGAAGGGGGGGGGCACGATTCAGACGGTTATGGGATTTTCACATGATTAAGGAACAAGCAGGTTAGCTAGCCACGGGCAGAAGGTTTACAATAGATAAATATACATACAGGTAACACTTCCGTGAATATTAGTGAATAATTACAAACAGCAATGAGAAATCTTTCAGTGAATTTACAATATAAGTTAATAGTCCCTACAACGTAATACGGCTGGATTGTATACAAACAGGTTAGCCAACCTTGTAGTGCAGTATCGATAGATAGACCGGAAAAACAAACAATTAAAGAAATATATCTGAATATAAAATATTAATTTTATTGGAAACTATTTATTATAGTTAGTGGAGTAATTTGAAATGAATCAAAATAATTTCTATCTCAATCACTCAGATTTTTGTAGTCCAAGAAAAAAGGGGGGGGGGGGGTTCAACAGAACGTATTTGTTTGTACCTCGTAAAATAAAGCTTTGTTGAAAACAATATTTTGTATTTAACCTAATAATGAGGTGGTTCATTAGATATCAGCTTATTATTCATATGTCCCTAGTAGGGGTAGGGGTTTACTGAAAGCGGAACTCATTACAAAAAATACAAATATCTCGGTTAATACTCATTATACAGAAAATATCTATAGAACAATATTTATAGTAAATGTAATTTGCAATAAGATTGATTTTATACAATTTTTTGATCCGACGTATAGTAATGGAGATATTTCGAATTTTCGAAAATCCTCCCCTCTAAACCCCCCCTCCTCCCATTGGTCCGATTTCAGCCATTAACGAACTTGATCTTTCTTTTTACATAAAACGACTAAATTTCGAGTTTCGTAACGATCAAACAAAAATTGTGACTGCTAGAGCGGTAACAGACAAATATATATATATATATATATATATATATATATATATATATATATATATATATATATATATATAATTTTGAACGGACCTCATTTTCGTCATCTACTAAGTAGGATCGATGGACATTTGAAGAAAAATGTCGAAAATTCCGTCATGAGTACAACCTCAATAGCTGATTTCCCTGAAGGGAAATCTGCTAAAAAACAAGGGAACTTTGTGTACCCTGATTGCTGACCTAAGAGCATAGTGAGTACTTTCAAGTCTCCACATATCAACCAGTTATGCTCATTATAATGAATTCGTTCGAGAACTAATGACAAATTTTCGTATGTTTCTTTTAAATGTACCGAATGGCCAACTGGAACTGAAGCATAAGTATTGCCATTGTGCAACAAAACAGCCTTTAGATTTCGCTTTGATGAGTCTATGAATAAACGCCAATGAACCGGGTCATATTGTACACCAAATTGACCCATCAGACCAAGAATGTCTTTGCAATAAACAAGATTCTCATCCAGAGCAAAGTAAGGAACAAAAACTGCTTCACGGTGTCGATACCATGAAAAAGAAGTGCCTGGCTGTAATAAATTTTTGTTTTTAAGATGGGAGCCAAGTAACTGAGCTGCATCTTTTGGAAGTCCAAGATCTCTCACTAAGTCGTTCAACTCCTGTTGAGAAATAAGCTCAAGTTCATCCTCTGAACTGCTTGCTTTGAACTCACTGTGTACTTCATCGCTCTCCAACATACAGGCTTCTCTATTAGTTTCCCTATCTATACTGTCCAAGTCACGAGGGGGCTGAGGAACTGTCAATCCAGGACCGTGTGGTACCGGACGACTAGCAGATTCCAGATTAGGGTAGTTAATGAGCTTATGATTTTTGGAATTATAGCCTTGAACATGACAAGTACAAAAGAAACAGTCATTAACGTGGTTTTTTTGCTCCCTCCACATCATTGGGATAGCAAATCTGAAAGATTGTAACTCTCCTTTGTACCATAAGCGAAGTTTTTCTACGCAGCTATGACATACTTTGTGAGGAGCCCACACTTTATCTTGATCTCCTATTCTCAAGCCAAAATATGCATAATATACATTTTTGACAAAACCTGTTATATTTCGTTGGTATTTCTTAACTGTGTACTCACCACAGATAAAACAGAAGTAGTCTGGACTGGTAACACAACAACGATGAGACATTTTGTGAAAATGCACTTTCAAACCTTAAAATACGTTCTTAATCACTTTGACACAACTAAGAGACCTCAGTGAATGTGTTCACTTCAGGTGATACTACTGAACTGAGAGAATGAACAGAAATTTAGCTCCAAGTTCCTGATAAAACAAGTTCAATCTCGTTTAGCTTTAGACAGTGACTACTGAGACCAAACAAGTACGTTCCTGTCTGAACAGGTCGTGCCTAGACACCCTCAGGCCTACAACATCTACTGAGGGAGTCACTGCCTACACCACCTAGTGAAAGATGTGTGTTTATAAAAAGAGAAATCGTTTGGAAAAAAAAAAAAAAAAAACCTACTTCTTACCAAATTTATGTGTATAGCAGGTATATTATGTTCTATGAATTTGAAACAAATCTGTACGTGATAGAGAAAAACGGACTTCATTTTCGGTTTCAGCACACCAAAAAACATAAAGATTAGCTAAAATTATCTAATCAAATTTTTGGTTGTAGACCTGTGTTATTATAAGTTTAATAGTTTATAAGTTATTGTAGGATATCTTCAGTCTTCTTGGTATAATACTAATCCCTATTTTGTCTATGGTTTTCCATATCATCTAAATTTCAAAAACACATAATTTAGAATGATGGTTGATCATTATCTTGTCTAAGGTTACTTGTAAAATAATTAATGGTATAATTGGATGATATTGAGTAATAAGAGGAAGTGAAATGAATATTTATATAGATAAATTGAGAAACAGAAGTAGTCATCATCTTAGCTCTGGACTGGATGAACTCCCTATGTAAATGGATGGGTTTATAGTTCCTTAGAAAGAGATAATTTCTACTTTTCAACTTGTTTTTAATTTAAAAATAAAAAAAATGTTAGAACTAGATAGAAATTAACTTAACAATTTAAATATTCAATTCTATAAATAAGTAAGGTTTTTGCAACCCACTTTTGATGGAAGAACATTAGGCTGGGAAGCCTCAGGCAAGATATTTCTTTTCCTTGGAGTTAAAACATTACGGACCCGATTCAATTTTCTTTCTATACTACAAAGTAATCTGTTGCCAGGTGTTGAACTGGATGGAGTGGATGGTGATCTACAAAACAAAAAAAAAAAAATTAGAACTTATGAAGTAAATTATAAAAATCCTTATGGCTTTAAGTCATTGCAAACAAATCTGCATCACGATTTGAAAATCTGATCTAGACACCATAAGATTTCTTTGAACTCCTATTAAATTAAACAAACCAAATTTTTTGTTGCACTTCATTTAAAATTATTTCATTTGAAAGAGGTATATGATATGTCCGTTTCCAATGCATTGATCAAAAAATGTATAGAAGTTAATTTTGTAGATCTTTTTATGACAAACAAAAAAGCCAATGGAGTGATGTCATTCTTATTTTATACTTTATAATATATTTTACTTCTTTCATTTTATCTCATTTTATGCAAATACCTTGAGAAATATATCAAATAGATTGTTGATAGAGGAGTAGCCATTTCATATGTTATTCACCAATTACGACAAAGGTCTTTAAAAAATAATTATAATACATAGATAAAAATTTAAGCTCGTTTTAAAAAATAATCTTGACTCTGTATTAGGTACACAATACTAGCTAGGAAACTAAAAATTAAACACCAATTTCAATTATAACAGTAATAAATATGAAATTAAACTTACTCAGTATTTATCACAGTACTTTTTCTTTTTCCTGGAGTTCTCTTCTCGGGGACTAAAAACAAGGATGCAAAAATTATTCATAAAAGATCAATTGGAACTATTAAAAATTATAACTTTTTTTCACTTACTGGGTGATATAATATCATCAGAGCCTGTAGCATGTCGTCTTTTTCTGCTGTTAAGTGGTGGTGTTTTAACTTCTTCAACATTTTCTTTTCCATTCAAGGCTTCTAGGAAAGAAAAAAAAAAGTAAATGGGATTAAAAAAACAACTAACTAATAACTAAAACTAAAAGGATTTTTTTTTTGTTAGCATGGAATTTCAATTGCTAAGTTCTTTCAAATGATCCTTTAATGAAAATTCCAGATTTTTTGTTTAAAATCAAGCAGTTGCATAAAAATAATTGAGCTTTCTTTTGGTTGAATGATATTTATACTACATATATCTGGAAAACACATATTTTTGCATTCAACCTCCCCAAACAAAGTCTGTCACGCAGGGGCTGCATAAACTAAGCAGATTTCCCTCGTGAAGTTTAATAATAGATAAACCTACATACTGCTAACACAACACCACCATGAATATTAAGTGAATAAATAAAGATGGTAATAAGAAATCTTTTCCCTCCTGGTGGAAAGCGTCTCAAATATAAACAAACAGTTCTGCCAAATGGCTCACCGGAAAAAAAAAACAATAACTGAAACATATCAAAATATAACTTATTTATTTTATTGAAAACTATGTACTATATCTAGTACTGTAATTTATAATGAATCAGAATAATTTTTAATCAAATTTTAGTAGTCTAATAATTTTAAGATAGGGGGGGGGTCTCAAGAACAAATTAGCATGTATCTCGTATAATAAAGGTCTCTGGGAAACAATATTTAGTATTTAAGCTTCGATTAATGTGGTTTATTATATAACTGAGTATTGTTTATGTAAAACCAGTAGAAGTGGGGTTTACTGAATGCTGAAAAATGCAAATATCCCTGTTAATATTCAAGATAGAGGATAAATGTATATAAATAGTATATTTCATTACAAGGCCGAAAAGTGACTGTTTCCTATGCGAGATTGTGTTTTACGGCCGAGGCTGGAAGTTAGATCGAACATTGGAAACTCACTTTCCGCCAGAGTTATGAACGATACTTTACATCACGAGGCAAAAAATGCAAAATATAATTTAAACTCGTAATTATTAAGTATTATCATATTAAATGATTTGTTTTGCATTCTGTAGTATCGATTATTTCTGAACAGCTGATTTAGAGCAGTAACCTGATACAAGTAACATAACTTTAATAACTCTTACAAACATAATTCTTTATTAATTATTTGAAATAAATTTATAACAAATTCAAACATTTACAACAATAATCATAAATAAATAAAGCTATCAATTTTTTTTAAAACAAAATTAAGAAAATCATATATTATTCCAATCAATCAACGAAAATTTAGTAGATATAGAGTCACTCTCATATTAAATGATACCAAAAAAAAATCATATATTAATAAAACACATAAATTATATATGTTAATAAAACATAGAAATAAATACGTATACATAAGAAAAATGTTTAGAGAGTCAGATTAATATTAATGGTACAATTCTTATTGTTTGTAATGACAATACCGTCAGTTAACGTTTTTTTATTGAGTTCCTTCATGCTCCATAAATGCATACAACTAAAATCACTTTAGTTAATAACCACTCAGAGTCAGGAGCCGTGTCTATAAATATTCGTACTTCTTCAGTACTGAAAACTTTTGATTTCTTTGGTTGAAATCCAACGTTCTGACGCTTAAGAAATGCTATAGATTTAGAAAACTTACAACAATCTATATTTTCTTTTGTCTTCAAACATGTTTTTATCATTGAAAACCGACTCCATAGCATAGATGGTTTTAATGTTTTTGAAATATTCGATAAGTAAACTAGCATCACTTCATCGTCGTCTGTTGTACAAAAACCCCTTCACTGGTACACCAATTAAGAAAATTTTTATAAATTTCTTCGTATCTATTTCTTGATTTGTCTGGTAATAGTTCTTGCGTAATTTTAGTGGCTTCCTTCATTAAATTTTCTGGTATGCTCCCAGCCATTTTGTATAAATAAAATAAGTGGTTTGTAAACATGAGATGTAGCTGCGACAATCGATTAGTTGATAACAACAATGTCACAAATTTGGATTTATACAGAACTCTTTTAAATGACATAAACGAATTTTATAATAAAACTAAGTTAAATTAGTGTAATTATATTTTCTAATGATAAGTAATCGACCAATAATATCTTTAGTGCTTTAAAATAACTAAAATATAAATCGTTTTTCGAATAGAAACGCTAGCGTAACCTAGAGTTGGAAACTGTAACTTCAACTGATAGTATGTAAGTAAGTCACTTTCGCTTAAAGGGAGGGAAAAATTATTCCCTCCCTAGACCGGGAAAGAGAACAGCTGTTTCAAGTTATTATAAAAAGACCCACTTTCCGTACTTACATACGGTAGCGAAAGTAACTACTTTCAGATCAGAGTGATGTAAAATATTTATAGTACATTTAATTTCCAATAAGATTTATTCTATCCACTTTTTCAATCCGATTTATAGTAACGGAGATATTTTGAAATTTCATAATTCCCCTCTAAACCCCCCACCCCCTCAGTCCGATTTCAGACGTTAATGAACTTGATCTTTCTTTTTACATTAAACACTAAATATCGAGTTTGTTAACAGTCTCAATAGCTGATTTCCTTAAGAGAAATCTGCTAAAAACATCAGTCAACCCAACCCAGGTGCTGCGTTTCACCAAGCAGATTTCAATTATACTGCAATATGTTTTGCTAATGACTTTATCTACCAATTAATGTTTAACTATTCTCATAACATCTCAGTTAATATACGAGTTAGAGAAAACATGTATATAACAACAGTTGTAGCACATTACATTTCCAAAAAAATTGATTAAACATTTTTTAACACGGGGCATAATAACGTAGATATTTTCAGTTTTTAAAAGAAGTATTTTGGATAGTTTCATGATTGCCAAACATACTTTCTACTCAAAAAACATTCAAAGTATAAAGAAATTAAAGGTAATATTAAAATTATTTACTCTTTAGTGTCCTGGAAGTGGTGTTGTTAAACACTGGCAAATTCCTTTCTATGTTGATTGTGTAAAAAAAATAATTTACAGCAGTTATTCTAACACAGTATTTTGAGAAGGTTCAAACACATCACTTTGGATTTCTCTAACATTTACAAGAATAAGTACAAACCTAAGGATCCAACTTCATTATTGTTCATGGCTTCTTTCAGTAAGTCATATGTATGTCTGATAGGGCTCTCTGTGGAAGGAGATTTGTCCTGATCTTTAAGCATTACTTGAATTGCAGTAGGCACTCTCTGAAACAAAAATAAAACATATTTATTTGTTTATTGTGAAAAAAAATTGTTAGTCAGTTTGATAGATTATAAGTAATTGGCTTTAAAACAAATTAAAATTGGTCAGTCAATTTTGCTTTCATTACTCAACAAATAAATTAAATCTGAATGGCCTATTTTAGAATTTCTAAAATACATTCAAATGATTCCAAAGTCCTAATGCAAACAAATATTTATATATATATATATATATATATATATATATATATATATATATATACATACATATATATATATGTGTGTGTGTGTGTGTGTGTATATATATATATACACTTGTCTGTTACCGCTCTATCAATTTGAGTACCACCTGGGCAATAGGAATTTATTTAGTGATGAACTCATTAAATAAAATCTTTAGTCCTACACAGTCTAAAAAGGATGGTAACCTGTAGATAAACTATCCCAATTAGCCTTAGTAGCATAAAGTTTAACAACAGCTATTAATAAATAAACATAGGGATTCTCATACTGATTCAAACATTGAATGATAATAGAAAAATGAAGAGAGAATGAAGTTGGTAATACATAAAAAGAGGTGAGCAAAGCAATATATTCAAGTGCCAAACTAGTTACTGCTTAGTTCATATCTAGTCGTCTTTAGGCTTGTTTATACGATGCCAGCTGAAGTGTCAATTCAATTGTCTCAAGGAGTAGGCTGAGGACAGGGAGCTGGGCCCATTAACGCCCCCCCCCACCACTGAATCACACCTTTGGTGGTGTTTGAATGTTATAGGCCAGCAGATTTGTGCCAGTGACAGTCGTGGGGTGTGTGTGGTAGGTGCTATAATCATATTACTGATTTTTTTACTTTGAAACTATGGCTGCTAAATAGAGAGATGATCTTAATTTAAAGTTAATTGAGCTTTATAAGGAACAAAGGTGTTTGTGGCTTCAGTTGAACGTTTTATACAAGGATAAAAATGCTCGGGAAACGACACTCTTTTCAATTGTTGAAGACTTAAATATTCAAGGGTCCGGTGTACCTGAAGTTAAAGCTAAAATAAAGGCTTTCCACAGGACTCTTAACATTGAATTCGTAAAACATAAAAAAAGTCCGGATGTGAACCAGGGGATTTTTATGAGCCAACATTAAAGTGGTTTAATGCTGTGAAGGAATTTATAGTGAAAGGAACGCTGACAAGGAACACCAAAAGCACTTCAGTAAGTAAAAACACTACTTATTAATTACTTTAATACACACATTACTTACATTTACAATGTCCTATTTTAATAAAAGGATTTCTGGTTTTTATTTAAGTTTGGATTTCTTTTGCTCCTTACTTACATGATTACTAGTGTATCATTTTATTTTGCCATTCTACTGCTCCTTCATTTGCACAATAAGTTTTGAAAGCAACCCTTTTGTCTTTGGCTTTTTTGCTTTGTTGATGTAACCTTGCTCAAATAACACTTTCCAACCCATTGGTTTCTTTCCTGCAGCTGTCTATAATGATGGAGCCTAGGTCAAAGTCCTCGGAGTCAACTGCATTCCTTGTTCACACCTTTAGGAATGAATTCAGATATTGCAGGTTTTGATGCTCAGAAAAAATGCTGTAGACTTCCGTAACTATTTCCTGTTGCTGGGAATGATAGTGTCACTTTCAATATTATATTGGGAGACAAAATTTTTTCCAATTATTGTGTCTTGTTTTGATATTTTGCCTTTGACCCACTGTAATAGTTCATCAAAACTCCCCGTACTCATCCTTAAACATGCTTTACATTCCAGTGAATATTCCATGTGTAATTCCTTTATAAATTGAGATGACACACCTTGACTGACTCTTTTCGAAAGTCATTTCCTTGTCCACTCTCTCTTCTTATTAAGCTCCACCTCCAGCACTTTGCAAGACTCAGCGATAAATTCCCGAGAAAGATCATCACATATTACTTTCAATTCTCTGTAACACACCAGATGAAGAGCACTCAGCGAGTTTTTGTTATCAACTGCTGTGCCAATACTTTCACCGTGTGAACTAGTTTTTTTTCTGCTTGTTGAGCATAGACAATCCCCCAACTCTAAGAAAATTGTCTCTTCTGCTGCCATCTTGTAAACAAGCCTTAAGAGTAGATTCTTCTTGTAGTGGCTGGATTACTAGATGTAGTGGATGGACTAGATTCACTTCAGGCAACTCACAGTAATTAAGGAGCATCACTGTAGGGTTGGTGCAATAATATAAATATTACTTAAAAAAAATATAAGTCAAGAAGTAATTTAAGAAATGATAATAATTACCTTAATCCGGTACCTCAGTCTTGATTGAGAAGTTATCTTTAACGGCATGCCCTGTTTCTGCTTATTAAGCAACAAAAGATACGTTGCTGTGTCATAGTCATAATCCCACTTATTTATTTTCTCCCACATTTCATCGGTTCCAATCATGTAGTATTCACCAAGGGCATTGAGAACATCATTGTTTTTTTCATGGTCCTTCAATGGAAATAATATAATCAATTATTTACACACAACCAATTTTATAGGTCTTAATATTAAGTAACATATCCATATCATGAGACTATATTACTTAAAGTTTCTGAGGATAAAAATTATAATATAATATCTAATAATAGTAGATTAATGTTTAAGGTGTTGGTCTTAATCTCGCTGGTAGACCTAGAGTGGCGAGTTCGATTCCCGCCCTGGGCAGTAGAAATTTATTTAGTGAAGGACTCATTAAATAAACTCCTTAGGCCCACCTTGGCTACAAAGGGTGGTAACCTGTAGATAACTCGTCCTGATTAGCCATAGTAGCCTAAAGTGGACGTAAAATCATAACATAATGTTTACAGAGTTAGAGAAGTGATAATAAAAACATAAGTTAAATGGACAATTAAACCAAGAAATGAGTTCATTTTTGTCACACACAATTTAAGAAGATCTGTCAAGGTGAAATCCAATTCGGAAAAATCAAATAATCAACCATAGTTAAAAATACAATTTTTTTTGTTAGCAGATTTCTTTTAAGGGAAATCAGGTATTGAGGATGTACTCATGACACGATTTTTGAAATTCAAATGTCCATCAATCCTAGCGAGATGACAAAAATGAGGTCAGTTCAAAACTGTGTGTTTGTGTGTGTGTGTGTGTGTGTGTGTGTGTATATATATATATATATATATATATATATATATATATATATATATATATTCATTCGGTCTCTTAATGCTTAAGCAGTCACAATTTTGGTTTGATCACTACCAAATTTGATATGTAAACATTTTATGTAAAACTAATGATCAAGTTCATTGAGGACTGAAATCAGACTAGTAGGAGGGAGGAAATTCGAAAATTCAAAATATCTCCATTATTATGAGCCAGACTGAAAAAGTATATAGAACCAATACTATTGCAAATTTAATTTCCTTTAAATGTTGTTGTACACATTTTGTTTTCTATCTTGAATATTAGCCAAGATTTTTGCATTTTTTAGTATTAATCTTCAGTAAACCTCCACTTCACGCATTTCTCATTAAGCTGACATATCATGAAAAGTTCTATTTCAAGCTTAAATATAAAATATTGTTTTCAATTACTAGATAAGATACATAATCTGTAGTTAACTAATTTTAATGATAATGTCAAATAACATGATTTATTGAGAGGAAGCTTTAGTTAATATGCAAATAATTTTTGTATGCCTATTTCAAATAGTAATTTGTAAGCAGTAGTGAGTTGCTGCTGCTGGGGAATACTTGTTGTGTTAGTAGTCCTTGGTAAGAGCCCTGGTTTGCTGTCATATGTAATAATCATTTTGTAAATTTGTACCTCTGACTTCCGGGATAGTCATAAAATAGAGGTCTAGACACATCTGGTTGCTAGAAGTATTACTATTCCTCTAAAGCACTTAATTGTGCTGCAACTTAAGAACTATTAGCTCCCTGAAATTGATGAAACCTCCAGACTATTTTTTTTTCTCTAAAATTTTATTTTATTCTCTCTGACATTTTGACTTTTTCTTTTAACAACTTTATTTTGAGTTTCAATTTCCACCAACCTATCCTATGAACAAATATATACTGGTTGCACGTGATATACATAACTAGAATGTACCACTTAATAAAGAAGTCTCATTTGTTGTGAAAATTAAAGTTATAACTGTACTGCAATACTATATGGGGAAAAAATATTAAAATTTTAAATATGAAAGACTTGTATATTATTATATTTTACTCTTAAAATTAAAAATTAAATTTTTTATTTATTAATTCAAAGAAATATTATACATTTCCTTTTATTTTGCTAAAAAGTAGAGTACTTTAAAAATCAAATTTACCAATAAGTGTTGTAAAATAAAAAAAATATTCATCATTTTTATTTTTGTAATTTTAACCAGCTTTTTTTCAGGACTGATATGCTGTCATTGTATTATATGTAATTTGATAATCACTTAAAAACTTCTAATCTGATATCAACATACCTTATTTACACTATCATATATTACAGGATCCAAACAACCCATTGTAACCCATTCATGGCTCAGCAGTTCATCTATAGTAATTCTTTTTCGTGGATCAATTTGGAGCATATCATGAATAATTCTCTTGCTTCCTTGGGACAGCCAAGATGGCTCGGTATACGTGCCACACTAAAAACAAATAAAGAGTATTAAGTGTAAATAAATAATTTTCAAAAGTCTCTAATTTACGATTTTCAAAAAATTCCTCAAATGTCTATCAATAAAAGAGAATATTATGATTTTTTTTTCTCTACAATTGTTCACATATTAGTTCACTTCTTTTGTTTTGTTCATTATTCAGCTCTGAAGAAGGGGACCAATGGTGCCCGAAACTGTAAGCACTTCCAACAAAATTCTCTACCAGAAGAATTTAGAAACCATTCTTTAGGCGACACCCAAGAATCCTCTACTAGCTTGCTATATCTAACAGCTAACAATACAACTAATAATATATATATATATATATATATATATATATATATATATATATATATAAAATAGTAACCTCTGACTGTACATTGATTTTTTTCCTCGAAATTTCACGATAACATTTCATTTCACATGTCATAGACACCATAACTGCATTTTTTTTCTTTGGTGCCTGTCTGTTTGTTACCTTTTTACACATAAACGGCTGAACCGAATTTTATGAAACTAGGTATATTGTATATACTTGTGTATATGTATATTACTACTAACCCAACATAGACTTTAGGCTATATTAATATTCTCTGAGACGAACAGGAGTGGGGTTTATGAGGAGGCCTATTTCGGTTTGTATTGCTTTTTTGGCAAATATGCACATAACAAAAGTTGTTTATTTTGTTATTTAGAGTAACTTTTGTTATATTCAATTTTGTCTAATAACAAAGTATAAACGAGAAATGCACAAAAATCTATAGCAGGAGCCAACAATTTTATTGGGTACAAACGATTGAACCGCACTTAACAATACTTGGTATGTGAATTAGCACTAACTCCTCCATGATAATAAGCTACTCCAACATTTCTAGGGACAAGCAAGAGTGGTGGTTGTAAGGGAAGCCTGAAAAATTGTGATATTTCGTTTCCAATTAGTTTCTCGGCAAATATGCACATAACAAAAGTTGTTTATTTTGTTATTTAGAGTAACTTTTGTTGTATTCTCTTCTGTCATAAAATGGCATAAACACGGGTTATATGCTAAAACTAGTGGGAGTCATTAATTTTATGAGTACTTATTAAAGTGTTTTAATAAATGCATATTATGACAAATGATGTTTTAGGCATATATGATAGTTCTAAGTATAATTTGGATTAGTGAGGTTATAAATCGCTATTGCCCGCTCCTCAGTTATTTATTTTTGTAGAAAATAATTTTGATATTTATTTCCATTAAGAATGTAAACTACAAGAGCATTTCAATTATTTAATTTGTACAATGTAATATTTAAACAAAGTCATGCTGAATTTACACAAGTAAATAATGGAAGTTGAAGGGAATCAAACTCTTTGGTTCTGATAACATATTATCCTATTTCTGACATCTTGATGTTATTGAAACAAAAATATACTATCATAACAATTAAAGGTTAATGGTAATGTCATATGACAAAAGACAATATGCGTTTAATGTCGATATGATTGTTTAAAGTATAACTTAGGTTGCAGGGAGGGCTATGATCTCTTCCCCTAACCTAGCTTTTTGTATGTAAATGAGATTATTTTTAGGGTACCTCTATTATTTAATTCCATCAGGTAGATAAATTATTAAAATAACATTTTGAATCATTAATTTAAGGAAAACAATGTTGATAACCCTCATGCAGGAGTGGAAGTTGATGGGAGGCTAAAACAGTTAATTGAGTTTACTTATTTCCTGTCAAATGCTGGCTTTACTGGAAGTGATTTCCACTGAGATTTACTATTACGAATATAATCTTATGTACAAAACTATGCTTAAACTATATGTGCTTGGATTGGTTTTCAACAGGAAAAATAGTTTCATTATAGATGATATTTAATTGTAATAAATGCTATCCATGATCAAGCTTTGATTTATTCAAAAATGGTGAGTCAAAAAGTGGAGAGGGATAGAGTAGGAACACATTTTCATTTATTCTTCAAAACAGAAATTTCTATTCTATTAGTCTCCAATAGTTACCCTTTAGGATTGGCTATTTCAGAAAAAACAATACATCGTGGAGGGAAGTGTAATTGTACACATTGAAGTCTTGCTATACAAATACCATCATTAGCCAGCCAACAATGATTTCCCGGGCATTGCTGGGTACATTAGCTAGTATATATATATATATATATATATATATATATATATATATATATATATTTGCCTGTTAACGCTCTAGCGGATGCAATTTTTGTTTGATTGTTACCAAACTCAACGTATAAGTTTTTCATGCAAAACTAAAGATCAAGTTCATTAATGGCTGAAATTGCACTGTTGGGAAGGAAGGTTCAAAGAGATCGTAAAATGTTACATAATTAATTTTGTTAAACTATTGATGCTCTACAATTATTCTTATATACATTTTTTTTTTTAACTTAAGTGAGTTATTCGTACTTTCTTGTTTTTAGGCTCCAGTGCCTCCCCTGCCTTCTTCTCACTGGTTTTAACATAGAAATAGTGTTTGTGGTGAGAAGAAATTAAAAGCATGTTATATCAGCACATGGGAAATTTGCTTAGTTTACGCAGCCCCTGCATAACAGACTTTTACTATTCTTGAGATGTTTATAAACCACTATTCAACAAATATATTACCAAGATCCAACAATTTTCATAATGTCACACACAACATACGAGGGCGAGTCGAAGGTATATAGACACGTGGCTGAACATTATCATGCAACAGAATGGGCCTCTTCTCATTGAACAAAGATGGCTTCATTATTGCCAATTTCTGGTGCATTACATAAATTTGGTTACAACACAATCATCATTGATGGTTTCGCCAGAATTCAAGAAGAATCAAGCCTAATGAAGTACACCTAACAGTAACCATCAAATGTGCTGCTTCTTCTTTGTTGAACCACTGTCCAGAATGTGTGCCGTTATCGTAGAGTATTCACTTTTCATCACAAATAACAATGCTGGGCAGAAATGGATTGTTGTTTTTTGCAGCATAGGAGTGTGGCACAAATTTCATAATGCTAATTTTTATTTTTTTCAGTTGTTTAATGAGTAAGAAATCCAACTGCCAATCGCCATGGGATGGCTATCAATGGTTGATTTTCTTACATCAAGTTTCCCTGCAAGTTCTCGAACAGTCATTCTCAGATTTTTTTCTACCAATGCGGGCAGAACTTCGTCATCAAGGGAAGAAGTCCTTCCTGGGTGGCCTCCCTCTCGAAATTTTTTGAACCACCGTTGAATAGTGCAGTTATTAATACTGGCCTCATTCAACACTTTCTTGATGTTCCTGGCCTTTGGGGTCCTACCAATTTTAAACTCGTAATATAAAATTATACGAAAATTAAAATTTAGTATCCTAGTAAAGACTGAATTATTTCCAAGTGGCGAAATGCTACAAAGAAACAAAAATTATCTTTTGGAAGAGGATTAATAAGTACTGAAAATTCATACAAATACAAATCCAGCTATATAATGTCAACAGCTCATTATATAGAGGGGTATTTTAAAGAAAACCTAAAATCCTGCATTATTTTCCAGTACTAATGAAATCTGAGAATTAGTTTGTACTTCAATTGGATGAGCCAATGGTGTACACATATGTGAACAAACTGAATATCTGGTTTCACCTTTGTAAGTTGTTTTTTTTTTTTTTTTTAAAAAAAGAAAAAAAATTCTTACTTGTTATGAAACAAATCAGGTAATGTATAGAGAAATAATTAGATAATTAAGATGATTTTTCAAATATAGTGATTAAAAGGGACAACACTGTGTACAAATGAATGGATTAAATAAATGAAAAATGTATTGCATTTCAGAAATATGCAGAAATTGGTAATAGCTTTCATTCAATTGCAGTTATTGAAAGAATGAATAAAATGTATGCAAATAGTAACACATTGGAATTGATGAATGAAGCACCAAATATATAAATAAAACAAATAATGAGACGGGAAATGTAATAAGGTAGAGTATAGTGAAACCTTGGAATGATTAATAGACACACTCATTATTCTAACCGAAATATTTCTGAGCCAGGTAAGTACTTTAGCCTAGTAATCTGATAATTTTGATATAGAAAAGTGCAGAGGAAAACTGTATACAATGGATAGGAAAAACTAATTATGTACTAGAATTTAGTAAACAAAATGCTAAGTGCTGTTTTATTTAATATAGAAAAGAAAGTTTTGTCATCCTTGAGTAATTATAAATTTTTAAAAATCCATCATGTAGGGGAAGAGTAGCTAAGCAGATTTCCCATGAGTGGTATATGACAAGCTGATGATCTCAACTCACCACTTATTCTCTTTTCTCCCATATTAAGAAGCCTATGTAAACAAAAATCAAAATACTATCTGAACATGAGATGTTTAGTGACACGATAAAATTGAATATTCATGAGTAGTAGGTAGTGTGGGTTTACTGAGACTGATTACTAAAATATACAAATATCTCTTTTAATGTTCGAGATCCAAAATAAATGCATAGAATAAAATTTATTAAAATTGCATTAAGGTGTAAACAATTTTTTAGCCCAATTTCAGACATTAGCAGAAATAATCTTTATTTTTTCATGGCACGGTTAAAGATTGAGTATGGCACTGGAAAAACAAAAACAAAAAAACAATCATTTAGTATAGAACGTAAAATCTTTATTGATGATGCCCCACTGAACATATTTGTGTATATTTCTCATAGTAAAAGGATGTGATAGCTATCTTCATAGACATTGTGTGGTGGCCAAAAATGATGGAGTGTCAGATTACTGAGCAACATCTTTGTACTCATTAGCAGTTTTCTCCTAGAAAGGAGAGTATAACTAAGAGAGCAGACACAGCGGCAGATATAAATATAACAAAAGGTTGCCTGCAAGGTTCGATGCTCTCGGACCTCTGTGGATCTTGCTGATCGATGGGTTGCTCAAGACTCTAGCTGAATGAGGAATCATTGCAAGCAGCCATCGTAATTAAAGGAAATTAAAGAGCTAGTGTTCAACAGCAGGCTAATGAGGCGATGTCCATAATTATAAATTGGCTGACCAAACCTAAGCTGAGCGTTTCCGCAAAGAAAACATGTGGCCTACTGATGAGAGGGAAAATTGATGGCACACACCCACTACAAATAATGATTGAAGGCAACAGGGTCCGAATTCCCTAAGTTGTGAAATACCTGGGAATAAGCTTCAGGCAAAACTGCAGCATTGAACAGAATGTAAACTCTACAATGATGAAGGTTAACTCTATAATAAGTATCTTTCAGATCATGTCGAAGGCAACATAGGGCCTGAAGTTTAAACCCTCCCTGGTGCTTTGCAAGGATACGTACTGAGCACAACTTCCTTTGCAGTAGCACCATGGGTCCGCTTCTTAGAAGGGAATACTACTCCTCACTGAAGAAGACCCAGCAAGCGTTTCTCATCCGACTAACTAAGGCTTATAAAACTATCTCCTATGAGGTATCTGATATAAGAACTGATGCCTTTGGATTTGTCCTAAAGATAACAAAAAGGTGCAAGATAATAGGATGGCCTTTCCCAGAATCAACTCCTAGAAAACTGCAAATACATAACCAAGCACTAGACTACACAAGGAGGGTAAAGCCTGCGGCAATGGACTGGGTGCTGAAAGAATGGCAGACAGCATGGAGTAGTATCAAAGTTGATACTACAGAGCTCTTTTTCAGAACGGTGGAAGATAGGCTAGAAAAGGACCATTAGAACACCAAAAAGAGAGGAAGGAGGGAGAAAGAGAGAGAGAGATGTTAGTGTTAAACGAACCTAATTTCATCTCCTGGATTAGAAATATTTTGAAAACCACGTAATGAGTTCAACTCATAAATAGGTGAAAGCCTAAATACATCTATTTTGTTTTTTGACAATATATTAATCAATAACATAAATAATATATTATTAAAACTCCTACTTTATGAGAAACTTAATTTAAATAAATATTTCACATACATACCAGAATTTTTTTGTAGAGGCTCTCAATGTTATCTGAGTCAAATGGTAAAAACCCACACAATAAAGCATACAACAGAACCCCAAGACTCCATACATCTACTTTAGAACCTGTAACATTCCTTATTATAATCATTGCGTGGTTTGGTAAAACATTATATTCACTATTACTACCTACCCAAATATTCATGTCCTTTTATCAATTCTGGAGCAGCATATGTTGGGGAACCACAAGATGTCTGCAAATGTGTGGTCATTCCACCTTGAGGTTTAGCACACAAACCAAAGTCAATAAGTTTCAAATTTAAATCTTTATCCAGTAAAATATTTTCCTATAAAAAATTTTGTTTTAGATAAATAAAAATGCAATCTTATATCTTAAATTTACTATGTTCATCATCATTACTAGGTTACCCACCCTTGTAGTTATGGTGTAATATTGCATAACCCATTAAAAGGGCAAGAAATTTGAGTATGAAATGATGAGGTACAATTTTTCCAAGATATTGTCCTCTCTGAGGCCATTGTCACAGTCAATAGCCTTGGTCAGGAAGGCATATGACACAGTGGGACATTGCACTCAGAGGGAACACCAAGTAACTATCAGATAATAAGATGACTCTGGAACAGACTTGAAAAGTAAACTGGTGTTGGAATTTCTGATAACTATAAGATAATTTCTGGCTTAAGATGAGATACAGTATTACCACTTCTATTCAACCGAGCCTCAAAGCTGGCAATCTTACAAATAACGGCTGATGGTACTATATACAATAGGCTTTCAAAGCCCATGTATACTGATAATATATTGGTTTCAGGAATAATAAGCAAATATGAAACAATTTTTTCTAGCACTCATCATTGTAGTTGACCACTACCTTCTCTTTAACTGAGATTTGGGCAGTTTTAATTCGCTATAAAGATTACAGAAGGTAAGGCATGAAGAATTTATGATGATGAAGCACCTAGAACTTATGATAAGTGCCAAATGGATGCAATGTCTGTCATTATGCAAAGCCACTTTTTCGACTAAAAATAATGAGGAAGAAAAGGAAATTAAATATACATTTTTTACTTATTGCTTCATCAAAGAAAACAAGTGGAAGACGAGATACCTGAACAATTTGTTGAATTGACTATAAATTTATGAAATCACACTGATTTTCTTTATTTTGAACCCGTATAGTGATTAGTAATAAATATAGGTAACAGACTAATAATGTTTTGTTAAAGTGTTAGTCAACATTTATTGTGTTTATAGAAAATAGATAGATAAATATGAGTTTCAGGCTTTTTCTATTTTCATTCAATATAAATAAGAGCAAAAATAAAACAAAAAGAAGGTAAAAAATGCACTAATTATTCAATACAATACAATGAAGGACATAATTTTTTACACGGAAATGAGTTGGAAGAGGCTCTATTTTTAGAAAACAAAATACACAAATTAAACAGAAAGATGTAAGAGTTAAACAAGATAAATAGATGAGATTTTAGGAGTAATGTTTGAAAATTACAGAAACCCAAAACTAAAGCATGTTCAAATCACTGTCGCACAATGTATTCTCAAACATAAAATTCACTCAATCTCAAAGGGCATTTCATTTTTAAGGGAAGATTTTTTATCACCAAGTATGGAAGCTTTCCCAAGTCTAAATTAATAATATAAATACAAATTAGTAGCTGGTGCAAATTTTGTGATAAATTAGTGAAAACTAAAACTATTTTGTTAATGGTCATCAGCAAGAATTAGAAAAAATAAATAAAACATACTGGCTTCAAATCACGATGGGCGTATCCCACTTTATGTAAGTAAGCCACTGCTGATAAAATTTGTCGAAAAAATAGACGTGCTTCAAATTCTGTGAGTTTACTCTTCTCCACTAGAAAATAAAGATCAACTACCTGACAGGAAAATTAATAATTTAATGGCTACAATATTTAAAAAAATATAATCTTACCTATATGATCAAATAGTTCACCACCTGAGCAATACTCCATAATTAAGAAAAAATTATCTTTCGTTTCTATGACTTGATACAGTTTACAAATATGATGATGTGAAATACTCTTTAAAGCCTCTAGCTCCATTTTGACTCGTGGACAACCATCCTAGATCCACAATAAATAGTTATGAATAACATTTAAGAATGAAATCAAGTAGTTTAAAAAAATAATTTGTGTTTCTTGTCCTCTACACAAAAATTTCATATTTTATAGAAACATTATGTTATGTTAACATTAATATTTATTTTTTCAACAAATTTTAAAGGTTAGAATCAGTATAATTACAAGCACCTGAAGAGGCATCAATAGTGATAATATTCATATACTTACCCTGTTAACCGTCATTGACGGGTTGAAATAAACCCATACATACACACACACACACATATATATATATATATATATATATATATATATATATATATATATATATATATCCTTGGTGCTAACAAGGAAGTAAATTCAGACAGTGGTTTCCCATAGCCTTCAGTCCTAATCAGTGTTAGAAAAATTTGCCGTTGTGCCACAGATACAGCCACAACCCCAGTGGTGCCTGTATCATTTCTACAAACCAGGATCTCTGGCCCAAGGACAGCAGTGTAGGCTCGACACAACATTGCCCAAGTCTCACCACTAGGAGGTACATACAACAAACTGACAGGTGAGACCCTATATATATAAATGGAAATATAAATATTAGAATTGGAAACATTGTGCTTCAAGAAGAGAAGGAGGTTTTTACCCTGAAAGCATCATCACTGAACACAATGATAGTAGAGCTGAAGTCAATAGAAGAATAGCACTTGCTAAACAAGCCTTCCAAAGTAAAAGAAGCATTTTTACTTATACCAAAAAAGTGATTGCTAAGTCTTTCGTATGAAGTATACTGCTTTACAAGGGCGAAAATTTAACTCTACACAAAAAGGAATATAATAGGTAGAAGCAATGGAAATGTGGATCTGGTATAGAACCACTAGAACATATTGGACTCAACAAAAATCCAACATAGAAGTTCTAAATGAGGTGATTGAGAGCAAAAGTCTTATCAAAGCCATGAAAAAAAGGAGAGTAAAACTTCTTGGACATATCATAAGGCACAAAGACTTCATTACTAATATATTTGAAGGTAAGATTCTTGGGCATAGGGGAAGAGGAAGGCCTAGAAAATCCTATTTTGAAGACATCAAGCATCTTATGGATTTCGGTGAGTTTAGTAATATGAAAAGAGCAGCTTCTGATAGAACTCAATGGTTACAACTGTAAGGCATAGCCTTTAGACCATGTTTTATATATATATATATATATATATATATATATATATATATATATGTGTGTGTGTGTGTGTATTTTTATTTTAAACTAATGACAATGATGTTTGATAGGTATGTGTAAGGGGTTTTTGAATGACATAACTATTAACTTAAACATGTTTTTTGTAGATGTAACATGGATGTATTTTTAGAATAAAACAGCTACCTGTGATTTTTAGTATCACAGCACCTACATTAGTTTCTTTCATTTTAAAAGTATAATCAATGAAATTGCTTAGTAGCACTCTATTTATGAACATGCAACAGGCTAGGAACTTCCAATTCCAAGAGAAAGAAAAACCAACTAATTATAATACAACCTTTTACAAATGTCATACCAGATAGAGAGAATGACATTTGAATACGATCAAATTTGTAAACCAAAGAAATTAAGGAAATTTGATTATTATTATTCTAAATGGTCATTTTTGCAAAAATAAATTTTATTGTATGGAGCAGAAATCAAATACCATACTCATATCCTTAGCCCAGAGAAACATTTGGAGGCAATTAGTATTTGTAAAAATGAGCAATAACAAGTTTATAGAAGCTTAGGTCACTATCACTTTAGACTTTTTAAAGTATAATCTTTTTACTTCTACTGCCACACCCCCTTTTTGTTGATCACTGATATACATATCTCGAAATATTAAAAATATAATACTTCTAGGCATTCAGATAATAAAACTCTTAGAGATAAATATGAATCATTTAAAGAAAATCCGAAAGATTTTCGTCCACAAAGATGAGATACTACTTAATAATTTTGAACTAAAATGTGGAGATTCAAAATTAAAAGCTTAAAGTGAAACCACCCCTTCCAAGATTTTATTTTTACAACTACTTACCCCAATCGCACTTTTATTCATAATTTTTATAGCTACTTTTTCTCCAGTAAGCAAATGAGTGGCCAATTTTACTTTCGCAAAACCACCAGTACCAATTGTTTTTTCAACATCGTACAAGTATTTTAATGCGTTGTATTTCATTTTGGGAAAGATTTACACAACTATCTAACTTAAATATTACAGTAAACGCTTTATAAATTTACTAGTTATAATTTAAAACATGAATTAATAATATTCCAGTAGATATTAAATATAAACAAGACTCCCAACCGCCGTTTTTGAAAAGAGCCGTTATAGTTGTACTGCCACAATGTTGCCAACGAAAAACATAATCATCAAATATGAAATTTTATATTTAATTTAAATATTAATCAACGCAGCTTAAAAGAAAGTTTTTATTTACTTAAATTAGAAAATCCATTGATTAATATTTTTAAGTCTCGTGTACACACTGACCTTCATAACCATTGAAAGGATTATTTGTTTACGTACTCATAAAGAGAATTTTACAAGAAAGATAATTTAATTTTAGTATAAATCAGGAGTGTCCTTAGATATTTTAATAAGGCTCTTCAAAATTCAAATGAAAATAATTTGAATTATAAGTAACAGTTAAAATTAATAAATTGACTGAAAACAAAACAAAATGCAAACATGAATTTTCATTCAAAACTTGGTTTTTTCTCCTTAAGAATTTGACAAATACATTTCAACAGCACAATTCGCTCTGATTATATTTGTTCTGAGTTTTAGGCAATTAGTAGTTTGCCAAATGACAAGCTGAACGATGTAGTTTGTTAAAAACACTTGTTGAGTTAACAATGATAAAAATATTTTGATGACGCAAATATTATACATTGTTTTAAATAAGCTAGAAAAGACCCAATATTCCCCATTTTACATCTAATTTACGGTTTATTGTTAAATGTATTCTTGTTAGCAATAATATATTATCAACCCGAAAGAATTAAAAATAGCTGGCAAGTTTTCGTCACCTCCCTTTTTACCACTTCGGTGTTGGATTGGATTGCTTCGATTTACTGTTGTTTTTTTTTTTCATTATTAACTACTACAATGCATAAAGTAAACAATAGTTATGTAATTTTACGAGAAAAAAACGTAGTGACAGTAAAAAAGATGAAAATCATTGTTATTGATTTATCATTTGGCAGTTCTAGAACATTCTAGCCTGAATTATTTCAGTGCACTGTGGATTGATTCTCAAGTGGTCCAGAACATTCTCAATGCTATATAAACCTTAACCAATGTAATTGTATTAGTTGATCATATGACTGAAGCATAAGTTGGAGAACTTCTAAATATTATAAAGTAAGTACTTGTTTTAAGGAAAATTTAGATAACATTTTCTTTTTCTTTAGCTGCAGTGATTAATAGTTCCTGTTTATAATGAGGGTTAAATCTGTTTATTTTTAGTCAGCTATCTTGAGAATATTTTTATACAAGCAAACAAAATGAGCAAATATTATCTCCAACTAAATGGGAATGTTGTTGAGTATTTATCTTTTGAATTTTGTAGGGATCCTGTTAGAAGCTCTTTGTGATAAGAAGTAGTGGATTCACATTACCCTTTCTAGGAGACTCTCCAACAGTTAAGGGAATAGGATAAATGGATAGAATCCTAATCTTGGCCCGAATTGTTGGAGATCCATGCCTTTATGTAGCTTGCATAATAATTAAAATAGTTATTTCTTATTTTAAAAGAACAAAATCCAATGTACCTTGTTATTTTTTTTTCTTAATTATTTTGTATTAAGGGAATAGTAATGGAACATTACAAAATATTTTGAATTGCTATCGAAAAAGTGGATAGCTTTTCCCCCAAATTTTGTCATATTTAGAATCTAATCTATTCTAAAAAACAGTTTTTTTTTCCCTTTTAGAAGAGGGAAGTATTTTTAATTTGAGATAATGCATGATTTGGTTCTGTTCGTTATCCAAATGTTTATCCTTCATTTTTTCTTGCAAGTAAAGTATTCTATCCTAAAGTGTAATTTTTATGAAATTGATATTTTTAATTTTTCTGATGAGGTAATATGACTGTGATTAAGACTAGCCACTGTGAGACATTTTTTTATGTGGTGTTTACTTTATTTATTAAAAAAATTCAAATCACATATACATGCAGGGGAGTGGGCAACAGACACTCTATATATAATAGTGTACTTGCCTGGTTTATTATTATTTTTTTTTTTTTTTGTACGGTTTTTATCATTTATCAGGCACTTATTATGTTACTTTTTGAATAATATTCTGGCGGTAATAATTATTTGTTAGGACAATTTCTAGGAAATAGACACAATAATTATCTATCCTCTAAAACAGCTGCTCAAACTTTTTTTGTGACGGAACCCTTTTGGAAAGCAAAATACTTAACGGAACCTGAAAATGAAACAAAAATGTCTTTATATGCATTCTTTATTAATTATCGTAATACTAGTTCAATGTAAAAGTTCTTATTAAATAACAAATATAATAATAGAGGAGATAAAAAAATCAAAAAAAATCTAGAGGGAGGTTTGAAACTGTTTTTATTTTTCATCAATTGCTTGATAGAAAAGAGTAGGTTTCATATCAAGTCCGGCATCCAGTCTATTGTGGTATTTTGTTTTTGTGGCTGCATAGGTTGAGAATCATAATTCTTTTTAGTACAAGTATGTTGTTGGGAACAGGAGAAGAACATTCAGGGTCATTTTGGCAAGCATTGGATATTCATCACGGATTCTGCACCAAATATGGTTCAGAGGTGTTGTTATGAACAGCGACTCCATACTTGTACCTGATGCCATTTCTAAAAAAGACATTCATATATCTTGTTGGACATAATTTTGGCCTTTTGCAAATTGGGTAAAAAAGCATTTTGAAGAGTCGCCTGAGCGCACAGAACAGTCAACCAAAGAGAGAGGTGTTTTGAGTTTATTTCTTAATTTTTGCGGAGCCTCCACAGGGGTTTTGCAGAACCCTAGGGTTCCACGAACTCATTTTGAGTATGGCTGCTCTAAAAAAACAAATATTAAATTATTCAATTATTTTAGCACTAGTTCCCACAATATTTTTCAAATAACTTTTTTCTTTTTAGATGGCACTTGCATCATTGTTGAATGAATTACTTTTGGATGAATTGAGGAGACCGACACTTGCTGATCTCTATGATCAGCACTTTGGGCTTGGTCTTCATAACCATGAAGCACTTCACCCAGCTTCTACATATCTCTTAAGCCCACTTCGATCTGGATACCTGAGACCTTGGAGAAATATGTCTGCTGGAGACTCTGGCATTTCTTCTGTACAGTCTGATAGAAATGAGTTCAGGGTGAATCTGGATGTACAGCAGTTCAAGCCAGACGAATTGAAGGTTAAAGTAGCAGATGGTTTTATTGTTGTAGATGGAAAACATGAGGAAAGGTCTGATCAACATGGTTTTATTTCGCGCCAATTTACAAGGAGGTATAAAATACCCGAAGATGTTGATGAGAATGCTATTGCCTCTAACCTTTCATCTGATGGTGTTCTTACACTTAAAGCCCCAAAGAAGGTAATTCAAATGTCTTCAATTTATATCATATTATTGAATTTATCTAAAAGTTATGACCAAAGATGTAGTTAGTATATTTTTTACTGGAATGAGTAAATTTATACCAGACCATGTGTAAAACAAGTAAATAATATCACTTGGGTTGGATTTGCACCAACTCTGCTTCAAAAAGTAACCTTATGTTAGAGGTTTAAATATTTGAAGAATTGAATTGCGATATTATTCTCATGTTTTCCTCAACTTCTTTGCACACCAAATTTTTATAGAACTTCTAATAGAAAATCAAAAATTAAATTGACATGGAAAATATTGTTACCTGTTATAAAAAACCAGCTCCAGAGTTTCAAGATACTTCATTCTTGATTAAGCTGTGATTGTATGAGTAGTTGTTTATTATTTCTCTTTACTAACTTTTAATTATTAATGTTTCAGTCTTTGCCAAATGAGACATCACGGGAGATTCCCATTACTCATATAAATCAGCCAGCTGTAAAAGCAAAGGAGCCAGAGACGGAGGAAGCAAAAGAGAAGTGAACACATTCTTGTGCAAGAGATGCGCTCTTATATATATATATGGAATACCTTCTGTTTGTAATTTTTGTATTTTGTGAAAGTTTGTTATATATAATTTTGATACTTAAAAATTGTTGAATGTAATATGAGATATGATTTCAAAACAAATGCCATTGTATATAATTTCATTTGTTTTGTTATCGCTGTACTGAGATTACTATGTTCAATAAAACTATTTATTTGAATTTTTTTCCCAATTCACATCCTTCTGTTTCTTAGGAGTAATTCGAAATTGAGGAATTATTACTAGAAGGGTAAGAAAATTAAAGTTAAAATGAAAGTATCCAAAAGTGCTTAACATGCTACTCATTTTTGGGTTTCTGTTAAAATAAATAGAATAATTTGTTAGGATAGAGGGATGAAATAAAAAAACTGTATCTGGAGTGGTTCTCAATTACCTGAATGTTACAGGTTAAATTTACTGATAACAATTGTTAATATTTTTTTTTTTTAAAGTATTCAAAGGATGTTTTATCCATTAAACTCTGCTTTATATGGACATTGCACAATATGCATGATCTATATTTAATATGGTTAAAATGTTTTTATTTTGTGGCATAATGAAATTTAAATGATACATTTTAATATAATATATTAATTAATTCAAAGGCATAGCCTAAATTGAGGCATTCTTCTAGTCAAGGTGATATGAATATGAAGCAAACAAAAATTTGTTTTCTAGGAAATTAAAAAAAAAAAAAAAAAAAGTCTATATTTTTCTCCTCAATATAAACACTACTCGAAAAACCCCATTAACAACACCTCTCCTATCCTGAGTAAGGAAATAAAATCCTTAGTCGCACAAGGGGAGTAGACAAGGGTGGTAACCTGTAGATAACCCATCCCAATTAGCCTTAGTAGACATGAGTAAATAATATTTATCATGAATGTATCCTTACAGGAGATTAGCGGGTCCTTCCTGATGAGATGTGTGTGTGTGACTTGAATTGGCTCAGATACTGTTTGTAATCAGCGATAGCCAAAGGTTGTGTTTTAGCACACATGCATGTCAAACTAGCACGGGAAATCTGCGTAGTTAACGTAGCCTCTGACTTTTTTTTCTACACTACATCTAGCTTAACATCAGTTATAAGGGTTTAGCTATTATTAGTCATATTTATTTAAATAATAAAATAAATAAAAACATTATGGGAAGTAAAATAAAATCAACTTTATTTAAAAAATATATATTTAGTACAAATTCTTATTAGGAATGATTTTTCTTTTATATATTTATAAAAATATATTAAAATTTTAATATTAACATTTGGCTTTGGATATTTTATAACATATAAAACTGATATTGATACACACTAACTTAATTTGCAAAAATCAATAAAAGTTTGAGACATTTGTAACAGTAGATAAATACATATATGTATGATAAAATGTTTGAGTGTGACATTGGTATCCATTTCTACGATGATTAAAAGACAAGTCAAATAACAATACTTTTACTCTAATAAAAGTTTCTTCACATGGTATACATGCACTTGGAAAAGTTCCCTAAGTGGCGTAGACTGGGATATGAATAATATTAGTGAATGAGTTTTTTGTTTGACCTTCTGCCTTCTCGCCATCATACATGTGTGTCTGTATGCGTTTAAAAACACACCTACATGCATACATTTGTACATAAGACCTTAAACCAGAATATACAAAAATAAAACATTTTTATACCCCCTAAAAGAATTTCTATTGGGACATATTGGGTCGAATTAAGAATAACAAATTTCTCTCTTTTTATTTTTATTTTTTTTACTTCATACCAAACGATTGGTAAATTTGAAAACGTAGAATAATAATAAAAAAAAAATCAAATATTCATATTCTATATATATTGTTTAATCAATTACTGAATTGATTTATTTGTTGAGGAAAAATGGCCTAAAGACTAATAAGCATTTTCATGAAATTGAATATTTAGCCTGTCTGCCTCATTTTATTAGATGTTTAATATAATATTTAATTAAGAAGTTGCCATTTATACAGTTATAAACCAATTTTACTTTGCCACAATTAATGTATGAAGTGTTTAAAGATTGTGACAATGTCTTGCTTGACGAACTTGAGCAAAGAGCTATTAAAACTATTGGCTTGCAGGAGTATATAACAGACCATTAATTAAAAGTAATGGTTACCTAAATCAAGACCATTCAAAACATCCATTTTTCTGCCAATGTTTTATACATGCTTTTATTGTCAGTATAAGAACTCTTTATGAGTAATAATATTGTATAACTCACAGCTACAGTTTATATATGTACACACACACACACATATTTGGATTAATATTTGTGCTTAAATCCATCTTAAAAATAAATATTTTCTTTGATACTGTTATTCATTGAAGTTTAATTTGTATCTACAATTATTTAAAAATGCACTGTTTAAAGAGTACAGTTATAGCAAAAACAAAGAAAAGTACAATCATTTCATCATGATAGCCATTTTTTTTCTATGTAAAGAAGTAATGAATACAAATATTGTAGGTCCTCTTAAAATCTTGAATAGAATCATAAAGTTACTGGACAGATAATGTAGGTATATTAGTATAAATAAATAACATAACAACAAAAAATACAAGCATCAGCATTTTCAGTAGTTATGAAGACATAAGTACTTCTTAAAAATTAACTTATTATTATATTTTAATATGACTGCATCAAAAGAAAGTTAATTTAAAGCTTTGGAGAGTTTATAAAATTAGCTAAATATTTTAAAATCATTCTCTATTTCTAAAGTAATGATTATGAATGCAGTCATTTGAAAAATACAATTATTCCTAAAATGAAGTCAGTGGAAACAAATTTCCAATCAGGAATAAATATATTTTGTTAAAAAGAATAAAGATATAAAACCTGATGGTTAAAAACAAAAAAAAATATATATCAATCTCATGCTTTTTAAGGAATTTTTGGGAGTTTTAAAAAAAATTGGTAAATTTTTGAGCAATTTAAGAGGAGATTGTAAGCTGTTACAAATTATTCTTTCAATGAAAAATATAAACGTCTTTGTTAAACATAAATATGTATCACATATCCATAAAAGTGTAAGGAACTATAAAAATTATTGGGAATTAATCTTGTCGGATCAATTAAATCAATCATAAAACGTTCCTTTAGAATTTTAAGCCTTTAAAAATTATAGTACCTATTTTTAAAAAGTAGGTGCTCTAATTTTTAAGATGTTTAAAATATTATCCAGGAAAAAGCATAATAAATAATGTTTGTTACACTCAGCATTTTACAATTAAACACACATTTTGTATTTATCCCTTTCTGAACTCTGGAAATGTACTTAGATTTACGGGAAAATTTACATACATTCAAATATTCATTATTCTTACCTAGAAAATGAAAACTGAGTCTGTTAAAATTTATTTTAGTTTTATCATTACCAAACTCGATATTTAAATGTTTCACGTAAAACTATAGAACTAATTCATTATTGTTTGAAATTTGATCGGGGAGTGGGAGTTTAAAGATGAGGTGAAATGCATAATCAGTAATATCCCTGTCACTACTAGTAGGACCATGAAATGTAAATGAAATCAATCTTGTTGGGTAACTAACATTTCAAAATTGTTGTTAATTACATTTGTCTCCAAATGAATATTAATAGTGTTATTTATATTTTTGCATTTTCAGCCTTCAATAAACCCCGGTCTTTCTCAAGTGATTTATATTGAGCTGTTGTCATACCTGTCGTTGGAGACCATCTTCAAGCCCATCTAAAGTTGTAAGAGGCTTGAAGATGGTGCCATCACACCGAAAGCACGATGCCAGCTGTATTCCACCATCAGCCAGTGACGAGGGTCTTCACCAACAGGTATGACAACAGTATCATTTATTCTAGCGGTTCCAACCCTTTATTTGAATTATATTGAGCTACTACATCATAAAAAATGTCATACTCTGCTTAAATTTCAAATCTTGTTATATAGAGCTCTAAGTAATGAAGAAACAGTGAATAATACATAATGATATATCACTCAGACACCTGGGAAATCTGATTTATTTATGCACCTCCTGCTTGACTGAAATTTAATGTAATGTCACTCAATATTCTCTGGAATAATTAATAATTCATTTAGTTGTCTCAAATTCTTCATAAAATGTTTTTAAAGAAACATGTTCTTGACATATTTTTAAATATTAAACTTAACCATAAGATTTCAAGAAAATACTCAAATTTTTGAATTTACACTTTTTAATATAATTAAAACTGAAATGTATGTAAAGGGCTGTACATTATTATTTACTACCTTCCTGTAAAATATCATAAGTATTTTAACATAGTTATTGTAAATAAACACTAATGAAATGCATTCTGGTTAATTTTTCTGTGAGATATTGCCAGTTTTACTGGAAATCTCAATGACAAAAATACTAATATAAAATTTAATATTAGATAATCCTTTAACAAAATACCATCCTATTTTCATTAAGGTCATAAAATATTATTTAAATTATAACACTTATTACATTAATATAATAACAGACAACATTACAATTAAATACTGCATGTTTCATTGTGATGCTTAATATCAAAATTTGTACAAAAAAAAAAAAAAAAAGGAAACTTTTACTGAGTCTTATTTCTAACTTGTCATGATTTATTTTCATTCAAGTGCCTTAGTTCTTCAGCATTTTTATTTTCATCACATTCATGATCCTTCCTGCAAAATAAAAAAATTCGATTTAAATATATATTTCTATCTTAATCATAAATGGACAACAGTAACTTCTGAAAATATAACATTATCTTGTCCATTACATTATTTTCCTTAAAAAAAACAAAAAACAAGCAAACAAACAATAAAATAAGTTAACACCTTTTCCTACAAAAGGAGTAAAATGGTGCTCTGAGTAATGGCATTAAAGACCTATTTGCAAATAACAAACACCTAGATGGACAAAATTAATAACTCTTTTTTGAAATTAAGATGCATGCAATTGTAACTTAGTAGACTTCAGATTACATAATTCATTTCATGTGATGTTCTATCATTTTTTGGACACCAATTTGATTTGAATGAATTTTAATGATATAGCACATTGAGTGAGTCACCATTCTTTGGAATTGTAAAAATTCTTATAGCTCATTCCTCATTTTTTTCTAAAATTTGGGTGAATGAAATTAAGGTAGAAGTTGTACTGAGTTTCTTTACTCCTGACTCATTGTGATACTGAAGAATATTTAGAAGTGTATTCAGCCTAGAAATACAGATCCTTTAAATGGCAAAACTAAGTACCTCAAAAGTAATAGTCTAGTAAACTATCTTCTTCTTTCAACATTTAGCCAAATCAAGACTCATAAAGTATCCATTTTAAATAGGACGAATAATGAAGTATTTGAACAATGTTATTTTGAGTTACCTGCTGATTAGCATTTGAACAATAACTTGTCTTCTCTTTCTTTTACTCGCACTATTATTATATATTTGCAATCTTATTCATATATTCCAATAATTGCATTTATGACTGACCAAGTTCATTTATGTAGATTTTTTTTAAGGCAAATAAAATATCTATTCTATTAACTTTTAAAGTGATATGCTCTTGTGATTTATGATATATTCTTGTTGGGTTATTCATAAGCACCACTCACTATCAACAACTAGATTACTTCATTTTAGCTCTGTAAAGTTAAACTAAATTGAATATTCATCTACTCCTCTACTTATATTCAATGCTAACTATTAAGTTCCCTGATAGAGACAGTAGTTCGTTGGGAGATGATTGCTAGGGCTTTTGTTAGCTACCTAATTACTCCTTCTCAAGTGATATTCCTGTAGTTCTGAAGTCCTTTCCTTTTACTAAAGAGTTAAAAGTTAAATTATTTAATATATGATAAGACCGCTGTACAATTTTAATAAATTATTAAGTTTAACTTATATTGTTGCTTCGTTAGATTTGAAATGGTTATAGATGTTAAAATATGTATATTGTTGATCTTAAATCGTTCTTAATTAAAAATTTTTAGTCTGAAGATGCCACCGATGTGGTGAAACCATTTGTAAAATAGAAACATTTAATGCAGAGAGACTACACCTTTCTTTCCCCCAATTACTAGATCCAGCGAGATTTATCAATCAACATTATATTGATTACTATGGTGTGTACAATACAGCACAACATGGTTGAGCAGTACAAACTGTTTAATAAATAAATGTGTTTCTCTCTATAACATAGTAATTATTAAATATATAAATGTTACAGATATAATATATAAACATGCAATAAATTTTAGACTGTATGTCGTAATTAAAACTTTAAAAGTATAAACCAGCACCTCATTATTTGAAAATATTAAAACGATGGTCAGTTCTATACAAGAATGTTACCTTGATGCCGGAAATGTTCTATTTTATGTACAGCAAGAACATTAACCATGATATTGAGTGAACTCTTTTAATTGCCCAAACACCCATTTTATAGTTGAGTTATTTTTGGACATAGATGCAATACTCCAGAATTATTGTTTGACTTAATGCTCCACCACCAGAATATAAGGTATAAATGGGGAGAATGAGAATGAAGAATTACCTAGTTCCAATTGCTAAATAATCACTGTCATAAGAAAAAAAAACAAAAAAAAACTCTAATTGTGGTAATCAATAAAGTACTTTTTTTTTTTTTCTTTTTTTCCATCAAGCTAGCCTACTTGTTTGTTTCCATTTCTAAGTTACTTGTTTTTTCTAAGAACAAATTTAATTTTGTATGGCCAAAGAGGTTTCTAATAAGGTTCTTAAAATTAAAGGTTAAAGTGAAGTAAAAACTATTTTCAAAAGACAAGGAGTTCATCATAAGTGGTGTGTTAAAACACAAATGTGTCAACCATTAGTTAATCTTTACTTCTCCATAAGTAATAAGCTTCTCGATCTCAAAGCAAAGCAATTATTTCTCTTTGAATTTCTTTCTTACTTTCAGAAGTTGCTCATATGTTGCTAGTACCAGGAAGTGATCTATGCTACAGTCAACCTCCTAGTAGCTTGATATGTCATAATGGCTTATCATGGTTTATTGTGGACCCCCCCCCCAAAGGAAGCATTGCAGTAATATCCTTCTCATACCAAGTCATACCTGTACAGTCTGATAACTACAATTATTGGATGGCTTTTGTTTGGCACCCTGGTCGTAGACCAATCAATCTTTTCTCTATTTGTCAGAGCACAGAAACTGTCTTATTTTGATTTTTCATTTCCTTTAGATCTTCCGCAGTGCCTCTTTATCTTCCTTATAATAATAATTAAGAATTTATGTTCTGTTCACACCTGGATGAAATATGCTCTAGATACCATGCACCAATATTTTGTGTTAATCCTTTTTGTTGCCTATCCTATAATCTTTTTTTAGTGCTTTTGAGGACTGCGTTGGCTGAGGTTCACTCCTCATATTCGAATGAATATATTCAAAGACTATATACGTGTTTATCCTGAATCGTTGTTTGTATTTTTTTTGGTTTCAGCTTTTTCTAAATCCAACATCCTCCTCCGATGGTCACTTACATGTATGTACAAATAGAGAATAGATAGTGAGATGAGATCATTAATATATCATGAGTCATTCCTGCATGTGGGAAATCTGCTTATTTTATGCAGCATCTGTATAACGGAAATGACAGCATTGACTGAAAGAGAATTCTTGCAAAACTCTCCACTTAAGGGATGGAAAAAATTAAAATTTTTAACAAAGATTGACTTCATACTTGATACACAAATAGAAAAAATAAGAATTCAAAAACTAATTCAAATATTTCGGATAAAGAATATCCTACAATCATATAGGATATTATTGGTTCGGATACTAAGTATTCAAAGAATATTTAAAGAAAAATTGATAAGTAGTCCTATATGAAGGAATATCTTAATCTGAATATATCAGGAATAGATTAAATGGAAGATTATTCTCAATTTAAGCATTTTTACTCTGAAAAATTAGGTTTTTCAAAAGTAATTAATTCAATTGTTTTTATATTGATTAGTTTATATAGACACATTATTTTTTAATTTTTTTTATGACAGTGTGATGTGTTGATTAATGATTAACATGTGTATATAACTAATATAGGGTTAAATGAAAAAGATATAAAGGAAGGAGGTAAAAGAATAGCCTAAAAACAAAAAGTTGATACAACACCATAAAATATTTTCAGTGTTTGAATTCAAGACTGAATTATAGTAGATAAAAGTCAAAGTAACATTTACAAGCTCAAGAATCCTATTAAAATGAGGATCAACATGCTGGCCAATATTGAAAATCATGCAATAAAAATGTAGTCAGGAGAGCAACATAGAAGATAGCTCTTAAAAGCAGCTTTTTTTCATCGTAAAAATATAGATTTATTTCAAAACTAGAACATTAAAGCATTCTCAAAATGTAGAGTCTTTCCATGATGAAAACAAAGAGAAATATCTGTCCGGCTAGTGTAGCTGGTATCCCTCTTGTGCAGGCAGTGCATAAAGCAGGGTTGACATCCGACACCATTCACAGGACATGGATACTTACACATACTTACGAGGGACAGAAAATACTCCACAGCAAAGAAAGCATATTGTACAATGCATTCTTACTCACTTCCCCTCCTCTTTCTCATTGGACACTGCACCTCTGCAGCAATTGAATACGTTATTGAAGTTAACTTCATATTGTCAAGTGAGATAAAGAAATAAAAAAAAATAAAAATGGAATTTTACTACTGCCACATATATATTCATCTCTTTATTTCGAAATCTGGTTTTTGAGATGGTAATCTGCTGTCTAAATATGGAAGAATTACTTAACTTTTTGTCTTCATATGGGCTATTCAGTGAGAATAAGGATAAAATGGATTAGTTTTAATAATCATAATTTTTTATGACTTTATAAATGCTCTTCAAAGATATTTGGGTATTTGCTAATAAATACCAGAGTAGACAATTCATTAGACAATAATTAACCTCTCCAAAAATAATTTAAGAATAAATGGCTAACTAAAATCAAATCTATGTTTAATATGTATACAAATAACTAAAGTCTGCTTCTAGCAACATTTTTTTTTAGATATTTCACTTGTTGTTGATAACTACAAATATGCACAGGTTTTGTTGAATTAACATAATTTATCTCAATATATTTCTTTCTTTGTGCTGCACATGAGTTTTTAATTTTCCAGTAGCTCAGATTAACCAAGCTTGTTAAGAATTTAGTTTTAATGGATAACTTTGAATCATGGATTTGATTTTCTCAAGGATAAGGGGATTTATTTGGTGACGCACATAAAATAAAATCATCAGCCTCATATGGGCTGTAAAAGTAGTCTGGTAAATAACCTATCCCGGTTAGCTTTAACAATACAATGCATTAGTTTAATAAATGACTGAAAGACTAACATAACATTTTATAAGGTAAGTGACACATGCTATTGTATTATTTTAAGTAAATTGGACTGTAAGTACGATTTCCTTAGTCTACAAGTGACAACAGCTTGAGGCTAAGTACAAAACGGCTAATGACGTAATACTCATGCTGTCCAATTGCCTTTAATCCCTGAAAGTAATAGTAAGAGCTTGTGAAAATTTTAAGCTTGAATAAGCAAATAATTTATTCATTCTCCTTAGTAATGTATGTAGGATGAAAAAATTGTTGGCTACGCTTCCACTATAATAATTTATTAAAACAGCAGAGCGCTTTCGATGCTGTGCATCATCGTCAGTGCCCAAAGGTTTTCTATGTTGACCTGACGACTCTTGGACCTGGACTGGTCCAAGAATCGTCAGGTCAACATCGAAAACCTTCGGGCAATGACGATGATGCACAGCATCGAAAGCGCTCTGCCGTTTTAATAAATTATTATAGAGGAAGTATAGCCAACAATTTTTTCATCCTACATACATTAGAAGTCACTTCCACCCGCCAGAATACCAACTCAGAATTCTCCTTACTGTTCTAATCAGTTACTCAGTTTATTAGATTTAAGCATAAGACCATTGCATACTATTATAAGATGAGTTTAGTAGGGGGATGGAAATATTTTCAAACAGTTTAAAAATATTTAGTTTTATTTTGTATTCAAACCTATTGAGTATTTTTTAAAAAAATACTTAGGTTTCATTTCTCATATAAGTAATGTCTTACCTGGCTTTCCCACACCGAGTTCTTTTATACACCATAAGCTTGAAGCTTGAGTTGGAGTTGTCCAACCAGCTGTTTAAGGGTATAGCACATCTGCTCTACTAAACCGTTGTGTGCCTCTCACCCATAGCCCTTTCATTCTGTTCTCAGAATGGCTGAAGTAGGCATTAGAAGTATTCTTTTCTTGCTGTCTCTTTCAGAACACCTAATTTTACTATCACTATTTTTTATTAATGTAAATGGTAGAATAAACTATTAGTAACTAATTAATGGTTTCAATATTTTTTATGAGTGGTGGGAATTGAACTTGAGTCTCCTGGTATTTAGCCCTATGCTGTCACAGGTACGGGTACAAAAACTTCAGCTTTGTCTCTATCAGCCAACCCCACTGGATCTTATGATCACTTTTGTCTCTGCGACCGACTTATCCAATCTATTTAACTTGCAGCTACTTTAGCTACATCCAAAGTCCTGTTTCTTATTCTTAACCTTTTTTAAAACCAGAACCAAAGATAATTGAAATATTCTATCTTATTTCTCCTTACCTTTTGGTTCCTTACAGTTCTCAATTTCAAGAGCTTATCAGATCCTTCTTTTTTTTTTTTTAATTCTATTTGATTTTTCCCTGTTTTCCTTCTAATATGTTTTACAAACTAGGATTAATGTATTTTCTGTATATTTTATACCAAATTAAATTCTTAATTGTACAAGCTGTTCAAATAAGAAATTTTAATTAGACCACTAAGAATATTATTATTATTTATTAACATGCACATTTTGCTACTGTGGCTAAATGGGGCTGGTTATCTACAGGTTACCACCCTTTTCTAGCCAGGGCGGCACTAAGGAATTTATTTAATGAGATCGACACTAAATAAATTCAACTTGCCCAGCCGGGACTTGAACTCGCTACTCTAGGTTACCCATGGGAGATTAAAGCCAATGCTTTAACTCACATGGCTAACCTGAGCTCCCCCACTAAGAATAAATTACATTTAAATAAAACATAATTCATCTAAATGAGACAATGCCTATAAATAGTATGTGTCTGGGGGTGTGTGTGTGTATTGTGCATGTAATTTTAATTTTTTTTTTTTTTTAGGAATTGTCTTTTATACTAAACTAGAATTATTTTTCACCAACAATGTTTGGAAAAATTAATAATATAATATAATTATAATTATGTAATATAATATAAGAAAGTCTAATTAAATAAATTGAAATGAAACCCACATAAATTATACGATACAGAAGGATTTTTGTGTGTCATTAAAAAGGGTAAAACTTAAGATCAAGTTCAAAACTAAAGATGAAGCTCATAAATGGCTGATATCAGACCCAGAGGAGGGGGGGGGCGGTTAAAAGGAGGAATTACAAAAATTTGGAGTATCTCCATTATTATGAGATGGATAAAACATTTGTATAAGAATAATCTTGTTGCAAATTTAATTTTCTATAAATTTAGATTGATCTTTCCTTCTGAATTTGGAATATTAAAGGAAATATTCACATTTAGGTTATATCTGCTAATGGCTGAAATCGGACAATGGGAGGATGAGATTTATAGGGGAGGAAATCCAAAAATTTGTATATCTCAGGTACTATGAATCGAATAAAAAAATTGTATATAACCAATTAATTTTCTATAAATATTGTTTACACATGTTTTCTGTTTCTCTAACATTAAGCGAGATATAAGTATTCAGTCTCAGTAAAACCTCATTTCATGGGATTTTCACTTTGAGTAGCAAGTTAGTTTACCCAGCTGGTATTTCAATTCCTCTTTACATAGGCTTCTTATTATGGGAGAAATAGAGAATAGATACTGGGTTGAGTACATCAGCGCATCATATACCAACTTGTGGAAGATATGCTTAGTAAATGCACCACTGCATGATGGAAATTTTCAATTTAACTACAGCTAACAGTAAGAATTACATAGTACTCCAAAAAAGATAACTATTTTCTTATTCAAAGCTCATAATCCCTCCACCCCTTTTTAGCCCCAATCATTAGAATAATTTATTATTTAAACTGAGTTAAGAAAAAGTAAAAATATTAAACACCATAGCTCTGCATAAACATATTACCCATGAAAAAAAAAAAGACATGGTCAAATAAACAATCTCAGTCATAATACTTTTTATTTTTATATGGCTAATCTGAATTTAGGGACACAATGATTAGTAATTTGAATTTCATAAATTATTTGACCAGTATCAATAAATCATTTTCACAAATATGGAGATTTATATATTTTTTTTTAGTAAACTGATGAAGATTCACTGAATTTGAAAAGTTATTTACTTTGATATAAAAATTGATGTAGGAAAACACTTTCTTGAGTACTCATTCAATAAACTGTCACCTATAATATATTCTTAGGTTTAATAAGTGTACCTCTTATCTACTCATATGCTTTAAATAACATATATTAATTACGAGTATTATGTTATAAAAATTGTTATTTATAAATGAGCACTTTGTGGTACAAAGGCTAATTGGGTTGGGTTTCCTATAGGTTATCACCTCTTTCAGGGGTGGGACTCAGGATTTTATTTAGAGTTTTTCACTAAATAAATTCCTATTCCCAGGTGAGAATCAATCTAACGATCAATCTCTATGTTTACCAAGTGAGATTATTCCTTAACTCACATGGCTAACCTGAGCCCCTGAGTTATAAAAATAAGTTGTTTATATCTCTAACTACAAAGCAGTCAAATAATTTTATGATTACTTACTTCCCAAAATTTTCTCCATCTTCAATAGTCTCAGGGAGTTTTTTGTTTAGGGTTTCAGGCAATACTAATGCTGAGGAGCCACTTACAAGAGCCATGGCACCAAACACTATAAGTGGAAGAGGCGTCCAGATTTCAGCCTAAAACAAGTAAAATATTCGTAAATTTCAGAATAATGTATGTTTATAATAAGTTACATAATAAAAAAATCTGAAGTAGTAATGAGAAAACAGGGACAACAATTATTCTGCTGTGGGTCCACCTGGAATGTATTTTTGGTCTCCAAATTAATAAAAAGAAAGAGTTCTTAAACTATTAAGATCCTTATATATCTTCAGTAACCTTAGAAGAATAGAAGTGAACGTATTATTTATGCATTTATTTAATAATTAATTTTGATATTCATAAAATAAAAATTATTATTAAAAACTTTATATTTTTCTGTTTAAAAATATCAATGGCATATGCAGTACTGCTTAACTATCCAATGATAAGCTAAACCAAGATATAAACTGAGACACTCATTTTTTTTTAGAAATAAGACAAATAATTTACAATTAAAAAATTTTCATTTCTATTTTAAATAAGAGATTACTAAAACATGTTGCTACTTATTAACATCCACTTTTTGCTACAGTGGTTAATTGGCAAAGGATATCTATAGCATACCACCCTTTTATAACCTAACCCCTTTTCCCTTTTATTATGTCAGTCAGGCTAAGATTTTTATTTAGTGAGTTTGTCACTAAATAAATTATTATTATTTCTTAATGTCCACTTTTGGCTCTTTGGCTAGTTGGGATATGTTAACTACAGGTTACCACTCTTTTCTAGCCAGGGTGGGACTAAGTATTTTATTTAATGAATTTATCACTAAATAAATTCCTATTGCTTGTGTGGAAATTTAACCAATGGCTCAAGGTTTACTATGTTCATTAAGACCAACACCTCACAGGGCTAACCTTAGCCCAATTACTAACATATAAAATACTGTGTTTAAAAGTCATGTCCTCATCAAATTTCTTAGACCTTTTTACAGTGATGCAAATTCTCTGGTAAATTTAATTAAATTGATTTGTTCAGCAATGTCACACTTCAAAATTAAATAGTCCATACAAACGTTGTTGAGACATTATGCTTCTTAATTAATTTATAATTAAATTAAATTTCTCAGAAGTGGACCATTATGCTCTTGCATTTATCTCCAATCACATGTTACACTTTTATACTATTATAGCAAAAAATAGACACAAAATTCAAGAAATTTGGCGACAAATGTGGTCCATGGAACCATTTTAACTTCAATGCTCCTAAAAACAGAAATCAAGTTCTCCTAAAAAGACAAAATCCTTTAGTCTCCCCAAAAAAGTTTAAGTTTCCATATACTTGCTACTATTTATGTTAATTCTGAGCCATCATAAACTTCTCACACTTCTCTGTTACACTAATATCATATGATTTCTAATATCATTTTTCTTTTAAGTATAAATAGGTAGAATGAACAATTCCAGGTTTAATCTATACATATTTTATTATAAAATAAAAATCAGTCATTCTGGAAAAATGATTTGTGATATTAGAATGAAATGAAATATAACTATAAGTTAAAAGAACTCTGCATTGAGATATAATAATTCCTGCAAGTCACATTTCTGTTTCATTTTTTTTTAAATTTCTATAAAAGAAGGTGAATTAGTTATTAAAAATGAGATTTACCATTATGTTAACATAGGGAGCTATGATTCCTCCAACCCTTGCAAATGTAGATGCTGCTCCTATTCCAACATTTCTAATTACAGTTGGGAACTGTTCAGCTGTCAGAATGTAGACTGTTCCATAAGATGAAGTGATTGCCAATTTACCAAGCATAGCAAAGGTAATTTTGAGCCAAATCATACCTAAAAAATAGTTTAATAAAATCTTTTTAATTATCAGTGAACGGTGATCTATAAATCACAAATACATAGGAAAAAAGTCATGACTTGTCCAGTGGAAAGTCTTTTACTGTAGATTACTTTAAAAATGACTCCAATAAGTTTTCAATAAGGAGGGACCAGTTGTGGGTGCACTGAAGATGATGTGTTACATCGAAAGCACTCAGTATTTAATAAAGGTTTTCTAGAGTGACATCCAGCTTTTTATACATCCGCTTCTAATTATGTTTCATTTTTATTTTTATGACCTTGGCGGACTGAATAAGACATCAATATTTATTACAATTCTCAATATTCTTTTAATACTAATGATGTATTCAATACTTCAATGTTATAAACATATAAGTATTTACACTCAGTAGGTTTTGAGAATAACTGTGAGTTAGATAAAAAATGTGTAGAATCTTTGAGTTCCCACTTTATAAAACTTTAAAACACACACAATGCACAGAGGCAGGTTAACAAATCACAATTTCTCTGCAGGCTTTTCAGCCAGTGCTTCCTCAATGGGCCGCTAACATGATATCAAGACTCAAATTTAATATAATATGGCCCGAAAATTAATAACAGTACTAAAATAAAAGAACAATGAAAATGACATTAAATAACTGCAAGAGAATTAGGCTAATAAAAACTAAACAATTTATAAGGAAATCCCCTGAGATACAACAGTAGGAATAGTCTTCTTTAGGACATTTTGAATTTAAACTAATTCAATGACTCTAGTGATTATTTGTTCATTTTGAAGATGTGCCCATGAGAAAAATGTTTAGGCTTAGCTGGTGAATGGTAGCATATTTTAGTTCTTTGTTCAAAGCAGCAAAAGAAATTGGATACAAATCTTGGCCCAGCTAGCATTTTTTCTTGAATATATTAAAAATTGATCCTATAATGATTTTTATTTTGTGAGAATATTTATCAGTGAAATTACATTTATATTAAGACAAGTTTTTAGTACCTGCTGGAATGAATGATGAAGCAAGAAGGCATACTCCTGCAATAATCATTGCACCACAAAGCACTGATTTTCTTCCCCACTTATCTAAAGTAAAAATCAATATTGTATAACCTGGTACTTCTACAAAACCTGATATTACAAAATTTAAGTACTCATTTCCCCCTAAATCAGATGTATTCCATGAAAGTCCATAGTAAGTCCCAGCGTTCACAAACCTGTAATAAACCAGTAAAAGTTTATTTTGGTGATGAAGGTCAAATTTATTATTACATTATGTAATTATTTTATGCTGTTGATTGTATACTTGTGCAAAAATGTCTTAAACTCAACATACCCCTTAAAAAAAAATTACATGAGCTATGTGTTTCAAGAGATTTTAACCCTTTTCTTGTGCAAAGCCATAGTGGCTTTGCGCAAGGAAAGAGTTAAAAAATCTCACAAAATGTCACACTGCGTATTTAAATATTTCAAAAATCATGTCATGAGTACAACCTCAATAGTCTATTTCCCTTAAGGGAAATCTGCTAAAAAGATGATAAAGGACAAAAAATAGGTGGTACTTCTGTAAACCTATTGTCTTCTCTTATAAAGAGATAGGACAACCTTTTTTCTTTAATTAGATTGAATACTGTAATATTTTAAACATGCATTTGGAAAAATAATGACAGTACATACCATAAAAAGAATATAATTAGAGATTTCTTCCTAAGGTTAGGGTATTTAAAGAGGTCAAGTAATGAAGGTTTTACACCTGTAGCCGTTTCTTTCTTTTTCTCATTTTCAGTCTGAAAAAACAGTTGAATTTGGAACAATTGACCAAGAAATAATTTTTGTTAAAAATGTCTACCACACAAAAATAGTTTGTCAAAAATAAAAAAAAGTTCATCACAGAGGGCTGAGTAAACTAAGCAAATATCCTGCAAGCTGGTATATGATGCGCTGATGATGCCATCTCACCACCGGTTTTCTATTTCTCCCATAATAAGAAGCCTGAATATGAGATGTTTATTGACTGAGTTACAAAAAAATTAAAAATTTAATTAAATTGAGCTAGTAAAAATTGTATGAGAAGGCGTGGGGACTTGTTGTGACGGATCACTGAAAAATGCTAATATCTCGGTTAATGTAAAAGGACCAGGAAATATGCATAGGAAAATAATTAAAGGAAATTAAATTTGCAAAAAGAGCGGTTATGTTTTTATCGAATTCACAATAACTGAGATATTACAAATTTTCGAAATTCCCACCACTAAACACTCCCCTCCCTCCAGTCCGATTTCAGTCGTTGACAAACTTGATCTTTATTTTTACATAAAATGTTTAGATATCCAGTTTGGTAATGATCAAACAAAAATTATGACTGCTAGAGCATTAGCAGACAAATATATATATATATATATATATATATATATATATATAGACATATATATAAAATAAAATTTCCCCCACTAAACCCCCTACTGAAGGTTCATTGCCGTTAGCAGCTATAATCTTCATTTTTGCATGAAACAGTTAAATATCTTGTATGTTTCTGATTAAAAAGAATATCATCCAGTCCAGAATAAAATATGTTAATATTTATGACAACAAACCCAACAAATTTGAGTATATCCCAGTAGTAAAAGTACAATGAAAACAATATTCTATACTTAAGCTTGGAACAGAATATTTCATGATAAATATCAGCTTCTCATTAATATGAGATAAGCATAAGTGAAAGGTTTAATGAGGACTGAATAATAATGGATATCTCGGTTAATATTCGAGAGTCAAAAAAAAAAAATATATATATATATAGACCATTTATAGAAAATTAAACTAGCAACAAGATTGTTTGCATACAATTTTTCTGTTTGTTGTTTTGACATTTTGAGTTTACTCTCTCTCTCTAAACCCTCCCTTCTGACACAAATTCAGCCATAAACAAACATGATTTTAAGTCCCTTACAGCTATAGAGGTCATACTCATGACACGATTTTCGAAAAATTTCTTCAAATGTCGATTGATCCTACCCAGGAGATGATGAAAATGAGGTCTGTTCAAAATTATATATCTATCTACCTATCTATCTATCTTTCTATCTATCTACCTATCTATCTATCGTTCTATCTATCTATCGTTCTATCTATCTACCTATCTATCTATCTTTCTATCTATCTACCTATCTATCTATCGTTCTATCTATCTACCTATCTATCTATCATTCTATCTATCTACCTATCTATCTATCGTTCTATCTATCTATCGTACTATCTATCTACCTATCTATCTATCTATATATATTTGTCTGTTATTGCTCTAGTGGTCGCAATTTTTGTTTGATCGTTACCAAACTTGATATTTAAATGTTTTATGCAAAAAGACAGATCAAGTTCGTTAATGGCTGAAATTGGACCAGTGGGAGGGGGAGGGTTTAGAGGGGGGATTTTCGAAAATCTAAATATCTCCGTTACCATATGTCGATCAAAACATTGTATAGAACCAATCTTATTGCAAATTAAATTTACTATAAATATTGTTCTATACATTTATTCTCTATCTTGAATATTAACTAAGATATTTGCATTTTTATTAAATGTGGGCAGATAAAACTCGAATGAGTTTCCCGACAAAAGCTAGTTCGGCCGTTTCTGTAACTGCTTGGCACTCGTATGGAGATTTCTCTATTGTTGTTTATTATTATTTACGTCCACTTTATGCTACTAGGCTAATTAGGACGGGTTATCTACATGTTACCACCCTTTTCTAGCCAGGGTGGGCTCAAGGAGTTTATTTAGTGAGCCCGTCACTAAATAAATTTTTCTATTGTATAACTTCACGTGGAAAATCTGCTTAGTTTATGTAGCCCCTGCATGGTGGACTTTTTAGTTCTTCATATAACATATAAGGATCAATCAATCCGTTTCAAGTCATCCAGCAGTGGTTGCTTCATTATTTTTTTTTAAAAATTCATTTTTTTTATACAATACCCTTACATGTCGGAAATTGAAAATCACCATTTTAAAGATTTTACTTTGCTAATGGTTTTTAAAAGGTGGCCATGTTTATATGGTGAATTGCTACATCCAAGCATTTATGGTAACACCTGTATCTCGAAAACTATTTGTTCAATGGGGCAAAAACAAAATTATCAGAAAACAAAGGGCTACATTTTATGTTTCATATCTTTTTACCCAAATTTAGGTTTTAGAGGTGAAATTAAAGGCTGTTTTCATATTTCTAATCTCTTTTTTTTTTTTTTTTCTTTTCGGTTTTTAAGGGTGATGTTTCTTGAGAATGATTAGAATACGTGAGACAAGTTTTTTGCTACAAATAGTCAGGAAGTATTTCTATTTATACACCATGACTATAGCTTGCACCCTATTTCTTGAATTTTTTTTTAAAAAATACACAATTTTCAAAAATTACCATTTTTAGGGGTTAATATCTCTGATGGGGAAAATATAAAAATATGAAATTCTGGCTAGGGGGTAGTACTGTATGACAGAACATGTACAACATAATTCATTTTATAGTTTTGATTACAAGCTGAGATATGACAAGGTAAATATGGTAAAGAACACTTTCTAGAAGGCATAGATAAACTGTAATTATGAAGTATTTGTAATTGTGTAATTAAAACAGTTTATATTTACATAAATTATAACTAAAGGTAAGCTAAAAGATAGTTTAAACATTTAAAATGTAGTTATTGAAAAATTGTCAAGAAATTTAAGATTTTGTGAAAATTAAACAGAATTAGATAAAATCACATCAAGCCAGAAGTATAGCCTATTAGGTAAAAAGGTAATAAAATATTGCATTCAACAAATATGTGCTAAATAAGTATTAAAATAGAGCGAAATATTAAAATGGTCTTTGCTATATACCATTAAATAATTAAAGTTGTTCTATATGAAGCCGAGTAATTTCTTCACGTAATTTGGAGTGATATTGTGGGAACGCCCAGCTCCTGTAGTTAGTTAGATTCTTTTTATCACTATCTGTTTTTCCCCATGTATTAGCTTGAGATAATTAAAAATATAGAGAATATTATAATCTATGGATCAATTTTGATTTAAAATAAATATCAATTTATCTGCACTGAGAGTCTTAATTTCCCTTATTAAATGATGATTTTATAAATGAACAATCTGATAATAATTTAGGTTGCCAGGCGTAAATTTGATCATAGGTGAATTATTTAATTCAATTAATTATAATATTTTATTATATTTTAGATGGGACAAAAATCCACTCCTCAAGAGCCTAGAGTAATTAAATAAATTAAATTATTAATTTTTGTACTATGAGCTTAAGCCAAGTTCTTGTTTGGCCACGTTAAGTGAACCTTATTCTTGTCTATATTGAGGAACTTAACTAGTTCTAGGACACTAAATATATATATATATATATATATAAGGGGGAGCCGGTGGCCATGCAGATAGGCATGGACACATCTATTAACTACTGTCAGTAAGCTGAGTTCACGAGCTCACTACCAGAGTGTGCTAGTGTCAAAGTACTAATGGAACAGCAGGGTCTAATGAGTATATAGTCTGACAACTCCTCAAGATACTAACAATTATGAATCTCTTAGCTCCTGCTCACAGGCTGACTAACAGGGTGAACTAACATCTGCCTCCCCCCCCCCCCCCTGTGGTATAATGAGGCCAGTTAGTCGACTGGAGACAACTCATTCCGGGTATTCCTTGGTTAACGGGGGTTGTACATTAATTGTTGTTAATATTCATGTCTTGTTTACATAGACTTCTTATTACAGGAGGAATACAGAATAGAATGTGAGATGACACCACTACACCGTGAGATGAAAGTTCCAAACATAAGAAATCTGCTTAGTTCACATAACACTTCCCTTTGAATAACACATCCTTTAAATAATATTTTGCATGTAGATTAATAAACCACTAATAAATGCTATTTAAATAAATATTAGTTAAACGCCTAATTTACCTGTACACAAAGTTCTTCTAAAACGCTTTCTGGTAATGTAGCTTTATTTTCTTTAGCAACAGCCCTAAGACTTTTTTTGGCTTCCTCCCATCTTCCTTTTGTTAACAACCACCTTACAGATTCAGGAATAAACCTATAAAAGAATGGGAATGTCTTTTGAAAGGAGCCGTATTACATAAAAATATCAAACACATACTTTTAAACTATAAATTTAAAGGGAATAGATACATAATTAATTTTTAATATTGACTGGGGTTGATGATAGAGAATTTTAATATGAACTTTTCTACCACTGTCTGTTATTCTCCATTAGCAGAGGAAGGCTAGACAACAAAGGATAAATAGCTTTTGGTTACAGTTAAAGGATAAATAGGATACTGATTACATATAGACAATATGGGCAAGTTTCTTGTCATATAAATGTTACTAAAGATTGGTTCCCATGGCTAGTGAAGTCTTGTATTGTAGTTGACTTGTAAAAAATATCTATCTTCGTTTCAACACTTTTAATTACATGGTACCGAATGGATGATAATCAAAATTATCTTTCAGATTCAAAAAAACTCATTTGGCACTGGTAGATACTAAAATTACATTTTGAAACAAAACACTCACATTAAATAAATATGCACTAAATAAATAATTACTGTAGCAGTGACAAAAATAAATAAATAAAATAATTTACCACCAATATGAAAAAAATGCAATTCCTGGCAGTGTTAAACTTATTTGTAAGGTACGCCAATCTCTTAGGAAATAAGCAAATCCAGCAGTCAAGAGAAAACCGGCGGTAAAAAACATTTGAAATATTACACCCGCCAACATTCTCTTCCTTGGTCCAACCATTTCCATAGCTGCAAATAAATATTTCAAATTACCAAAAATAAAATATTTCTAATAAAATTTAAGAGTTAGTTATGTACTAGATTTGCAGTTGGCATTAAATAAGAACCATTATACTTCTCCACACATAAGCAAGTGATTTTTTCAGATCAAAGAAATTTTAGAAATAATTTTTTAGCAATGGCATTGCAATTTGTAAAAAATTAAGCAAATGTGCAGTAAAGTTGCTTTTTTTGTTAATTTGAAGATTGGGCAAAAGCACAGCCTGTATTATCATGAAGAAAGTCACCCTTTATAATAAGTTAATATAAAAAAAATTATTTATTAATGTCCACTTTATGGCATTATGGTTAACCCTTTCATTGCGCAAAGGCACTATAATGGCTTGAATCAAGCCAAAATAGTGGCTTCGCACAATGAAAGGGTTAATCAAACCATGGCTCTAAGTTTACCAAGTTTATTAAGGCTAATCCCAATTAGCCTAAGTTGCAAAAAGTGGACGTAAATAAATAGTAACAAAATATTAGTGCTAATGTCTTAACTCACATGACTAAACTGACTCTCTTGCATAGAAAAAAAAGAGATACATATGAAATAATAAATGTAAATTAAAAAATCAATATAAATAATAAACTACAAAATTAAACTACCAATTCAAATTAAACTGTTCCCAAGTTCTAAAATTTCAAAAAAAAAAAAAAGTTAAATGATTTTGAATACTAAGTTTTGTAAGTAGTTGATTAAGCAATAAAACAGATCATTTTTTGAATAGGTGTTTCATTTAGAGTTGAAACTATAAATCTTTTAATAAAAATAGCTTTTTAAGTTGCTGGTATAGTTCACAAATATTTATAGAAAATGTAAGTAGTATTTCTTTTTAAGAAAAGGTAAAATGTATATGTATTCCAATGGAAATGAATACAGATAGCATTTAGAATAAAAACAGATATAGAATACAGATTGCATATAGAATAAAAAGATTGAAGAGAACATGGAGTTTGGGGTATAAATTGGTAAATAATGGGTTGTACAGAAGAATCAGTGCATAACTGCAGTTATGCAAATAAGTTAGGTTGCTCCAAATAATCTTGGTGTGCATGCATTTGCCAATATGCTATAACAGGATGGAGAGAGGTCTTTAAGTTTTATTTTCAGTAATTTCGGGGCATCATTATATCAAATAACTTTGAGTTGTTGATCTTCAGAACTTTGAGGGAGCTACAAAGTTTACATTAGTTAACAAGTTAAGTGGATATTGTGGCATGCTTTGAAGCGGTAAAAGCACAAAAGGAGGCCTTGGGCCCGAATTCTTAAAACTGTACTGTAGTTGAACAATTTTGAAAACCAAATAATAAAGACGAACCTAGGTGGAGGGTTTGAGTTTACTAAAGGTTGAATGAAAATAAACTGTACTTTGCTATTTCTAGGCTTAGATAAGAATGTACAGAATAGCAATTGTATACACGATATTCATTTATAAACAGGATAGATTATATAAAAGATTTTGTTCTAATTTATAATAAAAGATATATTTACATATTTATATTTTTCACACCTTCCATAAACCCCACTCATTCTAGTTCAATTTCGGCGACCAAATTTGATTTTTATAGTTGTAGGAAACATTAAAATATGGAATTGAATCGAGTTAAAATAAAACAACAATCATCAGACGTATCTTGTGAGTATGCACACACAGGTAAACATGCACAAACTCATGTTCTTACAACATAAATATTTATATATGGCCTAACCTATGCAAATCCTTCTCGAGGCCATTCAGCCAATTATAATAATCGAGCTAGCATCTTCTTGGGCAGTCTAAAGGGTTGAATAGTTTTAAAAATCTGACTCTGCAAATTTCATCAATACAGCTAAACATATGCATGTGTAGAGTTTTCTTTATGATAAACCCATACCCCTCGGAGCATGATAAATCTCCGGTTTCTCTCGGAACTATTAATCACCAATAAATATTTGTACTATGTGTGAGTCCAGCCAGATTTAAATAACTTTTCTCTCATTAAAATAGTATTAAGACTGTTTTTATTGACTATATTAGAGACTGGTGTATTATAGACTGTTTTAGAAGTCAAACTATTCGATAGAAGCATTTATACAAAATTGGAGAAATTATTTATTCTGAGATTAAAATTATAATAACTGTCAATGTGCTCAATCCATTCCATTAATAAAAACAAAGGATTCAAATGTACTTAGACTATTATGTGAATAATTATTTATATTAAAGATATTGATACATACCAATAACATATGCAACCAGATATACTCCAGAGGTTGTTGCCCCAACCACACTTCTTGAAAATATGAAGGAATAATAATTAGGTGACATTGCAACCAATAATCCAAAAAGTACTTGAAGTACTAAGGAAATAAAGAAGATTGGTTTCCTTCCAATCCTGAAAAAAAATATTAATAGAATAAATAATTTTTAAAATAAATATATATTTTTCACCGAATAAGAAACATGGTTGTTTGAGGAAGGCATGGGGTTCTGTAAGGAGTACCTAGTCACCTGTCGGAAAGATCCCCAAAGATGATGGAGCCAAGCATAACACCGATCATGAGGGCAGCATCTGAAGTAGCTCTTAGCCAAGCCTTGTCACAAACAAGGTCCCACTGTTACATAAAAATATTCTAAGTAAATAAAAAGTAAAGATAATTTAAATATTAAACACTTTAGAAAAGAATTACTTTTAATTCTAATGCTCCGCTAATATATTTGTTAAATAAAACTAATAAGAAATATCTCACGTAATGCTGGATAGTAGATGAACCAATTGATCAGGATCAATAAAAAGGCCTTGTCCTCTACTAGTCTTTTAATTTAAAAGTACTTTCTATTGATCCTAATAAGAACTATATTCTTGGCTGATTGTAAGAATTATTTACAGATTAGCATCCTTTACTAGGGTTTTTGTATTTTTATTAGGGATTTTATTTAGTGAACCTGTAACTGAATCAACCTTTCATAACAAGGGAGAATTGAATGCACGACTCAAATTAATACAAGTGTCAAATAAATATATTAAAAAATATGTAAAATGATTTCAAAGGTATCCGACCCCCTTCCCACTTGATAAGTATTGGTTGAATGCCTCATACCCATATTTAATTGGTTTGGTATAGATTGCTTTGAATAAGGATATATTTTTCCACAAACAATTGCTTATTAGATTGACCAGGGAGATACTTGAAATGACTTTCTATAAAGTCAAAACCAGTGTAGGTGTCTCAGACAGCTTTGAGGTTTCTGTGTGTCTAAAGCAGGGAACCGGTGCTGTAAATAACCTTAGCATTAAAATGACACTCTGAGGAATAAAAAATAATATTGGTGGTTTCATATAAAATAGGCGACACACAGCCATATGGTGCATCCCTACAGGCAATTACTTACAGTTATAACTGGCCAGTGTGATAAAAGAGTGCGTGAGGAGAACAAAATCTATGGATCAGTTTAAATACAGATAAAATGAAGTACATGAGGTTGCCTAGACAGACAAGAGATACAGAGGATTCCATAATTTCTGGGGAGTAAGCGTTTCCTGGATGTAAATCATTTAATTGTCTCTGAGGAATGGTAAGTTGATATCAGAACTAGACTGTTTGCAGGGTCCAGATGGTTTTACGCCCTGCAGGAAGTTCTCAGATGTAAGAGCCTGCCATGGGAAACAAAAATAATGATCTATAAAAACGAGTTCAAGCCTGTGTTTTGTATGACAATGGGACATGGAATTACGCAAACTAGAGAGCACAGGTCTGGGAAAGAAGAATCATAAGAAATATATTTGGCTCCTCAAGAAGCTGCACAAATGCCTAATGAGAGCCAGTCCAATGCAATGTAATTGTATGGTGCATCTGACCATCTGTGCTATCAAAAGTAGCAGACGAGTGATTTTGAAATAATGGAACCTGTTAGACTGCCCGAGCAGATGATATGATTTTTTGGATACATTCCGTAGAACATAAATATTAATTTTTTGTTCAAACAGTAGTATGCAATTTTTGTGGCAACTAAAGTGGGGAATTCAAAGCATTTTTATTTTTCATGAATCTGGGCTCCACATCAATTGGTAGAACTTATTCAAGTTCTATATACTGAGTATCACACATATATAAACAGACTTCAAATATTAGCAATGAGGTAGCAATTTGAAATCCAGAGGAATAAAACATCCCTGTGTGCACCAAGCTATAGGAAACACACCATGCTAATTTTTCAAATAAAAAATATTTTAGAAATGTAAAAACGTCCATCACACAGGGTCTGCGTAAAGTAAGCAGATTTCCCTCATGAAGATTAATAATAGATAAACCTACATACTGCTAACACAACACCACAGTGAATATTAAGTGAATAAATACAAATGGTAACAAGAAATCTTTCTCCTACCGGCTCAAATGTAAACAAACAGGTCTGCCAAAGGCTCACCGGAAAGAAAACCTACACAAATAATTTCGAAAATCGCGTGATGAGTACGACCTCAATAGCTCATTTCCCTTAAGGGCTAAGACACTAATTTGTCACTGGGCATTTTTGTCAGAACATGATAGAATTGTTATCAATAAAATGTATATATATATGAGAAAGAAGGTTAATTTTTGACAAAGTATTATCACTACAACGAACCTCAGTTAAAGTTGTGCTCTCATAGTTGGAAGTGTCATACACCCAACCAGCATCACAATGGACAGTTTGATTAGCTATAATTCCATTTTCAAAGTATGCGTCCGTATAGTTTGCTTTATACATAAGGCATGTAGACCTAGACTTGTGTAAAGGGTCCCAAGGGTAGATTAAATGTGATATTGTGTCATTTACTGCCCAATAAGTTGTATTCTCTGCTTCCTGCGGCATTCGGCATCTGGAAAAGAGAGAAAAAGTTTAAATGATTTTGAAAAGATGTATTGTATTTGCTGGAGCAGTTGAATTTTAAAAATATATTTTTCTAATCTTGTTATATTTTCCGCCTTATTTGTTAATAAAAACTAAGATACCAGTGAGCCTTTAGTATCGAGTGAACATGTGGCGTTAATATAAGAAGTGTTATTCGTTTATGAGGATTGATTGTTTTTCTTATTTGGCATATACTTGAACCGCTATATTCAGGAAATGTTTCCATTCCTACCGCATCTAAGTTCCATTGAATATTAATGGAATCAACTTCTAAGGAAAGGTTTAGAATGGAAATATCCTTCCACATTCAAACGCAAGTATAGTTCTCTTGGAGAATTGAGGTGAGAATCCCCAAAATGTCATCAAAATACTAACAAGAAATATTCCCAGTCTTCAAGCAGGTATTAATGATTTGGAAGTTAAGTTCTATTAAGAAAGAAATGGAATAAGACGGCACAAGAACCAGAGGGAACCGTGGACAGCAGATGCACATATAACCAATAGCTACAATATTTTCTTATAAGCTGTTGAGAGCATGAATACTTAGGTGCCTCAAGCAAGGACAACTATAAGTTAGTAATCCTGATACCACCATAAGTTAGTTACTTGGCTAATACCTACGCTTTAGTAAACATCCAGGCAGGACGGAAGTAAAAAAAAAAAAAGAGGAAGAATCCCAGAGCGCGTCTTGCCACTCAGCAGAAGTTGTGGGCTGTCCCTACTGCTGACGAAGGTGGGAGACCTGAGGTGATCTCTTCATGGAGAAGGGGGCAAGAAACGCGCAGGCAAGAGGAATAAGTAGGCCAATATGGATTTCACGAAGTTGGAGAAGAGTTGAGGATACATTGGACATTGGAGCGAATTTCCTAGTTGGATGGGGATCAATAGTATAACAGCTTATTGCTAATATGGCATGAGTAGGAGTTGGGGGGGGGTTGCTGAAGGCCGAAAGCTATAAAATGAAAATATCTCGGTTAATAATGAAGATAGTGAAACAGGTACATATCACCATTTATATCACATTACATTTGTAACAAGACTGGTTCTGTACAAATTTTCGATCCGACGTATAATAACGCAGATATTAAGAATTTTCAAAATTCCTCCCCCCCCCCCCCCTACCCACTGGTCGGATTTCAACCATTAACGAACTTGATCTTTCTTTTTACATAAAACGATTAAATATCGAGTTTAGTAACAATTAAACCAAAATTGCGACCGCTAGAGCGGTAACAGACAAATATATATATATATATATATATATATATATATATATATATATATATATATATATATTTATACAGTTCTGTAATATTTAAAGGACCCCACTTTCGTCATTTACTCGGTTGGATCGATGACATTTGAACATATTTTCTTCAAAAATCGCGTCATCAGTACAACCTCAAGAGCTGATTTCGCAAGGGCTGCATAAACGAAGCAGATTTCTCACGCGTGCAGCGTATGACACACTAGTAATGCCATCTCATCATACATTCTCTATTTCTAAGCCAAACTTTGTTGAGTACTTAAAGGGATTTACTGACGGCTGAACACAAGAAAATACGAATAACTTGCTTAATATTTGAGTTACGAAAAAATGCATAGAGCATCGATATTTTAACGGCTGATTCTTTTTAATACCTTATTGTTTGCAGGCCAGCCAGCATTATGAATGGGGGATTACTGAGGGCTGAAAACTAAAAAAAAGTCCGTCACGCAGGGGCAGCGTAAACTAAGCAGATTTCCCACGTAAAGTTATACAATAAAGAAATCTCCATACGAGTGCCGATTAGTTATGGAAACGGACGACCTAGCTTTCGGCGAAAACCATAGCTCGTCCGATACACTTAATAAAAATGCCAATATCTCCGTTAATATTCAAGATAGAGAATAAATGTATAGAACAATATTTATAGTAAATTTAATTTGTAATAAGATTGGTTCTATACAATTTTTTGATCCGACGTATAGTAACGGAGATATTTAGAATTTTCGAAAATCCCCCCTCTAAACCCCCCCCTCCCACTGGTCAGATTTCAGCCGTTAACGAACTTGATCTTCCTTTTTACATAAAACGGTTAAATACCGAGTTTGTTGCCGATTAAACAAAAATTACGACCGCTAGAGTGTTAACAGACATATATATATATATATATATATATATATATATATATATATATATATATATATAGTTTTGAACGGACCTCATTTTCGACATCTCCTGGGTAGGATCGATGGACATTTGAAGAACTTTTGCGAAAATCGCGTCATGAGTACGACCTCAATAGCTGATTTCCCTTAAGGGAAATCTGCTAAAATGTACAATTTCCCACGAACGAAACGATAATGAGAAATATTTAAAAATGGTCACTACACTCTTCGTCCCTTAAATACATGGGGCGTTAAAAATTTATAAGTGAGCTATCCGAATTTGGATTTGTATGAGATTTCCGAATTTGGGTTGACTTATCTCAAGATGAGAGAAAGGTCTACAAAATCCAGCCATTCATAACTTGAGGATAGACGACGCACCTAATATAGGTTGTTATTGATAGGTAAACGTGAAGCGCTGTGATAACTCCACCTATTTATTTATCCAAACGAGGAATAAATTTGTAATTATTATTTGACAATGATAAATCAGAATAGAAAATTACTAGCATTTTTTAAATGATGACAGCTGAGAGGGGCAAAAGTCACTGACTTCATGCGACCATTTAAAAGCGTTTCGATAAGATAACAGTTAAAGATATAATCTTAGAACTATCGTAAAAGGATTATTTATGAATGAACTACAATAATCACCATTTATTGTTCACAATTCTATATTTTAAGAAATTGAACGTTTGAAATGAATGAAGAGGAGCGCAATATCAAGGGCTTAATATACTTTTAGGAAAACAAAAGCATTCAGTTGGTTTAGTTGAATTTTCGTAGTTGTAGGAAGTTATTTTTTATTTATTTATTTGGAGCTTCACAACTGTGGCGATGTTGCTCGGGGGAAAAACTGTATAAAATTAAAAAACGAAACAAAATTAACAGACACACATGGAGGTCTTTCAGATGCTTAATTTATTATTACCAAAACATTTAGTTTTAACTATTAAGCGCGCGCTCAAGAGTCGGCGTTTTCTCTTTAACACACATTTTTGGAAACTACTCAAAAATAAAGAAACTGCAGGTGTATTTGGGGTTTTTATTTCATTTAGTTTTTAGTGATAAAATGGCGACCAAAGTCGTACTTATTTTCAATGTCCATTTTTTTTTTTTTTTTATTTTTTTTTTTTTTATTTTTTTTAGTAATTGTAGTTTTATCCACAGATACGATTAAAAATATTTTACTTTCCAAGCGACCAAGGAACTCTAGCAACTACTTTCAGAAATAATTTTTAGAGATTTCATCAATAAATCGAATAGTCAAATAGTAATAGAAAATAAAGATTATGAAGTCGTGGACACTAAAACATAATAAATAACCGAAAAACATTTTTTAATTCTCCTGTAAAATTGGTTGCGTCAGTCTTGAAATGAAATGTGTCGTGTTAAAGTAAAGAGATGTTTTACAAAGTTTGAAAACTATTTTAAATTTAATTACCATTTAATAATAGTTTTATAAATTAATATTTTTTGTCACCTATTTATTGTTTTTAATTATGGTTGTTATTGTTGTTTTCTTCGTGATGTTCTGAGTTTTTGTTCAATATCGGATTTTTGAGTATTTTTATTAGCAGATTTCCCTTAAGGGAAATCAGCTATTGAGGTCGTACTCATGATGCGAGTTTCGAAAAATTTCTTCAAATGTCCATCGATCCTACCCAGGAGATGACGAAAATGAGGTCCGTTCAAAATTATATATATATATATATATATATATATATATATATATATATATATATATATATATATATTTGTGTGTTATCTCTCTAGCGGTCGCAATTTTTGTTTAATCGGCAACAAACTCGGTATTTAACCGTTTTATGTAAAAAGGAAGATTAAGTTCGTTAATGGCTGAAATCGGACCAGTGGGAGGGGGGGTTTAGAGGGGGGATTTTTGAAAATTCAAAATATCTCCGTTATTATGCGTCGGATCGAAAAATTGTATAGAATAAATCTTATTGCAAATTCAATTTACTATAAATATTGTTCTATACATTTATTCTGTATCTTGAATATTAACCGAGATATTTGCATTTGTATTCTGCGTGTGGTCGCCAGTAGGCTATGTTCGGACTTTCCGCCGAGAGCTCTGGCGGCCGTTTCCATAACTAATCTTCCCGCGTGAATAGGTTTAGAGGTTAGGTTAACTGTTTTTTGGGGCTAGAAACTACTGGGTTATTACGCCCTAAATAATGTTTTAGGTTTAGAGGTTTCTTACTACTACAGTTGTTATTAGGCAAATTTCTCTATTGTAAAACTTCACGTGGGAAATCTGCTTAGTTTACGCAGCCCCTGCGTGACGGACTTTTTACTATTTTATCTCTGGAATATGCTGGATGGTAGAGGAACCAATTGATCAGGATCAATAAGAAGGCCAAGTCCTCTACAGTTTTTTAATATAATGCAGAGTGCACTTTCGGAGTCAATGCTCCATCCTCATTGCCTGCTGACAAACACAAACCTCGAGTTAATTTAACATTCACAGCATGGCCAAAAAGCAAAATAGACAACAGTCATAAAAAACAAACAAACACAATATAAATAGTAAAAACAATGTTAATTCTTAAAACTAGTCAACCAATAAAAATATAAAATCTAATCCTAGTCTTTTAGTTCTTAAAATTTAATAACAAGTCAAATAATAAAAACAAACAACGGAAAGCATATGTCAAAAACTATAAATAAAATTAAAAACAAAATTAAAAATTAAAATTAAAAATAAAATTAAAAACAAAATTAAAAACATTAATTAGGTAGTTTTTAGTTTTTAATTTTATTTATAGTTTTTGACATATGCTTACCGTTGTTTGTTTTTATTATTTGACTTATTAAATTTTTTGATTGTTTTGGCTTTAATTTATAGTAGTTGACTAGGATTAGATTTTATATTTTTATTGGTTGACTAGTTTTAAGAATTAACATTGTTTTTACTATTTATATTGTGTTTGTTTGTTTTTTGTTTTTTATGACTGTTGTCTATTTTGCTTTTTGGCCATGCTGTGAATGTTAAATTAACTCGAGGTTTTTGTTTGTCAGCAGGCAATGAGGATGGAGCATTGACTCCGAAAGTGCACTCTGCATTATATTAAAAAACTGTAGAGGACTTGGCCTTCTTATTGATCCTGTTTTACTATTTTGTTGTGTTTAGTGTTCTATGTTTTAGATTTCTTATTTTCCTATTAGTAATTACCATTTATTTTTCTTCTTTTTAAAAATTTAAATGAACAATATCGCCTAAGTCGCAAACCTCATAAATAAATTAAATAGAGAACGCTTTACTTGTTTTTGTTCCCTAATACAGTACACTTAGGTATTTTATGTAACGGGAGTGAGCATCTTATCAACACGATATTTCTGATCTACTAGAATGTTTACATCTCAATTAGAGATAATGCTCTAATGACATAATGGAATAATTAGAGTGCCAATCCATTCTGTCTCAAATACACCATTTATCTTCTCACAACCAGCTGTAATGGGAAAATTACATCCCTTGTTAGAGCTTTTCCATGAGCGCAGTAATTCATAAACATATTTAACCATTTTGATTCCGAGCAATTGCTTCATTTAGCATAATTATCATAAAACTAGGAAAACGGTAAACATCACTCAACGAAAAAAAAATCCTGGTGTAGATTTTGAACGGTCTGTAGTTTTCCTAATTGAACTGATCATTTATAATTTTGGATATAGTCAAACTATAGTGTAAATCAAGCTTGGCATATGTACTTTGATGTAGCCCCTAACCATTTAGTGAACAGAAAACAAAGTGCGAAATATAGAGAAGGGTATATTAACCAAGACTAGATCTATGAACCAATGGAAACGTATTGACATACTTATCTTTCAGCGTATCCAACAGAAAATAAATGAAGCAGCCGGCAATTCATAAACCTATGCAAACATATGCCCGTGTATACATATAAATTGATTGCTAATATAAGGGTTCATTCCTCCTTTTAGTTCTGTTAGCAGATTTCTATTAAGAGAAATAAAACTATTGGGGTTGCACTGCTTTTGACTGATTTTACAATCCTACCATAGCCGAAAAGGAGCTTCATTCAAATTATATATATGCTAATTTATATATAGAGTTTTGTTAAGTTCGGTTCAATCGTTAGTGCCATTAAAATTGTTGGCTCACACTTTAATTTTTTAGTGTATATCTCGTTTACTTTGTTATACGACAAAAGTGAATATAACAAAAGTAATTTTAAATAACAAAATAAACAGCTTTTATCATGTGCATATTTGCCGAAAAAACAATAGGAAACGAAACATTGCTATTTTTAATTTTAAGCCAACCGCCATTCCTGCTCGGCCGGGCTGATTTATAAATCTAAACCATCCAGGGCGACACCCAAACGCACAAAAAAAATTCAAACCGGTCCAGCCGTTTAGGAGGAGTTCACACGTACAGTAGAATTATATATATTTATATATATATATATATATATATATATATATATAATATATATATACTAGCCAAGGTACCCGGCTTCGCTCGGGAAATCATTTGAGACGGAAATATTCTATTTTGTTTTTGGCAAATACTTCAACGTGTACAACTGCTCTTCCCGCCTGGGCTCATTTCTTCCCGTAAGGGTCCGTTGGGAAAATAAAATTTTTGATTTGAAGAATAAATGAAAATAAGTCTCCAATCATTCCCTCTCCACTGTTAGACACACAGTGAATAATTCAAATCACAATCATGGATAGCATTTATTATTATTAAATATCATCTATAATGTACGTATTTTCTGTATACAATCTAGCTAATATATCCGACGATGCCCGGGAAATCGTAGTTGACTGACTAATGATGGTATTTTTATAAAATATCGCTGAAAAACCAATTAGAATCACAATATCGCGAATTCTTATTTCAGGCCTCCCTTATAACCTCCACTCCCGTTCTAACCTAAACATTTTAATATAGCTTATAATCATGGAAGAATTAATGCTAATCGACATACCGAGTTTTGTTAAGTTAGGTTCAATCGTTAGCGCCTAATAAAATAGTGGACTCCCGCTTTAGTTTATAGTGTATATCTCGTTTATACTTTGTTAAAAGACAAAAATGAATACCACAAAAGTTACTCTAAATAACAAAATAAACAACTTTTGATATGTTTATATATGCCGAAAAACGAATAGAAAACGAAATACCGCTATTTTAAATTCAGGCCTCCCTTACAACCCCCACTCCTACCCGTCCCTGGAAATGTTAGTATGGCTTATTATAATAAAGGCGTTTGTGCTAACACACATACTGAGTTTTATTTAGTTCGGTTGAGTCTTTTGTGTCAAATAAAATTGTTCACTTCCAATATAGGTTTTAGCGTATATCTCGTTTATAATTCGGTATACGAAAAAAGTGTAAATAACCAAAGTTACTCTAAATAACAAAATAAACAACTTTTGTTATGTTTATATTTGCCGAAAAACCAATAGGAAACGAAATATCGCTATTTTTAATTTCTGGCTTCCCTTATAACCCCCCCTCCTGCCCGTCCCTAGAAATGTTGGTATGCCTTGTTGTAACGAAAGCGTTAGTGCTAATACATATACCGAGTTTTATTTATTTCGGTTGGGTCTTTTGTCCCAAATAAAATTGTTCACTTCCGCTATAGTTTTTAGCGCATATCTCGTTTATAATTCGGTATACGAAAAAAGTGTATATAACAAAAGTTACTCTAAATAACAAAATAAACAACTTTTGTTATGTGCATATTTGCCGAAAAACCAATAGGAATCGAAATATCGCTATTTTTAATTTCTGGCTTCCCTTATAACCCCCACTCCTGTTCGTCTCAGAGGATATTAATATAGCCTAAAGTCTAAGTTGGGTTAGTAGTAATATACATACCAAGTTTCATAAAATTCGGTTCAGCCGTTTATGCGTGAAAAGGTAACAAACAAACAAACAAACAAACAAACAAACAAACAAACAAACAAACAAACATACACGAAAGAAACAAAATGCAGATATGGTGTCTATGACATGTGAAACGAAAAGTTATCGTGAAATTTCGCGAAAAAAATCAATGTACAGACAGAGGTTACAATTTTATATATATACTAGCTCAGATACCCGGCTACGCCCGGGAATTCATTTGAGGCTGAATAGTGATGGTATTTTTTAGCAGGCTTTACATTGCACAATATTTTGACATTTACCCGTCCCAGTGTTTAGGATTGATACCCGTCTTTCCCGTGGATTTGCTAATAATAGAATTATTTGTTCAATAAGGCTTCACAGCCTTCGATATTTTTATATTTCCCATCTCTTATACATGTAAATATGGTGAATTTTTATTTCAGGCCTCCCTTATAACCCCCCCTCCCATTCGAACCTAAAAATTATAATATGACTTATAATCATGGAAGAATTAATGCTAATTGACATACCGAGTTTTGTTAAGTTCGTTTCAGCCGTTAGTGCCCGCTAAAGTTTTAACGTATAACTCATTTATACTTAGGTATACGACAAAAGTGTATATAACAAAAATTACTCCAAATAACAAAATAAACAACTTTTGTTATTTTTATATTTGCGGAAAAACCAATAGGAAACGAAATATCATTATTTTTAATTTCAGGCTTCCCTTATAACCCCCACTCCTGCCCGTCCATAGAAATGTTGGTATGGCTTATTATAATGAAGGCCTCACTGCTAATACACATACCGAGTTTGGTTTAGTTCGGTTGAGTCTTTTGAGCCAAATAAAATTGTGGACTCCCTCTATAGTTTTTAGAGTATAACTCATTTATACTTCCATATACGGCAAAAGTGAATATAACAAACGTTACTCTAAATAACAAAATAAACAACTTTTGTTATGTGCATATTTGCCAAAAAACCAATAGAAAACGAAATATCGCTATTTTTAATTTCAGGCTTCCCTTATAACCCCCACTCCTGTTCGTCTCAGAGAAAATTAATATAGCCTAAAGTCTAAGTTGGGTTAGTAGTAATATACATACCAAGTTTCATAAAATTCGGTTCAGCCGTTTATGCGTGAAAAGGTAACAAACAAACAAACAAACAAACAAACAAACATACACGAAAGAAACAAAATGCAGATATGGTGTCTATGACATGTGAAACGAAAAGTTATCGTGAAATTTCGCGAAAAAAATCAATGTACAGACAGAGGTTACAATTTTATATATATATATATATATATATATATATATATATATATATATATATATATATATATATAACCCCCACTCCTGCCCGTCCCTAGAAATGTTAGTATGGCTTGTTACAAGGAAGGCGTTAGTGCTAATTCACATACCGAGTTTGGTTTAGTTCGGTTGAGTCTTTTGTGCCAAATAAAATTGTGGACTCCCGCTATAGTTTTTAGCGTATAACTCATTTATACTTCCGTATATGTCAGAAGTGCATATAACAAAAGTTACTCTAAATTACAAAATAAACAACTCTTGTTATGGGCATATTTGCTGAAAAAGCAATAGGAAACGAAATATCGCTATTTTTAATTTCAGGCCTCCCTTATAACCCCCACTCCTGTTCGTCTTAGAGAATATTAATATAGCCTAAAGTCTAAGTTGGGCTAGTAGTAATATACATACCAAGTTTCATAAAATTTGGTTCAGCCGTTTAAGCGTGAAAAGGTAACAAACAAACAAACAAATAAACAAATAAACAAACAAACAAACAAACAGACACGAAAGAAACAAAATGCAGATATGGTGCCTATGACATGTGAAACAAAAAGTTATCGTGAAAATTCGCGAAAAAAATCAATGTACAGACAGAGGTTACAATTTTATATATATATATAGATAGATATATATATATCTATATATATATATATATATATATATATATATATATATATCTATATATATATAAAATTGTAACCTCTGTCTGTTATATATATATATATATATATATATATATATATATATATATATATATAGATATATATATATATATAGATATATATATATATAAAGATATCGAGGTACAAAGGCATGGGTTCGTCGCTAACATCTTTCTCCAATTTAGCACCTGATGATAGCACGCCAGTGCCGAAAGGCCTTGTGCTTAAATAAAGAAGTTGCTGGGAAGACTTCCAGTTTATAAGACCTGACTGCCATTAATAAAATTATTTTTTCCACTTCTTTTTTTCTTATGGCATGAAATTGTTGAAACGTAGCCTACTCTCGAGCAGCCTATAATTCCTCCTTAAGGAAAATGTTCTTTAGTTTCTCTAAAATAACAGCCTAAGAAATGTCTCAAGCACATTACTAATTCCTATAATTAAATTACTTACAAAAGCATCAATAACCACTATCTGAAGATCTTTAATTAAATAGTTCTGCGTTTTCCTATAATTTCCTTGTTTGACAATAGTTGTAAAGAAACCGGGTGAAACTAGTTTATATCTGACATGTTTACCTTGACTTGCTTCTGGTCAATTATTTTCTATTAATAAGATTACACAAGTAAGCAATAGCCTTTTTTCTTCACAATTTACTAATTTGGTATATTTATTGTGGGCAAATTTCTCCAAGAAGTGCTGTTACTTTATTGTAATATAATATTCTATATATCTTCATAACAAAGTGGACCATGGTTCCGTAATTGTAGATGATTATTATCCACATCCATTTAAAGATCTAAATGTTTGTGAGGGGGGAGGGGGCTGAATAAATTGTCCACTTGATGTAATAAACCTTTTTAAAGCACTGTATGTGAAAAAAAAGCACCACCATTTAAATTTATCTTACAGAAATGGGCAAAAATAAAGTAAGCTTCATATGTTTGTTTTCAATTCCATTTTGGTGGGATTGTAAATAATTATGGTCTTCCTCCGCTAATCCAGAAGCACACTAAAATGCTCTGCTAATGAACTCGTAAATTAAATTTCTCCCTTGGCGAGGACCGAACATATTAGCAGATGTACCTTAAGAGAAAACAGCTATTTAGGTCGTACTCATGGTGCGATTTTCGAAATGTTTCTTCAAATATTCATCGATTACCTACCTAGGAGATGATTTTTCCTTCAGCTTACTCAAAGGTAGTGGTAGAAGTAAGCACCTCTTCCCCGCACGGCCATCAGCGGCCATAGAATTAGATCATATATATATATATATATATATATATATATATATATATATATATATATATATATGTATACATATATATAGTTATTGTTCGTTTTTTAGCAGATTTCCTTTAGGAGAAATCAGCTATTGAGGTTGTACTCATGATGGGGTTTGCAAAAAATTTCTTCAAATGCCCATCGATCCTAACTAGGAGATGACGGAAATGAGGTCCGTTCACAATATTTATATATATATATATATATATATATATATATATATATATATGTCTGTTAACGCTCTAGCGGTCGCAATTTGTGTTTGATCGATACCAAACTCGTTATTTAAACGATTTATGTAAAAATGAAGATCAAGTTCGTTAATGGGAAAATTCGTTCGGCTAAAATCAAACTAGTGGGAAGGAGGGTTTAGGGAGGGGATTTCGAAAATTCGGATGGAACATTTGTATAGAATCAATCTTATTGTAAATGCGATGTTCTATAAATATTGTTACGTACGTATTTTCATTATCTTGATCATTAACCGAGATATTTGCATTTTTCAGTTTTCGGCCTTCAGTAAACCCCCACTCCTACTTATGGCATATTAACAATCAGCTGTGTATTGTATTTGTAAATCCTAAATACCAAATATTATTCTCATTGAACTTTTAGCAGATTTCCCTTAAGGGAAATCAGCTATTGAGGTCGTACACATGACGCGAGTTTCGAAAAATTTCTTCAAATGTCCATCGATCCTACCCAGGAGATGACGAAAATGAGGTCCGTTCAAAATTTTATATATATATATATATATATATATATATATATATATATATTTGTCTGTTAACGTTCGCGGTCGCAATTTTTGTTTGATCGTTACCAAACTCGGAATTTAATCGTTTTATGTAAAAAGGAAGATCAAGTTCGTTAATGGCTGAAATCGGACTAGTGGGAGGGGGGGGGGTTTAGAGTGGAGATTTACGGAAAATTCAAAATATCTCCGTTATTATGCGTCGGATCGAAAAGAATCAATCTTATTGAAAATTAAATTTACTATAAATATTGTTCTATACATTTATTCTGTATCTTCAATATTAACCGAGATATTTGCATTTGTATTCTGCATTGGTCGGCAGTAGTGAGCTGTTTGGTACTTTCCGAAGAGAGCTCTGGCGGCCGTTTTCGTAACTATTCGTCCCTCGCGTATAAGTTTAGTGATCCCTTACTACTTACTACACTTGTTTTTGGGCAGATTTCTCTATTGTAAAACTTCACGTGGGAAATCTGCTTAGTTTACGCAGCCCCTGCGTGACGGACTTTTACTTTTTGAGGTAAGTGCAAATACGTGACGCACGTGATAAATGCGGTTAGTTTACGCAGTCCCCGCGTGACAAATCTGCAGACGGGGGCTTGAGCATTCAAATAAAGTTTACATCAAGAGGACATACTTTTTAAGTATTACTCGCAGGTTTGTATTGTACTATCACTCACATACACAGGCGTGTTCTGAAATTTTCACAGTAGTATTAGGCAATATCCAGTTGAAAAATCAACGGAACACTACAGCACACCATTAAAGACCCATTTACATTGAGGAATTTTGTATGTTATAACTTTTTTCTAATCTAATCGGCCAGGCCTGACTTTATTATGAAACAAGTCTATCGAGTTTCAAAGTAACCTGAGCCGGAGCGAAATGTGCCAATGGCATACATAAGTGGGGAGCTATTGCGTTCTCGACTTACTTTCCAGTCGCAATACTATATGTTTACCTTTACATTTGGCTCGAATATCAACCCTGAATGAAACTGAAAATGTGCCCAGTTTACCCTCCACTTATTAAGGACAAAATAGCCAGTTATTTCTACAATATCCGGGGAATATAAATGATTTTTTAAATTTTTATTTTGGCAAACTCAGATTAGCTATGTGAGTAAGGCGTTGATATCAATATATATAGTCATGGGTTCGATTACCGAGTAGCAAATAGAAAAAACTGAATAATATCCTTAGACCCCAGGACCTCTCTACCTCAGAATGAAAAGTCCGTCACGCAGGGGCTGTGTAAACTAAACAGATTTCCCTCGTAATGTTTAACAATAGATAAATCTAAATACCAGAAACACAACACCACCGTGAATATTAAGAAATAAATACAAACGATTATAAGAAACCTCCCGACAGAAAGCATCTAAAATGTAAACAAATAGGTCTGCCAACTTCTTACCGGAAAGAAAATCAATTACTGTAATATATCTGAATATAACGTATTAATTTGGTTGAAAACTATTTACTACATCAAGTACTGTAATTTATAATGAATCAGAATAATTTTTATCTCAATCAATGAAATTTAAGTAGTCTGAAAACTTAAGAAGGAATGCTCACCAGAACATATTTGCATGTATCTCGTATAATCTCTCGTCTCTTTAAAACAATATTTGGTATTTATGCTTCGAATGATGTGGTTTATTACATAACCGAGTATTGTTTATGTGACATGAGTAGAAGTGGGGGTTTGCTGAAGGCTGAAAACTGAAAAATACAAATATCATGGTTAATATTCAAGATAGGGAATAAATGTATATAAAAATATGTATAGTACATTTAACTTGATGTAACGTTGATTCTATACATTTTTTCGATCCCTCTTATAGTAATGGAGATATTTCGAATTTTCAAAATTCTCTCCCTGGTCCGATTTCAGCCGTTAACAAACTTCATCATTCTTTTTACGTAAAACGACTAAATATCGAGTTTGGTAACGATTAACAATGATTACGACCGCTAGAGTGCTAACAGATATATATATATATATATATATATATATATATATATATATATATATATATATATACACACAGTTTTGAATGGACCTCATTTTCGTTATCTTCTAGGTAGGATCGATGGACATTTGAAGAAAAAAATTCGAAAATTGCGTCTTTAGTACGTCAATAGTTTATTTCCCTTAAGGAAAACTTGCTAAAATTAAACATTCCACGTAAAAAAAAGCATTAAGTTCGTAAATAAATCAGCCATACTAGGGGGGGGGGGAGTGAGAAGGACAGAACTCTGAAGTCTTCGATGCTACTTAATCAGTATTGTCGGCTATGTCTTTTCCTACAATTGTTTTTCTATATATTTTTCTCAAACTCCAATATTAACAGTTTTTTCTGTTTAGTCTTTGGGAATTAGTAAACCCCCACTTCTATTCACGGAATTTTTCCTTTAAGCTGTTATATCATTGAACATCTCATGTTGTATACCATATTATTCATACAATAACCGCATTTCGCGACTGGGGCAATTTAGCGACGAATCAGTTATTTAACATATATAATCACTTTATTATATTTACATAAGTATGCTCATTTCTGCAAATATTTTCAGTATTGTCCTACATTATAGTTTTTTGAAAATGTTATGTTTCAAGTAGTGTAATACGCGGTCTTTATGCGGGCTACGGTCATGTAGTAATTCAGTCAAAGTGTATGGTTGGTCTATGTGAGTCCTTAGATAGCAGTCAGTAAGTATATGTTTTATAGTAAGTCTACAGGTACAGTGCTGGCAGTAAGGTTCGTCTTCTCCAGTAAGTAAGTAGGTGTGAGTCAGTCGCGAATGGTCAATTCTTAACCTCGTTAAAACTACGTCTTCTCTTCTAATTAGCCTTTTTGAGGAAGGTCATTCACCAAGTATATGTTTCAGTTCTCGAAGTTTGTTATCAGTGGTGGTAAACCAAGATTTCTGCCATGAATTGAGCATCATATGTTTTGCTTGGACTTGAATATCATGGTGTGTACAATATATGTTGTCGTGAGTTCTTTTTTGAAAAAAGAACTCACCGTTCCATAAATCTTTTATTGACTTATGTCGCTCACGACGTGGTCACCCCGGTAAAGGATAAACGAATAAGAACATATGCAGTGGCAAATTAACAATAGCGAACATGGCAAACGACAAATAAGAACATAAGGAGAGTAATAATGAATGTTAATAAGGTGCTATTATTTGCTATATTTACATTTTTTCAGTTCGTTTGTATTAACTCAACAATGACTAGTTCACAATAGCTTCAAGATTTATGTAAACAAAGAGGATCGTTTACTATAGATTCATTATATTTCGTAGCTGGCAGGTTGCTTTGTAAATGGGAGGTATAATTTTGCTGACGAAAGCAACACTTTTTACGCATCATCACGGGGCAAAGAACAAATATTGGTTAAGTGTTGATTGATAGAGATATGTCATGAAACCGATCTTGTTGATAAATCCAAGTCATCGAATTTTTGTTTCATTCATTTCCCTCTAGGTACAAACAATAGTTTTTTTTTTCTTTTTTTTTCTTTTTTTCTTTTTCATCCTTCAATAACCAGTACTCCCAATCATGCGATTTTCACTTCAAGCATCATCTCATTTTTAGTTCAAGTTTCAAATCTCGCGTACATAGCGTTTATACTAAAGGAGAATTACAAAATAAAAAGTCCGTCACGCAAGGGCTGCGTAAACTAAGCAGATTTCCCTCGTGAAGTTTAACACTAATTAAATCTACATACTGGTAACACAACACCGTGAATATTAAGTGAATAAATACAAACGATAATAATAAACCTCCCGACGGGAAGCGTTCTGAAGTTTAAACAAACAGGTCTGCCAACCTTTCAGAGGAAAAAAAAAATTACTGAAATATATCAGAACATAATATATTAATTTTATTGAAATTATTTACTATATCTAGTAATTTATAATGAATCAGAATAATTTTTATCTCAATCAATCAAATTTTAGTAGTCCAAGAAGTTATCACCAGAACATATTTGCATGTATCTCGTATAATAAAGGTCTCTTGAAAATAATATATGGTATTTAAGCTTCGAATAATGTGGTTTATAACATTACATAGTATTGTTCATGTAACATGAGTAG